>OY292497.1:1527200-1660803 GCA_958496325.1 Nomophila noctuella | reverse complement strand
ACATGCTCGAAATGACACGCATCGGATATTACACTTTATATCAAAAGCCTATTATCAGAACCATCGGATGACAATAACTATTAGCCAGTATAGTCCATAATTGCCTATTACCGTTATCTTCTAATTAATTCAACAGAGTGTGGTCAAACTAATGAAAATTTACGAATAAATGCTTCTGATAATATCGGATTACCGATTGGGTCGACGTTTAATTACATTCTGGGAGGCATTTAGAAGTTAATTTGAATTTCATGTTATTGTTTTGTTGGTTTTCTGTCGCATTATATTGATTTTCACTCGAATGGTCTTATGACTAGGTATAACATTAAAATAATTAAGCGCTAAAATTTGTTGTCACACCGAAGTTATTTTGAGCCTTGCAGTTTCATTGAGTGTTTATCGATCACCATACCGCGGCTCTAACTTGCCTGGACAGCATGGTGACTATGGGCATATTTTATGCTAAGTATCTCATGGCCTGTTTCGGTTTAACCAAAAAGGCTTTTTTACATACATTATTATTATTTATTTATTTATTTATTGGTCTAATAGGCAACTGCTTGACCATTACACGAAACGGGGTTATGATGACAACTTTGATAAAAATTGACTATGTGAATTCGCTTAGGGTCAGTCAAATCAGTAAAATATCAGTTGCAATCTAATCGATCGCTCTCTCTCTACGTCCAGAGGCATATTTCCCCAGAACAATTTTTAGGTTTTTCATGACTATCGAAAACTAGGAGCGTGGCAATGGCTCTCGGAATTTCTTTTTGTTTGTCCAATCAGCGTTGTTCGTTACTGTATCTAGAAAGCGAACCTGTAGCGATACGTTAACAACACTCCGCTTTTGACGTTGACAGCACCGGGAAAAGGTTACCGTGATTGGTCGCAAATTCAATCATTTGTTTTGCGATTTGATTGAAATACAACTGAATTCATTAGCATTCACTACACATCGACGTGAATGATCTGCAGAGAATAATTGCTACAAAGTCAAAATTTTACTTGGTTCAAATAAAAAGCAATCGAACAGGCATTTCCCTTAAATAAAATCGGCTTTGCGTTGTTATAAAAAGTCCAAGAAGTATTCATAGGAAAATTACTTTGCCTTATACTACACAGACAACACAGCAGCGTATTCCAATTATCTATAGTCCGTGAACCCTTACCACAAAGTTAACCGCATACTCGCCAGCCTTCGGTCTTGTACAACTATCAACCACGGAAATATAGACGGTCAAAGCTTACTAAAATTCTTAAAATAAAATATCACGGAAAAGGCTAGTTGGTATTTTATGAAATCATATCAATGACGTTTTCACAACCAACTTAGCCCATACCGTGATTGTCTACGTTTAATTAAAATTAACTGTGAAACTATTCTAAATTTTGAAAGCAAACCAACATGTCAGACTCCTGCTCTCAAATACCTATTAAACGTAGTAATAACATTACGTAACTGAGCCCATTTAAGTTTCTCATTAAGGGTAAGTACAAGGACCATATTTCCGTACAATGGCAGTCACCTGTTTTCTCTCTGAATAATTAAATAGATTGACAAAATAATTGCTTTGTATCATACTTATTTTCTATAAATAAAATTACGGCCGTTTTTTTTGGAATGACAAAATGGTTTCTTTATTTTCATAAAATTACCTACTGAAAGTTGAGGATCAATCATTTTGAAATTAGTTTAAATAATTTAAAAATGAGAAACGCGTCCAAAATGTTTGTTTAATCTATATCGAAAAAAAAATAATGCGTACTTATCTTCTTTGTCCAAGCCCTTTTTCCATCATTTGGGGTCGGCTCTCCCCGTTCTGCGGTGCCAGGATAATCTATCCTGGGTTGTCGAAATAGTTTCCTGGGCAAGCTTTAAGTCCTTTGCTACCGTGTACCACCAGGTGGCTAGTGGGCGTCCCCTTTTTGGCTTATTTTGCAGTGCTACAGAAATATGCGTACAGTAGCATTTACCAAGTAAGAAAAACACTACGTTGGCAAAGAAAAACAACCTTTAGGTAACCTCTTAAGTAGCAGCATTCGGGGTATTTTCGTTTCACGCCCGCCGTCACAGCTGCGGGCCTATGAGGGAAATTATTATAGTTGCCAAGAACCCTGTGTTTACTCTTACCAAGATGAAATAACAGTCGGTTAATAATGTAATAATATTCAGACACGGATAGGGTATTAACGTGCCATAATAGGCTTCGAAAGTTATTTCGGAGAGATGTAAAATGTAGCTTGAAATAGGGGACGTAATCATTTGTAGTGCATAATTACCATGCAATGAATGCTACGAGTAGCATTCTTTTTCTCTGTACTGGTGTTTTTTAGGAGCTTAACAATAAATACCCTCAAAACAAAGGTTGATCAGCAGAATACTAACTTAACAAAAATAGGACCATGGGGAAACAGCATTTTACTTTTTTAAATCATATGCTTTTTAAAGAAATTTGACATGATATCCCTACTAATATTATAAAAGCGAAAGTAACTCTGACAGTCTGTCTGTCTGCAACGCTTTCCCGCTTTAACCTCTCAACCGATTCTGATGGAATGTGACGCAGACAATCTTTAGACCATGCATGAGAAAGAACATAGGCTACCACGCGGACGAAGTCGCGGGCGGCAGCTACAAGACTTTATAAAGCTACATCGACAAAGCATCAAATCCACTGAAAAGAAACAAAATATACTTAAAAGTACAAGTAACTAAATGGTTCTTAAAAAAAATTAAATGTACTTTAATACTCGTAGAATATCATTATATTTTTTGGTTAATAATATTGGATGCATTTTTTCTTCCAAACGGTCAATTAGATCTCTTGGTCCCTTTATTCTTAGTTTTTAAGAAACACCTAAGATTCTTGTAGGAATTTGAACAGTAGACTTAATAAAACTACATCGACAAAGCATCAAAGTCCACGCATCCCCTTCGGTGTAATATTTCGCCTCGTCTGTAATCCTCGCGAGCCCGAGCCGCTGTCAAACTGAATCATTGACGATTCACCCGAGCCGTGGAAATGCGCACAAATATCTCACGACGGAATAGGATGTTGAGTTGTTCGTTTTCAATTTTCTTTTTTATGTGAACACATTTTGAGAAGCAGCAAGTTGTGGGAGTTTTGATCTTTTTCCACCGTAAATAAGACTTAAAAGTAATAATAATAAATTCTTTGGACTAACACAGCATTTGCCTAGCCCCAAATTTAGTACTTCATATTCGATGCTTTCGAGCTTAGGCTCGAAGCTTGTACTATGGAAGCCAGGGAACGGATAGATATAAATACTTTTATAATCATCCATGACTCGAGTACAAATGCCGTTTGTTCATTATACAAACATTTGCCTCTAGCGGGGTTCGAACCCGCGACCCTCGGTTTTGTAGCCAGGGTCTCTGACCACAAGATCATCGGGTCGTCAAGTATTAAGGATATGCTCAACAATGAACCTCAAATGCTTTTAAGAACGTAGATACAAAAGCATAATAGCAGTATTTATTTATGACCCACCTTTAACTGCCTACGTGTTGTAGTAGTTAGAGCGCTGGGCTCAAAAACTGTGGATGTCGTGGGTTCGCATCCCACGGGGTTTGGTTTGGACATTAGAGACTTTAATCTTGAATGGTGTTTCTGCGTTTCGGAAGGCATGTTAAGCCATTGGTTCTGACTATAATCCAAATAGTCTGGTTTTCCTTGTAATTGTTACGGAGGTCAGAGGGCAGTCTTTCCATTGTTATAACCAGGCTATTCAACTCAGGATCATAGTCGTAGCGTACCCTGGGCGCCAAAGCAATGGCCGAGGATGCAACCGGGTGAAGCGTAAACCAAATTGTAATCATCTTACATTATTATAATTTTGGTATGCTACTAGATTTTCCAAGTATACTCGTAGTATTTACGGACGTATAGAGCTACGGTAATTTGTGCAATCACAATACCACATTACATAAATTGTGGGTTACAAACACAATGCTTCTGGTCCCAATTGTAGGGTGGGGCCAGCAGATGAGGAAAATGTTTGCTACATAAGTGAATGTTGTTTGTACACTTCCCCATTTATTTTTCAATGCTACCCTAATAATCTTATTAGTCTGACCCTACTTACGACATAAAAGATAAACTTTTTGACGACGGAGTGACGCGAAGGGAGTGTGAAACGTGACCTTTTCAAAAAGCAAAATTGAATTATTTAAATGAAAAGATAGAAAGTAACTTTAAACTTACTAAATTGTGAATGTATTTTTTCTGAAGATATAATTTAGTACTATTATAATTTAAGTGTACGTTACGCAAAGCTTTACAAAACTGTTAACATTTTTATTTTTCTAATCGTATCTTTGAAGTTGTATCTCACTCAACCACTTTGATGCTTCATATTTGATGTGCAGTCCAGAATATTAAATACATTTCCATTCCTAGAATCCTAGGCAGCTCCTAGTTCAAAAGGTTAGCTCTAACCCTAATTGGGTGACCACAATCCTCGACTGACCGGAGGGGGTACATGTAACTCGGTCAGTGAAATGTTTGAATTTATTTATATGAAAGTAATGTTATAGATATTTTGCATAATATGAATACTGATTCAATTTTATTATTGTAGTTCGTTTCATACCTTCAAGGACATATGTTGCCAAGGGGTAGTTCCTCTCTTTAACCCTTACCATCAGATATTGTTATGCCCTTTCGGCTCACATTTTTCTTTTCTCTTATGGTCCTGGGCGTGAAGCGGCATCTCTATTTTAGCTAATTGGTAATGGATTCCATCTAAGTTCCTCTGATGAAGTCATAATTAATACTTCCATCACATGTATTTGTTAATATTTTGCAGAATGTTTAAGATGTTTACATAATACCCTCCTAGCCGAATTCGGCCACGGCGTCCAATCTTACGATTAGCCACTTGCGCGGGATATATTATAGTGCACAAGCGCGTGCGCGAGCACAGGTGCACTCCCTATTCCCTCACTCTCATAATTCGGTGGGACAGCAGTCTGACACGACCGTAGAGAGATCAGGCGCAGGACCAACGGCTTAACGTGCTTTCCGAGGCACGGGGGTGTAATTACACCGCCAACTTCCAAACTCCGGACTGTATCTGTGTTATCACATCATGAAAACATAGACACAATTTCATCGGTCCGAGGATTAGACCCGATTCGAACCCAGGACCTCCGGTGCGGCCGCCGCATTAAAGTGCGACACACTAGCCACTGCGCCACGGAGGCAGTTATACATAAGTGACTAGCTAAACGCCAGCCAAAATCCTTATCTTTCAATTTAACCCCAATACCCCACAGGTTAACCACATACTACGCTAAAAAGATTAGAACACATTGACCTTGAATGTTGAAAATAGAAAAGTTACCGACACTATTAAAATATAAAACATGCTCCAACATTATGAACTGGGTATAAAGGCTCTAGTCAAAAGTAATGAGGTGTAAGAACCAATGGAGCGACAAGGAGGTTAACTTTGAAAGTGTGGTGAATACGAGTATGTTACAATATTGTGTAACTTTGTAAAGCTCAATGTAACCTACGCGAAGACTCAGGCGTACTCGTAGGTTAACAAGACAAAATCTCATTATATAATCTGAATATCAAGTTAAGTTGCTTAAGTATCAACTAATTTTGATACCTACAATAAGTAAAGACATTTATTCAATCAAACAAGAAAAGGCGTAAATAGGTGTCTGACAGGAAAAACATTATCAAATATGTTTCAATGTCAGTACATAAATAGATAGAAATCGTTTTCCTGTTAATATATCCAAGAAACCCTCACAAGTACTGACGTAGGACCGACAGAACGCAAAAACTTGTAATTTGACATGTATGTTCCTTGGGGAAAGGAAGCACTAAGCAAGTATTATGCGGGATCAAGCGAAACTTTTTTATTTCTTCGATGGATCCACTTAAAACTTTGTTTATACTTTTCTCAAGTGACACGAGTAAGCACTTTCAATGGAATATCCGAAATAAACACCCTACTTATGGACACCTACATATGTACATACTTGTTCAACCTTTCGAATTCACTATAAATCGTTCAGAAGACGACAAAATAATTGATGATAAATTGCTATTAATATCCTTTATATATGTAGTGGTGACCTTTGAGTTCACCATCTTACTTCACTACATAGTATAAAACAAAGTCGCTTTTTCTGCCATGTTGTATGTTGTATGTCCCTATGAACGCTTAAATCTTTAAAACTACGCAACGGATTTTGATGCGGTTTTTTTTAATAGATAGAGTAACTCATGAGGAAGGATTTTATGTATAATATCATCCATTAAACAGTGGACAAGTACCACGGGCGAAGCCGGGGCGGGCCGCTAGTAGAGTATAAGATAGACTCAAACATTGGTATGTACATAGGATAGCGCCGATCGACGGTGACGGTACCACAATTGGCAAAAAACGGTGCGTTTTGAAAGTCAAAACAATTTTCCCGTCAAGCGCACCAATCAATGGTGCTACCCTTACTGGACCAGACGAACTTCCCCTTTTTATCCTACCCTATTCTGTTACTCGTATTTTGAGTACTTTAACCATAAACAAAACATGTCGTAACGTGTATAATTCGGAAAATACCGTCATCAATTTCAAGTCTATTGTTTCGCCATCTCAACTTCTCCACCGAGCGAAAGTTCGGCTAAAAATATTAGCGAACAAAAGATATTTGCTCTGAAAATACAAAGTAAACAATTCTCACTTGGAAACTCGTGGAAAAGTTTAATGGGGACATTTTTTTTTCGCTGTTGGAGGGGAAACGAGTTGTGTAGGCACGTGGATACTGGTGTTGATGGTGAGAGAAATATTTAAACTTCATTTTGAACATGTTAAAAGTCGTTCGTATATTTATAATATTATTAAACTTATTTGACATAAATTAAATATTTATATATGTATATGCCTTTATTAAACACAAAGGTGAACGCACAGCCCAAACCACTGGACGGATCGAGCTGAAATTTTGCATGCGGGTAGATGTTATGATATAGGCATCAGCGACTTATCATTATCCTAACACCCCTCCCGCTTGCATCCCTGGCCACTACCTTTGAGCCCAGGGTACGCTGCGGCTATGATCCTGAATTGTCAAGCCTGGTTATCACAATGGAGACTGTCATCTGACCTCCGTAACCTTTACAATGGAAACCAGACTATGGGTCATAGTCTGGACCAACCGCTTTACGTGCCTTCCGAAGCTCAAACTATTATCACACTTATCGGTCAATTAGGTTATTCACGCCTGCAATGTCCTAGCCAAGACTAAAGTCAAAGTGAACCCACGACCACCACAGCACAGTTTTTTGGGCACAGCGCTCTAACCACTACACCACGAAGGCAGTTAACGAGACAAAAGCCAAACAAAGGGGGCAAATGTCCCGGTATAAATCGACGTAGTACGCTATTTAAACGTTTGACCTTTTCGGAACAGGCTGGGCTATAAAAGTATTCAGGTCAACAGCTGCAAGGCCTAATTTATATCTAGGCTGCATGATAGTGCATTTAACTTTTGACGGGAAAAAAGTGGCCGGGAAAAAGTTTGTAAGAAAGGCCAACTGTGAAAGTTAAGAAGGCCGCTACTTTTTGTCCAGAAAATATAAACTTTATAATGAGAATTAAATGAATGCGGTTAAACTTTAATGTTTTGTGTCTTGACACTAGTTTTATTTAACGGGACTTAACGCGATATTAATTATGTAGTATATGTATACTGGGACGATATGGGCTAATAATAATAATAATAATGTATACTACTTACTGGATGGAATTAGATGAGCCGAAAATCCTCTCCACTGAACGCCATTACCATTCTAGGATGGTACGGGAGGCAATTGAAATTAAGAAGTACAAAAATTTCAACAGGGAAGACGGGTTTAAATTAGCATCAGCGTGGAATCCAGTGATTAGCAAGTGTCAACCGCGATTTGTTTCGCCTCGACCAAACCCTGATACTGTCAGTGTTGTGTGCCGTGAAAGTGTGGGTGACAATTTAATAAATGACAATTTTGGGGGTAGAGGAAGAACATTCTTCACCGCGCCCGAGCAGACGACGCCCCGCTTCACCAGTCCGCTTGCGACCACGGCTGTTGTAACGCAGCCGAAACGTCAAGCAGTAAGTAGTATACATATACTACATAATTAATATCGCGTTAAGTCCCGTTAAATAATACTAGTGTCATAATGCAACGCGAAAGTCTAAAATCCTATGTTTTGTGTCTTCACATGAAAACAGTGTTTGTAAGTTTACAATTAGGTACACACAATCATAAACAAGGGCAAAGTTCCAATCGTTAAAATTGCAGTGGAAAATAAATAGACTGATGTTTTACTAGTACTTTCCTAGTGACCCGCTGTATCCTAATTTATTGGACATACTCAACGAATGCCACCTCAAAACTATTAACTAATAAACATCCATGACTCGAGTACAAATGCCGATTTTCATCATACATATCATCATATTATATTTTCATTCACATGAAAATTTGCCCCTAGCGGGATTCAAACCGTGATCCTTGGTTTCATAGCCAGGGTCTCTGACCACTAGACCCCAACGGTCCTGTCAAATCGCAGATAACTGCTAGATGTCCGTCACTACCTCTTTTCTGATAGTTTTGCTTTTTCAAAACCATACAGGTTGTTACAACAGACATAATATTACTTATTACGGAGTGAAAAAGTTATTCAAAAACTAATTTAAGCCCCAAGCTATGCATCTGCTATTATATACTTACTCGAGCAGTGTAGTTAATAAAATATATTAAAAGCTAAGCCACTTCAACGCTGTGAGAGAAGTCACACACCGCAACAACTCAAGATCATTAGAAGCAGTGTGTCTGCGCAATAAGGTCGAGTATGAGTACTGGGATAACTTTTTGAGTAAAAAGACGTGCGTTCGGCTCTAATGTTTATTTGACACTAAAAATGACAAAACACAATTTTGACAGCTCAGTTTAAAAACGTTTGTGGACTGTATTCACTCTTAAAAAATAAAAATGTAGATAATAAAATATATGTAGGCGTTTCGTTTTGACATTCCGCCCACCAAGAACATAGGTTCTTAACAAAAACAAAATATATATATCTCAACAGTAAGCTTAAACACATTAGAACTCTAATTAATCTCTAATTAACATTTAGTACAAACATAGCCCAATGCATGGTAAATAGCTTCGGTAGGAACTACAATTTGAATGTACACAACTCAAAGTTTAAATAATGCTCATATGCAGCTAAAATTATAGTACTCTCTAACATAACATGAGCGAATCAGATAGACCGCCCACCGTGAAAATATCAGTAAGTACTGCAGATAACAATACAATATTTATAAACTATATTTCATTAATAACAAAAAATAGTTTCTTAGAACTAAGCTAAACTGTACGTACATACACACAAATAACAAGTACAAAGAAAACTCTTAAAATATTAACTTTAAACAGATAAACATACATGTTCAGCTTTTAGCATAATGCATCAACAACTTATACTAATTTGGCCTTGTTTGTTTACTTCTCTACAAATTCAATTAAATTAACATATGAGTATTTAGTAAATTAATTTGCAATAAAACATAGTTTGCTCACTGGCCTTTTAAGTATACCTGATTTACATTTAACAGTTACAACTCTAGTAATTTTATCAGCTCCTGGATGTTTTTGAATTATTTTACCTAAGAGCCATCTAGCAGGAGGCATATTATCCTCCTTTAATATAACAATACTACCTAACTCAGGCTCTTTACATGTAGTATTCCACTTATACCTTTGATTTAGATTCCCTAAGTACTCTTTGTACCACCTAGTCCAAAAATGTTTAACAATCCTTTGAACTAATCTCCATCTATCTAAGTTATTAACAACATTACAATCAGTATCTTGATCAGCAATATTTAACAATGGTTCACCTATCAAAAAGTGGCCAGGTGTCAGAGGTAGGGGATCGTTGGGGTTATCACTAATAATACTTATAGGTCTAGAATTTAAACACGCCTCTACCTGCGTCAGGGCCGTGGCCAACTCCTCATATGTAAGAGTACTGTTACCAATTATTTTACGCAGATGTGTTTTGGTGCTGCGAATATTTCCTTCCCACAATCCTCCAAAATTGGGAGAGTGCGGGGGAATGAACCGCCAAGTCGTCTTCTCCAATACCAGCAACTCGGCGATTTCTTCAGGAAGTGTCGACTTAGCAGTGTTAAACATGTCTCTGATTTCTCTGTCGGCACCGACGAAATTGGTTCCGTTGTCACTCCAAAGTTCTTCACAGTGACCTCGTCGCGCAGTGAAGCGGCGGAAAGCAGCTATAAATCCTTTCGCTGTTAAATCGGAGACTGCTTCTAAGTGTATAGCTCGAGTCACCATACACACAAAAATACATCCATAGCCTTTATATGACTTCGCTCCACGCCCTGGTGAAAACCGAATCTGAATGGGGCCAAAATAATCCACGCCCGTAGAATTAAAAGGTTTACTTGGTTTCAATCTTGATTCCGGTAAAATACCCATCAATGGCGCTGTATTCTTAGGTGAAAATCTCAGGCACGTAACACATTCTCTGAAAACCTTTTTGACACGCTCTTTAGCTTGAATAATCCAAAATTTCGCTCTTAAATAATTTAACATCACCTGTGGTCCTCCATGTAAAGTTTGATGATGAGCATTTCTAATTAGAAGCAATGAAAAATGATGTTTAGTTGGCATAATTATTGGATGTTTGGTATCATAACAAACATCTGAATTATTGATGCGACCTGAAACTCTTAAAATTCCTTTTTCGTCCAAAAAAGGACAAAGACTGCGTAAAGGGCTCTTCTTAGGCACACATCCTCGAGTCTTTAATTGTGCTATATCACTCTGAAATTCCTGTTCTTGAATTTGCTTAATACAAGCCTGTAATGATTCTTTTATTTCTTCAGCTGTAACAAACTTTGTTAAAATTGATCTCTTTTCTTTTGATAACTTTAACTGCAAAACTCTTCTACAATAGGAAATAACTCTTAGTAATCTATTCAATGATGAAAATCTTGACCAAATATTAACTTCTTCAATATTAGATAAAAAGGTTAAAGACTTGATTTTCTCTTCTTCATGCGTATCCTCAATCTTGATGTCATCCCTCTTAATCTCATTTTCTGATAACCATAGCGGCCCTTGCCACCATAAAGGATGAACTATTAATTCCTTTGGACTTAAACCTCTCGACGCGCAATCTGCGGGGTTAGACTGCGTAGGTACGTGCTGCCATTGCTGAACATCCATGATATTTAAAATAGTGGACACACGATTACTCACGAAGGTTGCCCAACGGCTTGCGCCACCTTTGAGCCATGCTAGTACTATCATAGAATCTGTCCACCCATATAAGTTCTCTTTAGGTATTCCCATGACCTGAGCTACTTCCCATATCAATTTAGCAGCTAAGGTTGCCCCACATAGCTCGAGCCGTGGTATTGAGACTTCTTTCTCTATAGGTGCAACCTTGGTTTTCGCAGTAACCAGGTGAACATGAACTCCATTATCTTCATGAAGTACTCGTATGTAGACTGCTGCCGCGTAGGCTGACTTTGAAGCATCTGAAAATACATGTAATTGTGTCCTGGAATCTCGTGTGACATTAAACCATCTTGGTATTCTCAGTTGTTTCAAATCTTCCAAGTCTCTTCGATATGTCAACCACTCTGTTAACAAATCCTCTGGTAATTCCTCATCCCATGACAATCCAGACTTCCAGAGTGTCTGAATAAACTTCTTCGCATTGACCACAACTGGAGCAATCCAGCCTTCAGGATCATACAATCTTGCGACATCAGCTAGCACTTCTCGCTTAGAAATTAGGCTTTTTGGTGCTGGTAGGTCAACGGTATACAAAAAATTGTCAGTCTCATTACACCAACTTACTCCAAGAACCTTGATGGTTTTGTTCAGTTTGACAGGCTCAGATAAATCTCTCTTCTCGTTTGTGTCTTTGAATTTCTTTAATAAGCTTTTGCAATTGCTGTTCCATTTTTGAAGTGTGAATCCTCCTTGTTTCATCAGCTCGATCATCTCTTCATGTATTCTCAATGCTTCGCTCTCAAATTCCGCTCCTGAAATCAGATCGTCCATGTAATAATCCTGTTTTGTTATCTTTGCTGCTAACGGGTACCTGTTTTCCTCTGAATCAGCTAGTTTTTGTAAGCATTTGACAGCCAGATAGGGTGCAGATGCAGTACCAAAAGTCAGACGCAGCAACTTGTACTCTCCTATAGGTTCTGTACCATCTGCCTTAAATCGCCATACAATCCTCTGATAGTCGGTGTCCTCATCAGCTACACAAACCATTCTGTACATTTTTACAATGTCAGCGATGATGACTATCTTGTGGTTTC
The DNA here is from genome assembly GCA_958496325.1 of Nomophila noctuella. Lineage (NCBI taxonomy): Eukaryota > Metazoa > Arthropoda > Insecta > Lepidoptera > Crambidae > Nomophila > Nomophila noctuella. Next base: position 1,648,409 of record OY292497.1, on the reverse strand, counting down.
TCCACCGCATCAAAATATGTCTCAAATCTTGTTGTAATTTAGGTCCCACTAGGAGTTCATCATTTAAAGAAACATTATTGTATCCCTTACTGGAGGCATTAAACACAATTCTTACCTTAGTGGTCTCCTTATCCTCTCTTATCACGGCATGGTGGGGAAGGTAAACTGACGGATTGTTCAACTCTTGCTCAGTAACTGGTCTCATATGATTTAAAGTCAAATATTCCTCAAACACTTTGTTGTACTCTTCTCTTAGTAGTGGATCTCGTGATAATTTTCTCTCTAAAGACTCTAATCTCTTAATAGCTATTTCTTTAGAATGACCATACTTACAAGCAGGATCTTCTGTTGCGAAAGGCAACCTCACTATGAATCTCCCTACTTCGTCTCTCACTGTAGTTGTCTCGAAGATTTGCTCACATAATTTTTCACTCTTCGTCATCTCCTTATGTATTGTGTTAGGCTCGTTTTCCATTTCCCAGAATTTCTTCAACATGTCATCCTCATCGACATGAATGTGCATGCTTGACAAATTAATTTGGGTTGACTCACCAGATTCCTGTCTCACCCTGCCTGATATAATCCATCCAAAGATTGTGTTTTGTGCCAGTAGACTGCCTTGTGACTGCTTGATGACTCCATCTATTAGTACCTCGCTGTATACTTCTGCTCCAAGTAAGATATCCACCTTGCCAGGCACTGTATACATAGGATCCGCTAACTGCAGGTTTGAGATATCTGACCACTCAGGCACGGTAAGTTTTGTAGCTGGAAGCCAAGAAGTTAAGGAATTTAACACATAAGCTGTAACAAGTATTGTTTTCTCTGGATTATAACGTGACACTAGGCGAATTAAAACTGCATGTTTTATTCTCATACGGCCGTCTCCTAACCCTGACACCCAACCACTTATTGGTTTACGAGAAAGGCCAAGTAATTGCACAGTGGCCTCAGTAACAAATGAGGCCTGAGACCCTTGGTCGAGTAAAGCTCTGATAATTTGTGTACAATTAGTAGAATTAATTACCTTAATCATAGCAGTTGCTAGAATTACCTGATTGGGTTGTACTGCACCTCTAGAAAAAGTTGTAGTAATATGGGTGTCACCTCGTGATGTACTCAGATGGTCACGTGAATGTCCACCTGAAGTCGCTGAAGCTGGAACCACACTGCTGGGCGGGCCGCTGACCTGGGAAGTATCTCTGTTTTCTCTCTCAAAATGCAGGGTTGTGTGATGGCGTCGTCCACATCTTCTACAACTCGTTGGCTGACGACATTTTAGTGCAGAATGCGATGGGGACAAGCAGTTAAAACATAATTTATTATTTTGCACAAACTCTTGCCTCTGTGTAGGTGTTAACTGTCCATACTGCTTGCAATGGTAAATGAAGTGTTTTTCATGACACATTGCACATGTAGCATCATTACTCCTCGGCTTGTTCTCAATTGAAGCATGAAACATCTTTGGTTTAGGAACTGGTTTAGCTGATGGTGGGGGGCGCATCAAATTTGTATCTATCATCTCCAACGACCTGAATCTGCTCTCTAAGTAATCTCGTAATTGAGTCCAGGTCGGTAACTCATCATTGTTTATAGAATTGAGATGATGTTCCCACTGTCTAATTGAATCTGAGTCTAGCTTTGAAACCACTAAAAACACTATGATGGCATCCCATGTGCTCGTACTCAGCCCAATATTCTTCAAAGATTTCAAACATGTAGAAGTAGTATCCACCAACTGCTTTATGGAATTAGCTGACTCGTTGTTTATCTTCTTTTGCGAGAATAAAGTTCTTAACACGGCATTGCAATTGTATCGCTTATTATCGTAGCGTCGAACTAGCTGTTGCCACGCATCCTCATAGTTGGCGTCTGTAGTTGTAAAATTACTTATAAGATTTTGTGCTTCTCCTGATAAATTGCTCTTGAGGTAATGAAGTTTTTGCACCGGCGTAATAACTTTATTTTCGTGTATCAATGATGTGTACATATCATAAAACGTCTGCCACTCTTCATATTTTCCACTAAATGTAGGCAAATTAATCCGCGGTAATCTCATATCACTTTGTCCACTTTGTTGAAAAATGGCGTTTCCCGCCATTGGCGGCGTCGTAGATGAAGATGGCAACGCGTCCAATAATAACGTTTTATAATTGATGTAATTTTCCTCAAACCGTTCATATTGATCTTCCTTGAAATAAGGGTAATTGTGATCCGATATAGTCTCGGAAACAATAGACTTGTGGTTCTCTTTAAAGTTGCAGTACAATCCCTCCAAAGTTTCCAATCTCGTTTCTAAATATGTACGTTTAATTCTATCTTTGGATGTCTTCTTAAAGTTTGTTTCCGCTTTTTTTAAATTGTGAAAACACTCTTCCTGTAACGCAAATAGCACGTCTAATGCTTGTACGTCCTTGCTCATTTTTAGGTCGATTCAATCCCAACTTGCTCAGTTTCACGGTTAACTCAATGTTTGTCAGGATAAATAACGACGTGTGCACTTTGTTTTGAAATCTCACTCAATGTTCTAAAACTCGATAAAGTCGTATCACCAATGCTCCCAGTACACTCGTAATCTCGGATAATATGCGTAATCGTTAATTATTTCACTTGTAACTCAACAACAATGGCGGACGCGCGGGCTCTTCTTCGTGCAATTTTGCAAAGCACGCACTTTTCCCGCCGGCCGGCCGGCTCACAAATTACCACAGTTGTTTTGCCGTCAATCCGGGTCGTTTTAGGACCAAATGTCTGCGCAATAAGGTCGAGTATGAGTACTGGGATAACTTTTTGAGTAAAAAGACGTGCGTTCGGCTCTAATGTTTATTTGACACTAAAAATGACAAAACACAATTTTGACAGCTCAGTTTAAAAACGTTTGTGGACTGTATTCACTCTTAAAAAATAAAAATGTAGATAATAAAATATATGTAGGCGTTTCGTTTTGACACAGTGAGTTACTTCTAACTACAACTTTATGAGATATGGAGGCCGAGTTCATATCTCATCCCAAGAGTTTATTAAGATAGAGATACACTCAATGTACTTTCTCCTGGATTACTTTAAGATTTCATTTCATACTATCGTATATTATGTATCATATGTTTTTTTGGTCAATCAAAAACTACTGAATGGATTTTGATGAACTTCGGTACAACGACAATGTACGGAGAGACTTAGGTGACAGAATATTTTCTATTCTGATTAAATGATAAAACAGGTATCTTGATAATGCGGGCAAACCCTGTTTTAGAGAGCTCCATCAAGTTAATTTTCGACATGAATCATTTACACCATTCACTCAAACATGATGTTTTGGCTACATAAGTCACTGTTATTAAACCTTTGCAAATATAAGGTAGGGATTCATTACCCTAAAGAAGAAAAGACAATACAATGATCTCTTAACTTTGTTATAGTTTCTTGTTCGTACTTGGCATTGCAGCCTATTTTAATTTTTGGAAAGACACTAGTTCAGCTTCTTAACTTTGCCTTCATTTGAAGCGTAGCGATATTACTTACATAGGAAAAAAATCGCAAGCGATTCTATCCCCTACTTAATTTTATAACATCAGTGTACCTCATTCCTTATGTTACGCTGCAGTCAAATTGCAGCTACAAACATCGCTACGACTACGCTACTACGAGCTACGGAAGTTACTCGTAGCATTCGTAGTACGAGTATTATTAGTTCAACGTTTGCACGCAATATATCCGCAGTTGCTCTCTGGTATTTTACTTGTGTCATTAAAGTGTAATGTTAACTTAACAACTCTCATATTACTGGTTGAGAGTTATTTGAATACAGCTGAACCATTGGAATGGGTACGGGAGGTATTGTTACGGAGGATCGATATCGACTTAAAGATAATGTAAACATTGCAGTCTCTAACCTGTTTGTAAAGCTACCAGTCAGAAATAGAAATGTTTTTATACAAATTTATACATGTGGCTTTATAAAGAAAAGGGTATAATCAATGACTCGAGTGCAAAAGACAATCTTCATCACACATGAATTGTCCCTAGAGGACGCAACCATTTGTTTTTTGGGGCCACCAACCACCAGACTTATCAAATTAAAAACAAATATCAACACAGCAACAGCTTGGCCTCTACTCTATCTATTGAATCTACGAGTATCCTTCTGAAACCCAACATAAACGACTGATTCCATTCAATGTTGTTTTAGCTAACCGAGCCTCCTCACACTTCAAGCGGGATTGAGTCAATTCACCAAGTTTCAGTAACCAGCGGGTTTAGTAAACTTTATCTAAACAAATACTCGTCTGTTTGCACCGACATCTCGAGATCTCGAGTGAAAACGAGCATCATGGCTGACATCTCGAAGTCTCGAGTGAAAACGAGCGTCATGATCGTCTTAGAAGCGAGTGTTGTAAATTAAATTAATTACGAACTGTTTGCGAGACTCGGGAAAATGTCATTCAACTATAAATAAACGTTCTAATTGAGTATGGAGTAATAAATTTCAAACTTATATAGATTCAAGTTGCAATAGAGTATAAGGCACTTTGTACAAAATAAAATACCTGGATCAGTCGAACGTCACTTATAGGAAAGATGCTAGTTACGATATCTTAGTACGATAGATGCGAATCTTCTCAATAAAATACTGATTTCCGACGTCGGTGATTTAGAAGATCTTTAAAGCCTATGTAGCAAAAGAACTTTTTGAATTAATTTGATGTGATTTGACAATCCTCAGCGGAACATAAATCTTACTCAGATAGAGGGTTATGCTTTTATTAACCTAGGCATGCCGATTGGTGAGCATAGTATGTGAAACACTACTGGCCATCTCTCAGAGTAATTTCCATTGGGCGTCATAGGAGATCCCCCTATGACACTCCCGGGAAAAAATGCGGACAAATAGGATAACACTAACATCGATCTTTACTTAACTTCAAGTAACTGTATCAAAACAAATACTATATTCCGCCTGAAACCACGTCTCAACAGAGAGATCATGACGTCACAAGTAGGATACGATGAGTGGCGTGTCGAAAGGGCGAAGGCAAATATTGAATGACGGCTGGGAAAGGATAGACTATTGATTATTACAAATATTCAATTTGAAAATCGTAGTGTCTATCATTGACTTTGATATGTATGTAATAGATAGACATCACAATTTAATAGTTTGATTACGTTTTTTCTATTGATTCAAGTCTTTACAACAAAGCCTGTTTTGGACCAACAAACCAATTGACTATCCCCAAAACTAAGCTCGAAGCTTGTACTATACAAAGGATGCTAGATTATGCTAAATAAATGCTGATTATCATCACACAAACATTTAAAACCCGCCACTATTAATTTTGAAGCAATTGTCTCTACTAGAAAGCCACTAGAACAACGAACCCGTCAACAATTGCATAACATAAGATTACGTTAATTTTTCATACCTCTCGTTGAAACAGGTTCACAATCCTACTACTATTATAAAGGCGAAAGTTTGTATGTATGGATGTATGGATGTATGGATGTTTGTTACTCTTTTACGTAAAAACTACTGAATGGATTTGACTGAAACTTTACCACAATATAGATTATACATCAGAATAACACATAGGATATTGGAAATCGAAATCCACGCGGACGGAGTCGCGGGCGGCCGCTAGTCTTATATATATTTTTTTGGATAAACACGTAATGACCAAAAACATAAAACATCACCATAAAGGTTTACTTCATACTCGTCTACTCGTAAGTCTAGATGAGTCTAACAGACACTTCAAGTAAGGTGAAACTATGCTTGAACAGAACAATTCAGTCCAAAATCCTTGCACTCTGTATCTCGCCTTTTCATCTAAGCACTGTAAGGAAATGTCCAGAATAATCTTCACAGATAACAAAACAACTTTACACTAAAACCAGCCATAAGTGCTTTTGCAAAAGGTTTGTTTTCGCTTGAGCCAGCTAGTTTTGTAATTTTGAAATGCCAGCTAAGGTGCACCCTGCAGGTTTGACTTTGGCATGCTTTTCTTAGTACGTCACTGACCGTTTGCTTCGACTTGTACGAAGATTACCTTGCGGTCTGGTTTACCTACTACATGTACAGGATCGTTTCGTATTGTAATAGCATGTGTGCATTTGCGGCTATATATGATTTGAATATTGAAACCACAAAACTGGATTAGAATGTACGAGGTCTCTTGGGCCGACAGGAACTGCTACTTTGCCGCAAAGGGAACGTAATAAGTTATAGCTTGTTCTGTGGATGCTACGGAACGGATAGACATGGTAAAATACTCATTATAAACTCCGTAACTCGAGAACAAATGCCGATGTTGATCACACAAACATTTACCCTTAACGAGATTTGAACCTGCGGCGGTTTTTTGGCCAGGGGCTCTAGACCAACGGACACGTCAGTAAGAGAACACTATGATTTGTACACAATGTATATTTTTTTAATAAAAGCACAATACTTATATATTGGCTCCTCTCTGCCTAATGGAAAACAAAAGAGTAGTACTGATCACCATGATAAATAGAACCAGCACCATTATGATAACCTCTTGGTACACTTACTACTCGCAAAGATTGGTAAACTTATTACTTCTTGACGCTTCCAGGAGCGTCCATATTATAAGATGGGGGATACACGTATGCCAGTATCGGGTCCACTCCCCTTCATACTTTTAACTAATCTATTCTAATTTTCCAACCGATTTCAGTCATGGGAACCACAAACGAGTATAGTATAGTCGGATCTGCGCTGATGCGCTCTAAGATGGCTCGCGTAACCAATCTTTGAAGCAAACTCCCGTGCACCCAGTGAACACGTTAGTTTACCTAAACTAATAAAGCTAAAGAGTTCGTTTGTTTGTTTAAAGGCGCAAATTTCAAAAAACACTGGATAAATAAATAAAAAAATTGTGCTTAGTAGTCCATTTGTCAAGGAAGGCTTTAAGCCACATTAAAAAACTATGCGTTGCGAAACCCACGGGAACGAAGTCTTTTGCAGCCGCTAGTTAATTAAGTAATATATTTTAATATTTAATAACCAGAATGAGAGCGACGGCAAACTATCAACACCGCCCTCGCCCGAACTCGCAAGAGTGCTTAACTCTTTGAGTGCCATTGTTTCCTCCGCTCGAGGACGGATGGAGCACTTCCTCCTCGTACACTCCACTTTGAGTATTTGCGCTGAGGAATTACACTAGTGCTTTCGGGGGAATCAGAGCTGACAGAAGAATAACGGTTTGTTGTTTATCACAGGTGACATGTACGTACATCTATGGTAAGCTAATAAAAGCTAATAAACCAAATGAAAGTTTCAATTATTATTCTTTCAATAAACGATACTCTTACTTTATTGTATTAAAAGGCAGTTCAAGTAGTCTAAGTATAGTTTAATCCCCATCTCGGACAGACGCTAAGCCAATATAAAAGTTGAGCGTCAGCTCTCCGGGACGTCTATACTTACATCGCTCAAAGACAGATTGCCACAATAGTGAAATTGTTTAATTAGAGGCTTGCCCATTTTTGGTCTACGTAACCTTGTTCTTACGAATTTGATCATCACCTACATTTTACATATTAATACCTATGTGTTAACAAACTACGAAAAAAGTAAGTTTATCACTTAAACAAAATAAGAGTTTCTACTTTAAAAATATACATTCAGTATTAAAATTACGTTTCAATAAGAACTTGGATGACACAATGAAGAATGTATCAGAGCTCAAAGGCAGTTCCAGTGCCGTTCAATCCCCATCTCGGCCAGGCACTAAGCCAATATACCCTCCTAGTCGAATTCGGCCACGGCAGCCAATCTTACGATTAGCCAAATACGCAGGATATAACATTGTGCACAAGCACGTGCGCTAGCACAGGTCCACTCCCTATTCCCTCACACAACCGTAGAGAGATCAGGCGCAGGACCAACGGCTTAACATGCTTTCCGAGACACGGGGTCGTAATTACACCGCCAACTTCCAAACTCCAGACTGTATCTGTGTTATCACAACAGGAAAACATAGACACAATTTCATCAGTCCGACCTGGGATTCGAACCCAGGACCTCCGGCGCGGCCGCCGCATTAAAGTGCGACACACTAGCCACTGCGCCAGTCAGCCAATAAAAAAGTTGAGCGTCAGCTCTCGACATCTATACTTACATAAGAGCTTCGCTCAAAGACAGATTGCTACACGAATGACCAGACACGGAAATGAAAGCATTTCGTCAAGGGTTCTGTGGAAAAAGGAATGAATTTTGTAGCATTGAATATTCGTCTTTGAAATGAAGAGACATTTTCTTTTTCTTGAATGAATGTTGCTATTGATTTTAAAGCATGAAAATTGTGATTTGTTTTTTTAGTAAATATTCGACTTCAACCATTTCAAATATAAGGCTTTTTACGTGAGATAAATATGATGACCTTATGGTATGTGGTCGTTTATATGCGTATACTTAAAAATAATTTACGTACGGCTTGGTGTAATGTTCAAGAAGTTGACTATTAGACCAAGAGTTCGCGGGTTTGAACCGGGTATGACAAACATTTTTGTGCACGAAGATGTCTGTTTGTCCTGGTCTGGGTGTTTCTTATATGTATCTATTTAAGTGTATTCCACTGTTGATGCCGATGTCTGCAACACAAGTGCTTAAGCTACTTAACATGGAATTAGATCAATGTACGTGATGCTGTGATCAAAAAAATAATGATCGAGAGCTTGCAGAGCCTCGATCATCGTAGAAAGATTGCTTGCCTCTCCGTATTTTACAGACTCCACTTTGGTGAGTGTGCTGCTCAGCTGCACGATTTGGTTCCGCCAGCTCCGTTCCATCATCGAACTACTAGACTCGGTCAGGGACTTCATCCGTATACAGTGGAGATTCCGCGCGTACGAACTAAGCGATTTGCTTCAACCTTCTTGATACGGACTGCGCGGGAGTGGAATTCTCTGCCGAGATCTGTATTTCCTGCACATTACAACTTAGGGCTCTTCAAGGCCAGAATAAACGGGCTTTTCCTGAGCAAGCACGCTCCATCGTAGACCACATAGTTGTTTAACATCAGGCAACTTTGTGGTCAAGTGCTAGCTTAGTTATTTTTATATTAATTAATATTTGGATTGCCCGTTTCAAATGACGTCATTTACAGTAAAAATAACATAAGGCTTGAGCTGTGAGTTACGCAGAAGACTGAAGGTTAGGTACAAGACTACCTCGTTAAGAGCAACTAGAGGAAAAGCGTAATTAAATCAAGAGCCCCTCGGATGTTATTACGGGACCGTTATCAAATTATCTAGGTTTTACTCCAATTTCTAGGAAACTTGTACAAGTCGTGAATTAAAAGACAGAGAGAAATCTAGAAGCTTCATTAAGTTTTGATTTGACGAAGGCTTTTTTGTCCTATTATTCAAATTTATACCGCCCAATAAAAAACTTTCTAGGACAAAATCAGCTTATCATCATCAAGCAAGTTGCAGTCTTCTGATCTGACCTCCCTTAGATGAAGAGTTGTAAATGTGTTGTAGACATACGCAGTATCGTATGCTTTATGTATTTCAATGCATAAGCCAACAAACTATCTAGACGACCCGCTTTGAGGCATGACCAAGAAGTTGCCTATTAGACGAAGAGGTTGCGGGTTCGATACCCACACAGGACAAACATTCGTGTTCATGAACATATCTGTTTGTTCTGGTCTGGGTTTTATATGTATCCATTTAAATATATTTGTAATACCACTGTTAAGCTATATAACATGTAGTCAGTTCAATAATGTGTAAATAATGTCAGATAAACATGATATTTTAATGACTAGTCCCATCAAAAGTACTTTAACACAAGTCAACCACTTTCAAACTCGCCGCACGGCAAACTTCGCCCTGCAAATAACTCCGTGGCCGCACAAGCTGCTTTGTCAACACACCTGTTTGTCCACGCCTGGTCGGGTATTTACAGGTTAGCAAGTCGTGTTAGACCCGTGTAATGGTGTACTATTAACTACATTATTGCAGTGTTACCAATGAGGGTCTCTGAGATTGAAAAATACGCTAGATGGCATTACGTTGTTGGCGTGAAGTCTAACTGCTATGTCATTAGTGAATTTTAGACATAACTGTCAAGTTCATGTCAAAATTCACCAATCATATACAATTTAGACCCTTTCATTTGCGAAAACTCTCATTGCCTAGCCCTAAACTAAGCTTAAAGCTTGTATATACTATGGAAGGTGGGGAACGGACAGATATACTCAAATACTTTGTCAACACACCTGTTTGTCCACGCCTGGTCGGGTATTTAAAGGTTAGCAAGTCGTGTTAGACCCGTGTAATGGTGTAACTATGTATTTACGACGACAATGTGGGCATTAATTGACAGCGATGATTTTAGAGATAGAGATAGATTCGAAAATTTGCTTTGATAAATGTTTACAGTACATAGAGTTGGGATTATCTTTTAAGTACATAATACTAGTGATAGAAGATAACATAAGGCTTGAGCTGCCCGCTCTTCCAAAACATACATGTTTTATTTTTAGGAAGACTCAACATTGCATTACATAAGATTTTTTAGGTGTGTGTGTGTTTTCAGGTGTACCTACTTTGTTTTCTGTAAGGTCGACCATTTATCGTAAGTCTAATTATCGTAAACTTGACCTTATTTGTGATTATGACGCTCCCTCCCTGTCCATTAGCGAGACTTGAAAGCATGTTTTTAATACAAATTCATTAGTTAATTCTATTTTCTCTCAAAAAGAGAGCTGAGTGCTAAATTATAAATTTCATATTATGAAAAGGTTACGTAATTATCAAATTAAAAATGTACAGATTTTGTTCTACATAATTATTTTCAACACAACGCTTGGAACGTTGTAGAATGGATAATGGTTATGTCAATTCCTACAAATGATTTTACTGTATGGGGATCGAATACGCTACTCTTGGTGACTACTACTACCTGTGATCTTGGTAAGGTACCAAAGTCAAAGTCAAAGTATAAAAAAAGACGTGACGACCATTTTACTGTTCTAAAAAGGCTAACGAATGTTTCAAAATCGAATAAAAGCTGACTGAACCGAATAACATTAAAGTCTTCGTTTGAATAAATATCAAAGTCGTCACTCCATCTCGTAAAATGTACTCGATAAAGACATTAGGGAGGAATCGAAAGGAAATCGACAATTTAAACCGTGAATCGATTTAATGTTCGTCTGAAGCTTACAATGTCATGTTTATAAGTTGACGTAATGGAGTATCAATATACGATGCCTTAAATCCCTTTATTTATGAAGATATCACGAAAAGAATTCTTGTCAACGAATTCGCGGATTATGGGTGATATTTCGATCTTCTATCACACAGCTTAAAGCCTTCCTCGTCAAATGGACTATTCCAGACCATAATGATTTTTCAATTCGGGCCAGTTATTTCAGATAATTCGTGGGATATGCGCGCACAGACAAACAAACAAACTCTTCAGTTTTATTATATTAGCACAGAGTTTTACCCATAGATAGTTCTTATTTCGAGGAAGAATTAAACCTAAGTCGCCGTAAAATGATAATAATACATTTTCCCCTGCGGACGTCATCGCACGTAGGTAAATAGCTTGAAACCAATTTTGCTTATCATCCTCCAAAAAAAAAATAGTAAAATGTAAGAAAAAATAAAAAACTATTTTATGTTCTTATACAAAGATACAGGTTTGATGAGAAAATAATTCAGAAACATCCCTTGACTAAAACATAAATACTACACATTATGCCAAACAAAAGGTTGGATCTTTGCATTTTCACCTAACGATAAAATAACCAATTTAATATTCCCGTTGAAAAAAACCGCTCATCGCAAAAGCCTACCTGAATTTTATCCTAAATATATTCAGATAAACCCTATATACGACGCCCCACGAACCAATCCCATAGATAGCTGATCTTTTTTCCTTTTACCAAAATCAGTAAACCTTATTTATACGTGGATTATGCTCGTTATTTACCATGCTTCCTAAATTATTTTTGATTTGTAATTTTTCTGGAAAAAACACCCGTTTTTTTTTCATGTAAATTTAATGGAATGGTCAAGTCTTTTATATTGACCCTTTTTAGACAAGGCTTTAATGAGTGTTTGATTAGATCCTGTTAACGTTTATTCTGCTAGGAAAAGTCTATTACTTGTACGTAATTAAATATAAATAAACATTTTTATCAGATAACCTTAATTGGAGAATCAAGCTGTATACTTTAAATCTAAAGTATACACATATATAGTGATATAATAAAGCTTAAGCCACCAGAAAATACTATCATTTTCCATTATTTATTTTGAATTAGCCAATATTATTCCATTTCTGGGCAAAGGTCTCTATTTCTCCATCTGCCATTTCTCTATTTGCCAATTTCAAGAGAAGTTAAAAAGATTGCTTTTCCCTTACATTAAAAAAATATAACAGGTAAACCACTTATTATTTTCGTACATATGTACCTTTCCCTACTCAATGTTACACACAAAGCGATATAAGATGAAGGGTGATACAAAAATTTATTCAAACTCAAACTCAAACTCAAAATATACTTTATTCAAATAGGCCTCAGAAAAGCACTATTGAATCGTCAATATTATAAAAACAACATATTGTCGGACACACCACTCTTTTGATCGAGGGTCACAAATATTGGCTTAAAAGGTATTTATGATATGAAAGCTGACTCGACATATTCGTTTGTGAAGGAAACACGGTCCATTATTTGATGAAATCCACTTTGGACACCCAGTTTTAGAACACCCGCTCATTGAGTAACTGGCTTAGACGGCCACAAAAAGGCAGGTAATGCATCTGCGACCCTTGTGACGTCAGATGACCCTCTTGTTCGTTTGCCTCCATAAAACAAAAAAAAAATACTTTGAGCATAGATTTAAATCGTTATATGCCAGCTCCATACTTAGACCCGCATTGACACAGGCCCTGTGATATGTAGCGACAGTCGCTTTATATCGCAAAGTGACTTTAGTAACCAACGTGCGTGATATCAATCAATCAATGCCACAGTTTTCTGGTGTCGGGGCATGTCTTATGACTAGCGGCCGCCCACGACTCCGTCCCCGTGGGTTTTCAGACTCATAGTGTTTCATTATAGCTTAAAGCCTTTCTCGATAAATAGACTATCCAACACAATAAGATTTTTTTCTTTATTGGAACCTGTACTTTTTGAGGTACGCGCTTTCAAACAAATTATTTGATGTTTATATGAGTAAAGATTTGAATCTATGCCTTCGGGCAACCATTTATAGTTTTGACAGTTATAAAAATACTAGCGGCCGCCCGCTACTCCGTCCGCGTGGATTTTGATTTCCAATATCCTATGTGTTATTCTGATGTATAATCTATATTGTGGTAAAGTTTCATTCAAATCCATTCAGTAGTTTTTACGTGAAAGAGTAACAAACATCCATACATCCATACATCCATACATCCACACATCCATACATCCATACATACAAACTTTCGCCTTTATAATAGTAGTAGGATTTGTATTTTGAGCACCTACCAAACATATCAATGGGTTCAAGTGGCCAGGTGGTATATATGCGGGTGCTCTAAATATGGGTGTTCAAAGTGGACTACCTTTGTTTGTGAAGAAAACACGGTTCATTCTTTATTCACATGGCAGGAATGGTGACTGAGCGTTTCCTAACACGTAGTTTGAAGATGATTGACTTATGTACGAGTATTTGATACGCTGGAAACGCATTTTAATATGCCTTTATTTTGTGAATGAAATTTTATTTGAAGTGGGAAATATGTGTGGTACATATTTTATTGCGTTTTTGTTATCTGTAACAGGAATTGTTTTACTAACACTTAAATATAGCTTCCGCAATCTAAATTTTATCAATCATGCTTATATGGATTGTTTACGAATATTTCTGCTCAATTTTTCAAAGTCAAATGTATAGTACAGGTATATTCTAATTTTAGTTATACTCTGTCACGCGTATTTAGTTGATTATCAAGATATATCAATGAACCCGAAAATAAACGAAAAGGATGAGTGACTTACTTCAGTTGTCTCAAGAAGGTCTTGTCCTTCAAAAATACTGAAATACTTGTTTTAAGTTCACTTATAACGAGCCTTGTTCTCACAAATCACTTTCTTATTTACGATAACTATTCGATATCCTTCAGAAGCAACGGTCCAAAACTCGAAGCCTTAATTCAATTTATCTCAGTCCGATATTATACCGAGCTAACGTTTCGGTTTCATTTTTATAGTGAGCTTTGCTTGTGACGTTTCGGGGTCAGCGGGGCCTACGCTCGGCTTAGAGCTGCGGTTTGACTGAGAACGTGTTGTAAAAATAAAAAATTGGCCAAGTGCGAGTCGGAGTCCCGCACTGAGGGTTCCGTACAAATTGTTTTTTTTACGTATTAAAAAAACTACTGAATAGATTTCATTCGAACCAATTTTCGTTGGTAGTTTTTATGGTAATGTACATTATATATTTATTTCAGATTTATCATCCTCTTACTTTAGAGGTTAGAGGGGGGGGGACACACTTTTTTCCACTTTGGAAGGGTCTGTCACGCAAAGTATTCACTTTAGAAAAAAGTGATATTAGAAACCTTAATATATTTTTAAAGACCTATTCATAGATACCCCACACGTATATGTTCAATGAAAAAAAATATTTCGAGTTTCAGTTCTCACTATGGGGAACCCCCACTTTTTTTGTTTTTTTTTCTATTTTCGTGTGAAAACCTTGTTGCGGTTCACAGAATACATCCACTCACTAAGTTTCAACAGTATAGTACTTATAGTTTCGGAAAAAAGTGGCTGTGACAGACTGGCGGACAGACAGACAGACAGACAGACAGACAGACATGACGAATCTATAAGGGTACCGTTTTTTTGCCATTTTGGCTACGGAACCCTAAAAAGTAAATCAGAAGAAAATTATTTGTCTCAGTTCTCACTATGAGGACCCCTAATTATTTTTAATTCTTTTATATTTTCATGTGAAAACCCTCATGCGGATCACAAAATACACCTACTCACCAAGTAACAACAGATAGTACTTATAGTTTCAGAAAAAAGTGTCTGTGACAGACTGGCGGACAGACAGATAGACAGACATGACGAATCTAAAAGGGTTCCGGTTTTCTGCCATATAGCTACGGAATCTTAAAAACAGCAGATTGAATCTACCACCGACTTCGGAATGCAGTCACCTACCGAGAAGAAGCGGCAATAAATAGTCGATAGTTTCTCTTTTCAGTGTGATTGCTACGTCTCGTAGTGACACTAAACTATTTAACGCTTTCGACGCTTTCATACAAGCCCCGGTACGACACACGAAGGCTGTCAAAGCAAAGACTTCAGCGCAGTCAACCGGTCGAGTCGTATAAATCAAACGCTGGCCGAAGCGACGCCCGACGTACTTTGTAAAGAGTTATGGGCCAGTAAACTAGGAAGCAATAGCAAATAGACATAGATTTGAATCGTTTAATATGCTTCGTCAGCAGAAAAATGTGGCCTATTTTTGTTTGCCATAACGTAAGATTGTCAGCATGCTGTCACAAGGATAAGAAGTGATAGTCGTTTCACATTTTAGTGCCAACTTAAGAGCAGGTCGAAGTCTGGCGAGGGAATATTTAACGATTTAAATCTATGAGTAACATTTATTTACCAATGGAAGAGTGATAAATCGTAAAAATAAAATAAAGTTTTAGCCTAAATGTCCCGCAGCAGGGCAAAAGCCCCTATCATTAGAAATCATGTTTTCGTTACAAAGTTAGGTTTTGGCTTAATTAACCACGCTTGCCAAATGCGGATTGGTAATCACGAACCCGGGCGTATCTTGGAGAACTAAAGCATTTACTTTTATTCTTTCGATAAACTAGAAAAAATAATATTTTTGACATACTTATTAAAATGGATTCTAACTTTAAACCGCGGTGAAGTGTTATATCACTCGTAAAATAGAGAATTTTTATAAGGTAAAATAAATTAATGGTGAAAGTTTCTTAATAATTGATTTGGAAGTTGGAGCGTAAGAACCAAAATTTGTTATAAGCACTTTTCAAACTAAAATAACTTAGGGCTTACTCGATGGATCGAGTAATTTGAAAACTTAGTTATACTTAAAGATTCACTTGCCCGTGCCGTGGACTTAAATTTTGAATCTCGGGGATACTTGAGTTCAGTTCTGTGTTAAATTATTGAAAACACTCGTTAATTTTTCTAATTCAAAGATAGTTCATTCTGATATCCAAGTATATTTACAATTGTTTGACAGATGATGTTCTAGTGTTGAGAGACCCTTACCACAAAACCAAGGTCTGCGGGTTAGAATCACGCTAGGCACCAAAGTTTGTGTAGTGAACACCAACATTTGTTCTCGTGTCATGTTCTGTAAACGCTTTCATGTAATTTAAAAACATACTGCCTTAAGCGTTTCAGGCAGTTTCTGTTTATCTTACGCTTAATTTGTTAAATTTAAAATGACGTTATAAGTAAACAGTAAAAGTTATAGTGTGATAGTTATTTTTTTTCTTTTTAGCGCATTTAAATAAAAGCTTCAAAATTTTATTTTAAATTGGCCATTATTATTAACTAAGTAAATCTTTGATAACAATGTGATTAGAAAATATTTTGATTTTCAGTTAGACCGAACAGGTAGAAAGAGATGAAGTGTTCACAAAAACAATTCACAACGGCCAGCAAGAATCAATCTCGCATCATGAAGTATTCACATCAACTCACTCGGTCCATCTCACCCGGAAATAACGCATCCAATATTCAACCGGGTTGTTGATAAAAACTTGTTATTTATTAACCGGTCAATATTGGTTTTGATGGGAAAAAGTATGAGGTAGAATGCGGTTTGCATTGAGGTGAGTTTCTTTAAAAAAAAGTGAGTTTAAAAAAAACTGATATCAGGTTGCTCAGGCGGATATCGATCCCAGCACCTCTTGGAATCTGGGCAAGCGCTCTGACCATTAAGCCACCGAGACCGTTAGTGGACCTGACGAAATTCTTCTTGTTACTTGCTAAACGCTCACTGCTGCGTTATTTCTTAAATTAGAATCATGTTCCGTATATTATGTATGTAAGTACTTACCTCTTTCAAATTATCAATCAACAACCCTACCAAGGAAGGATACAGCATAAACCATTTACACAAAACCAACACAACTACATAATTCAATGAACAAACCACGTTGCGAGTGAACGGTTAAGTTTTGCACAAGTTAGCGCAATATTGCTTCCATTCAGAGAATCAAATCGTTAGATATGCCCGTTGTATACTTCGACCCGCTCGGAAATTGAGACTAAAATTTGAAGCGACGGTCGCTTTTTATCGCAGTAACAGTATGTTGAAACGTACGTCATGCCAAACAAAATAATGCTACAGTTTTCTGGTGTCGGTGTACTTCGACAACAAGCGGCCGCCCGCGACTTCGTCCGCGTGTATTTCGGTTTCCGCACACAGTTATTTTTTGTTATTATATAGCCTTCCTCGACGAATGTACTATCAAACAAAAAAAAATCACTCAGATGTTCCTTAGAAAAGATTGGATCAAAAAAACACACAAACTCTTCAGCTTAATTATATTAGTATATAGTATTAAGTCTATGTTTCCATTAGTGTTCACGATAACCCTTCGATTACCCACGAGAACAGTAAGAATTCGCTAGATTATTCGTTTCTCTTAATAGTTTTCTTGGACATAGTCATAGTCATAGTCATAGTCAAGGCATAGCACAACTCCGATAAAAAGGCAAACCACTCACCTTTGACGCCGACTGCTATGCCGAAGTTGAGATGGGAATCCGTGCTAACCACGTGTTACGAGACGTCCTTTGATAAATCACTTGTCACTTCCAAAATTTATGAAACCACACCAATGACCGTTAGGATCCGAGGTGAAACATACTATAAAGTCCACAAAGTTTGTAACCACCGATATTCCGCCGAAAAGATATAAATCCGAAGCCGCGTAAAACACCGTGCGCGATCAACAGATGGACTGGTCGGCGCTTGCAGCGTGCGTCACAGACGGGTCGCGGGTTATTGTTGTTTACCCTCATATAAGGAAACAAATATGCCTGAACCATTAGTATTCCGGCTACGGCGTGGGTAAATTGATCCAATTATTTTTGAGTCTATTTATTATAACCATAAATAAATAAATAAACAATTAAAATGGTTTCATATAAGTAATAGTATAGAACAAGTAGACGACTCGACGCATAAAAATACTTAACAAGAACGTTCACATTCGTATGAATAAAACAACAAAAATTTTCACAATTTACTGCTAAAAAAACAGGCTTGTAACAGACACAAAAACAGCTAGCTGTGACAAAATATAGCAGTAATAAACACCTGCTGGCGACTTATTCTAAGATGGAAACATCGAGTAAGTTTCCGCTAGAGAGGAATTATTACATAATTTCTTTGAATATTTATTATGCGGTCATTTCCTGCACGGAAATCCTAAGTGACACTTACTCGTACCGTGCCAAACATTTCCCCATACAGGAGAAAAAATGTGTTGATAGGCAAGCGCTTATCTGGGTGCGATCCCACCACTGTAAAACATTTGTGTGCATGATCACGTCTGTTGGTCTCAGTCTGGGTAATATTATAATACTATTATTATAAATAAAAACGTAGGTTCAAGGAATTCACTTAGTATTACGCAAAATATCCTATGTTAATAAATTGATTAACAAATACGTCATCTGTTGAATATTTAGCATTGCAGACGTCATTTTTTTTGTAACTTCTATCGTTTATGGTATACAGAGGTTGCCACACTGGGCAAGTTTAAGTCGATCACTGTCTCAACATCCAAGGTCAAATCATATTTTTATAAGTCACGTAAGATTTATTCATTAGATTACCGATGGTCAGTAATCTAATGGATAAATTCTCTAAGGCCAAAAATAATAGGAATTGCGCCTACCTCGCAGTAAGAAATACCTACACGCCTTCCAAGATATCTAATTTTAGGATGTAAGCGGATGATGTTTATGAGCCCTGCAGGAATACTAAGTGTTACATGTTACGTCCAATATTCCGTGTGGGGGTAAGATCGTACGCGCTAATGGAAGTGTTATTTTCTTGGAAAGCAAATAACTTGATGGTCTGGTTTAGTAAAGGTGGAGTTTTTGAATTTAAGACTTTGTTTTGACTGGATTGCTGTGTTAAAAGTGAAAATTTTTACGGACGCTCATCAAGTCGTTGTATGAATGTGCCAACGTTCAAGACTATCAAAGGTAAACATCGTGTTTTTAAACCGAATATACCAGCAGCTTTCATATACATTTAAAACATTTTTCATTTATGTGACTTCCGGCGACGATTATTAATTTTATCTTATGAACCATTTAACCAAGTCTATAGGTGGAAATACTAAATTATTTAAGTCGTTATACAAAATGGTACCTATTTTTAATTTCTAAAAAGGTAGTCAACGTGTACGACGCCTTCAGGCCAGGTGGAGTGTAAGAGTGAGTTGTAAGATGGCTGGCAGGAGCTGGATGCGAGTCGCCGAGGATCGGAATAATTGGAGAGCCCTGGGAGTTGCCTATGTCCAGCAGTGGACTGCGATAGGCTGATGATGATGATGATGATAATGGCGAACGAGTAAAAGGATCATATAGTATTAGACATCGTAGCGAAAAGGATCCATCATTATTAAAATTACGAGTGGGTATGTTCGGTAGACATAGTAAGTCTAGGCGGTCCTCTAAAGATCCTCCAGAGTACTTATCAGAAAAAATACCTTTCAAAACAGTGTAATTAGACTTCAAAGGAGCAATTAATACGAGTACACGGCTTTTAGCGTTAACAGAGTGAAAATTCACGAGAATTCACGATAGATACTTTTGCTGGCGTTTCGCTATTCACTTTGACGTCGCCGCAGGGTGGTCTTTTGGGACCGCGTCGTTTCTTTTATTTTGTCGCGTTTCTGTATTGATAGATCGGAACGCAAGTGGATTAAAAGCGAGATGATTGGCGAGTGTTTGCTTCTATCGATTCGCTGTATGGATAAGTCTTGATACCCTAAAATACTTGCTTGACAATTTAAGAGCACTTACTAATTTAAGCTGCATGGAGATTATTATGTAGAAAAATTATACTTTTTGTTCTTTTTATACCAAAACAAACTACCAATGCGTCTCCATGAATTTCTGACTGACTATGGTACCTCACTAGACCTCTCAAAAGTAAAGTAAATTACGGACTTTTAAATTAATAACGAGCTATATAGAGTAAACTAATAATGTTATCTTAGAAGAAAACGTTTTAGAAATCAATTTCTTGAAGATGCAGTTGCTATTTAAATAGGGTACGGTTTGAAAGTGCACGTCGGGTAAACGTTACGGAGATGTTAAACCAACAGATTCCTCGAGATGAGACAATGATACTTGTAATGCATCGGTGCATAATGTAAAGATAACATAATATGAGAACATCGACTTTCAAGAGCCAAGACCATTGTTTTAACGACATCAACATTTGGGATGGGGCTATTTTTAAGGATGACGTTTGAATTGCTTTTTATCATTAACATCAGGTTCACAATAAAATGACACATTACAAGTTAATACTAATATTATGATATCTAGGTCACGTTATATAGCAAATTATATTTTTTTCTCTCCCGAAAAAAATGTTTTAGGTATCTTCTATCGGAGGTCAAGACACACTTTGGGCCGCTGAGCCACATGAGTAAGTAAGGTATTATAGGTATATATGTATATAATGTTCTGAGGTTACTCACATGTGTAAAAGAAAGTGCATTCGGCTGGACTTACCATCTAGTACCTGAAACAAGATTGATTTTTCATTAATTTTATCAATATCATTATATGTATTTATTATTATATTAAAATACAATTTTATATAAACTGCATATGAATCGTATTCAATTGAAATATATAGTTAAATCATGGGTTAGCGCCATTTTGATTTTTTGTTTAATAATCGGTTTTTGCCGTCCATTATGTTTGCCGATCAACACATTGCTAAACATAAAATGTAAAATGATTTATCCCGTACATTTGGTCAACTCAGCGAGAGAATTCGTTGCGGATCCTTTGTACCAGTATTTTATTTACACGAACAACGGCAAATTGGAAATGTTGTTACACAAATTCCGGCTCAAAAGCCTTTGTTGGTCAGTTTACAAAGAGACACTTTTATTTAGTTTTCCTTCGTACCTTGTAATAGCTTCCGACGGCGTGGTATGCCGGAAATTTAATGTTTTCTGGGTTTCTATAATGTGCACCCATCTCTCAAAACATATGTGTTTGATCCGTAAAGTAAATCAAAAGGCGGTTTTATTCGAAAAAATCGTATATTTTACTGGTGTGCCTAAGAATTCCAAATCAATCAATGCTATTCCCGGGAAAGACTTTATTAATCTTTTAACGTGCAATATTCCCATTATTTTTTTGGTATTAAAGAGCATGACCATTATAAAACATTTTCTACATTTTGATAATGTAATGGAAACACTACATTTTCTTCAATACGATAATTTCTAAACTTTTGATTAAAATGAATTATTTTTCAACTACAGTTCCTTTAAACTTTTGATTAAAAAATAATATTGATCTTTAACCATGCAACCGTGGGTTGATACAGCACTATTTGAATGCACTATGCATTGATATTATGCACGTAAAAGGATGCAATGAAGCGTGGTATGCTCTGGGTGCATCTCATATTCGCAAGATATTCAATGATGTATAGCCAATGGAGTATGTCTGAGGCATCCGTTACTATTGTAAGCATTTGGTATCGCTTTGTATACGTTGCAGACGTATTGTGCACAAATTATAACCTTTGAAATATGTAACACATTTCTTTCTAATTAAATGACTTGTTTTATTTTATCAACGTGGAAGAAAAAATATACAATGGCGTTATCTAGCAACTGTTATTCCATATTATGTATTACTCTAATGCATTAATTATTCCTACAACTATCGCGAAAATACGAATATTGCTTGCCGCTTGCTAAATATATAATACTTTATATATATTATTTACGATGTGGTTTTCTCTATTTCTCAACTAATTATATGACCAGTCACGATTTAACCCTTACCATGCCCTATTTAAGTGTTAAACGCATAATTTGATACTAACCTAAACCCCTAACTATACATCGTTTGTCAAATAAAAGTCACCTTTTAGCCGTCCCGGGAAGCATTAACCCTTAACCGCTCCCGAGATAAAACAGGTCGATCCGCCCTTCACGGCCCAGCTATGTGTAGACACACTAGACCGAAATTACGCGACCGAAGTTTGGCTTGACTACTCCTGTTATGTATTTTGAAAGGAGGATGATACACTATGCCGTAATTATGTACGTCGCGTAAAATTGTACAGAAAATGAACATTGGCTGAACTACGGTCGCAAGTGTGTTTCTACGCTTAGATTAAAGGCTTGAACCACCTGATTGGCCGATAAGAATGATGATTCCGCGCTTCGACAGTATCGTTTAGCTATTGGTCCCAACTACGAGTATAATCCAAATTGCCTGGTTTCCCTTGTAACGGATATCAGATGACAGCCGCTCTATTGTAATAACCAGGCTAGTTAATTCAGGACCAAAGCTGTTTCATAATACCTGCATGAGTGTGAAGCTGGGGCAGGATTGTACATCACTTTATTTAGTTTATTTTGATTGGCCCGTTCGTCTAGTGGTCGGAGGCACTGTCTACAAAACCGAGTGTCGACCCGCTAGATGCATTGTTTTTTTAACATCTAACATCTAACGTGTTGTCACACATAGTGTTATACTATAACTTAAAGCCTTCTTCGACTATTGGATTTAACCTAGTGTAAAATTACGTTTCCAGTTTGAAAGTAGATCTCGAGATGAGCGCGTTCAAACAAACAAACTGTTCAGCGTTGTTAGATTAGTATAGATGTAAGTCTATGCATTTCGTATCGTTCATATTACAACTATCAAGCTCAGATAACCAATTAATATGTTAGTCCATAAAATTCCGAACTTGTCACGCACCCCATTAAAATCAACTCAACTATCATGAAACTTAGGAATAACCTAACGAACTTAACTCGATCTTGAAGTTAGGTCTAGACTGTGAGTTATCTAAACAATCTGCCAGAAATCCCGGTTTATCCCGGTTCGTCCTGATAGCTAATCCGTCTTATCTAAAGCCTTAGATGTTTCCGAATAAGATAATTGGAATTGACCACAGTGGTTTTCGATGCGGTGTGGTTAGTCAATTTAATCTATAATGTACACTACACTAATATTATAAAGAGAAAAGATTTGTATTTTTGTATGTAACGAATAAACTCAAAAACTACTGTACCCATTTGAATAATTATTTCACTAATATTCATATAAAAAAGCTGAAGAGTTTTTTAGTACTTACATTTTTTTTTTATTTAGTAGTGCATGCATTAAGTGCAAAGTTCGTTTTTATACTAGAGACAAATAATATACATAAGTACGTCAACACTCTTCAAGGGATACAACTATGTACGTTGCCCGTTTTTATATCCTCATAGATTGGTCTATCCAATTCCGTACTTTTTCACCAACAGGATCATAGGTCAATTTTAGTATAAAGTATCTTCGGAATTGCTTTTATTATAATACTTCATCACTAGTAGATCATGTCTACATCAAAGAGACCTAGCTTAATTCCTACATGGCCAGTTCCTCGTTTGAATAATCCCGGATAATCCACCTACTCAAGTCCCAGTCAATTCCAACGACCTTTTTTTCACGGGTCAGAGAGCAAACCCTATAAAATGTGTAGATTAAAATAAAGACTAGCGATTATGTACATTATATACCAATACAGTTTGTACACCTATATGCTATAATAAAGCTCCTACGTATATTAGCTAATGAAAGGTGGTATTGGGGGTAGATTCCGATTCACCATCTCAAGCCCGTTCAAGTAGACAACACCGCGCACCGCCAGATAGCTTGTGACCAATGACCACGGCTGCAGCATCGTAGCCGAAACGTCAAGCAGTAAGTACGAGAGTACTTAAGTAAAATATCGCGTTTAGTCCCGATTTAATATTATTTATAGTAAGTAATAAAATAAAGTAATGCAACGCGAAAGTTCAAAGTTTTATAGGTGCTATACAATAAGGGGCCATGGAGTCCAAATACTATCAATTCAAAAAATATATTAATGCCATTTTATATTCTTTGAAACGTACGTAAAATATTCCTACAGTGACTGATCCCTTCACTGTTGTGTCTAATATTCTTAAGGTTTTCTATGGTGCTGTGATATTGAATAGGCAGCGTAGGGAAACTAATTAAAATCTGTTTTTTAACAAATAAAACCAAACACATTTAAATAAGTAGCCCAATTATACTTTACTTATCGCTGACAATCATTCTATTTCAATGAGAATAGGCTCTAGGAGTCCTGAGGGTATATTCCCTGTATAAATGCTAACACACTTTTTCTTCCCTAATATAAAAGCGTCGATTCGTATTTTCTTCAGGGACGTACTTAAATGGGAATCGTTTTCTTTCCACTAGTAAATGGCTCGTAAACTTCTATGAGCGTATTAAATCCGTTTCCAACAATACTCATCTTGGTAAAAACAACTCTTTCAACAAATTTAAAAACAAATTGTTTCAATTGAAAATGATTTGAATTGTCCGTTATTAGGGTTTAGGAGTCAGGAAAGCAACACTCCAGATGAGAAACCTTACAGATTCTTGTATTCTAGAACTGTCATTCGAATTTGGCAATGGTGAAATCTGTATCATTGTGATGTTAACTTTTCCTCTGATGTAGACTTTAGAACTGCAAATCTTTGTTTACAAAAAAATATCATTTTTCGCTTATTTAGTAATAGCGGCCCGTCACGCGGTTTCACCCGCGTCCCGGGGGAACTACTTCCCGTACCGGGATAAAATATAGCCTATGTTACTCTGGGTGAATGTAGCTTTCCAACAGTGAAAGAATTTTTCAAATCTGCCAAGTAGTTTCGGAGCCTATTCAATTCATACAAACAAACAAAAAATCAAACCTTTCCTCTTTATAATAAAAAATATGACGTAATATTTTTTATGTAAAATTTGTTTCTAAATGTTTTTTTTAATTCTTCTACTATATAAGGTCTGATATATCGTGACAAGCATTAAGAGTATATTAACCGTGTTTTTTCAATACTATAAATATAAATATTTCACAACAGCACATACATTGATCTGACCCCGTGTTAATTAGCTTAAGCACTTGTGTAACAGACATCAGAATCAACAGTGGTATTACAAATATACTTAATGTTCATGCACTTAATCTAAATTGTACCATTGAAACGTAAATATATTTCTTTACGAATTATATTTCAAGACCAATTTTTTAGCCTACAATGAAGTTAACAACTCGAACATCAACAAAGCGTAGCCACCGTCGTTAATCCAGTCATCCCGCAGTTGGGAAGTTTGCGGGAATCCCACAGAACCAGGTCTTTGTTTATTATAACCACGGATTTAGGTGAGGGTCTTATTGGGGGTCCCCTATGATAATTATATGAGTTTGAGTATTCTAGGAAATCTATACTTTTTTTACTAATATAATAAAGCTGAAGAGTTTGTTTGTTTGTTTAAACCCGCTAATCTCAGGAACTACTGGTTCAAATTGAAACATTTTGTGTTCGATAGTCCATTTGACGAGGAAGGCTTTAGGCTGTAGTATAACAGAAATCCACGCGAACCGAGTCGCGGGCAGCCGCTAGTTAAGAACGTTAATAAAACTTGTATAAATAACAAAGTTATATGAATTATTTTATTGTTTATTTTAGACTAAGCGTCGTTTTGATAGTTCCAGAAAACATAAAAAAATTGGCCAAGTGCGAGTCGGACTCCCGCACTGAGGGTTCCGTACAAATTCTATTTTTGACGTATTAAAAAAACTACTGAATAGATTTCGTTCGAACCAATTTTCGTTGGTAGTTTTTATAGTAATGTACATTATATAATTATTTCAGTTTTATCATCCTCTTATTTTAGAAGTTAGAGGGGGGAGACACACTTTTTTCCACTTTGGAAGGGTCTGCCACGCAAAGTATTCACTTTAGAAAAAAGTGATATTAGAAACCTTAATATAATTTTTAAAGACCTATCCATAGATACCCCACACGTATATGTTCAATGAAAAAAAATATTTCGAGTTTCAGTTCTCACTATGGGGACCCCCCACTTTTTTTATTTTTTTTCTATTTTCGTGTGAAAACCTTGTTGCGGTTCACAGAATACATCCACTCACTAAGTTTCAACAGAATAGTACTTATAGTTTCGGAAAAAAGTGTCTGTGACAGACTGGCGGACAGACAGACAGACAGACAGACAGACAGACAGACATGACGAATCTATAAGGGTTCCGTTTTTTTGCCATTTTGGCTACGGAACCCTAAAAAGGGCAGTAAATGAAAAAAAAATAGTTTCTTTCCTTTTTTTCCAGTTTAAACCATTTTTAAATATGTCCTCTTAATATTCTGTGTAACTGACCTCATCGGGAAAAATATTGAGTTAGTATACGGATTTTTTATGTTTATGTACATAATTGATATCATTTACAACAGGTGACTTTAAGTTAATTGAAACACAGCAATGTTTCCACGCCCTAAAACGGCTCTGGCCAAAGTCACAATTTGTGGCAAATTGTCTGTAAAGCAATCAGGGCTGATTTTGATATTTACATTGAAAAGTTAGGGGACTTAAGAATTAGGTTGGATCGGAAGAATTTAATTAGTGTAAGTTAAAGTGCTTCTGTGTTAAATCTGATATTGCATTATCTAAAACCAAAGTCTTTGAAAATTTACTGTAATGAAAAAGTTTAAGATCTTTTAATAAATTATCTGTCATTTAATGACTTAGTTCAATAGACTGTTTAAACATTATTTTAATAATTAACAAGCGGCCACCCTTGATGCCGTCCGCGTGAAATTCAGTTTCCGCACACATAGTTCATAATTATACTATAGCCTAAAACATCCGTAGCCATTATAAATAATGTTAGTTTTATCCCGTTTCTATTCGGGGTCCGCTTTGACCATGATCCAGGATTTGACAAGTCTGGTAATAAAGGTACAGTGAAGCGACTTCCATCAGACCTTCGTAACCCATAGAGGGGAACCATGGGTTACGAAGGTCTGATGGCAGATTATAAATAATGTTAGTATGATAATTAAATATTTAAATCGGTACCGATCTCGTGACGCCATCTTAATGGTTAGTTATATTATCATTCGTACATGTTCTCGTATAATACCACTTTGCATTTATAAACTGAAGTTGATCAAAATGAGTCCATTAAAGCCTTAACTTCCCCCATAAGGGTCGTTGCTCTTTCAAACTTTTGCAAAACAAATAGTTGGGATTGAGGAGACGTTTTATAGACCATTACAAGTTTGTCAAGTGTATTTGAAACTGAGCGGGTAGTGTCGTGACGAACTCAAACTAAAGTGCTTGAAGAAATTGCGATGTGGGTCATTTGGTTTTGAAATAAATTTGAAGAGGTTACCTTATATCATCATCATCTTAGCGTCTCTCCCGGTTGCATTCCACACCATTGCCCCAGATACGTTGGGAATATCCTGTATTTTTGATTAATGAAAAAAAAATTAAGCATGTATCGTTATTATGTACAATTATACTTTGTAGCTACTATAAGCTCCGTTATTAGAAACTGAATCTTTACTCTATACTTATACAACAAATCTGAACAGTCTGTTGGTTTGTTTGCTTGCTTGAATGCGCCTATCTTAGGAACCACGTCGACGAAGTCGCAGGCGGTTGCTAGTACGAAATAAAGACACAAGTAAAAAAACAATTCACATGGGCGCAATTGCACAATATTAAGTGCTGAACAGTTTATGGTTATTATCGAACCCAGTGGTGCAATAAACAATAATAATTTCCAGGCGCAAGTACTTTCAGCAGGTATTCCGTGTTTGTCCTGCATCGATCGTGAAAAGAATGAAATATTGCGTTTGTATATTATTAAATCACGTTTGCATAATAATATGAATAACTTCAAACACAAGGATTTGACAATCATTAGTAAAGTTCTAAAAATTAATTGGTATTTTTTTAAGCCAAAAGTATATTTTTTACACTTAACGATATTGTAGCTGTATTGGTATGGTTAGGATCCAATATGTATATTTGAAGTATATGTGTCATGAAATAAATTACAAACTAGATAGATACAAGAATTTTTTATAAAAAGCACAAGTTTGACAAAATATCATAATTGTCACTGTGTTGTACAGGTCGATTAGAATTTTACAAGAAAGTTAAAATCTAAAATTCATCATATTATTATTTTGAACGAAACTCATAAGAATGCAGGTCCATCGTTTGTATTTCATCTTCCGTACTCTAGAGATATATAAAGATATCGTTAGAAATCATTCCAGACATCCAACAACCAAGCAACAGGTGATACGAAATTGAATGTTCAAACGCACGAATATTTCACTTATCTTATCTGCTGTCGACGGTAAAATACCAGAAAATGTGACGCTGCCAGTATGCCTTATTTATTGGAAATAAGGTTCTATTTTATTATATTACAACTGCACGACAGTGGCATTCTTTCTCGAATTTATCATTCTTATGCAATATTACTTGGGGTTTTTTTTAAGGCGGTAATTAACGGAATTAATAAAAGATATACTGTGATGGAGAAGCAAACAACGGAAGACCGGAAAAAATATGGATGAATTGCATGACGTATGATAAGTAGGAGTGAATGTAAAGTAGACGGCTGATATAAGTGGGTAAAAGGGAAAAACATGTTGTGTCGACCCCATTTATTGTAGGAAAAGGGCATAAGATTTTTTTGGTAATGACGCGTTGTATTGGTTCCACTCTGATGGTACACAAGAGGAGACCTGATTGGCGTGACAACGGATGCAGTACCATTATGGTATCATATCCGTTTGCATCGCCATGCTAGCTCTTGACACTCCTTCGTAAACCTTATCGTTCTTCTTTTTTTCTTTAAGCATATGAAGCAGACTACGTGTTTGCTCACAAAATGGCGCTAATTAACCTTAAGTTTAAAACTGACAAACCTGCAGAAATTAAATTGATCCCCTCCGTTAGGTAAATATAAATATATTGCCAACGTTTGTTTAGGTTCTCCAAATATGGCGAGCATACTTGACAATATTAGCAGAATTCTGTAGAGGTAACCTTTTCATATAATAATATAGGTATTTACAAAGTGCGAACACTTTACTACTATAATTTCATTCAGTGGTTAAGACTGTTGATTGTGGAGCCAAGCTCTTAGAGAATGGGATAGGTCTGAACTTAGGAATAATAGCAGCTAGATAATAGGCCCCAATTGGGAATTGTATAAAGAGCTTTTAGGGACCTAAAGCAATGTATACGTACGCACGTACGCATACGTAAGCATACGTACGCACGCAATATTTGGATTGCTATAGAGACGGCATATCATATTATCACGAACTCAATGTTTCAATCGAGTTCAAGAATAACATTTGACTGAAGAACTGAGGTAAACCTAATCCAATCTTAGTTATACAAAAACTAGCTTTTACCAGCGGCTTTGCTCGCTTTATTAAGATTGACTGTTTGTTTGGCTGCTTGCCCGGCAATCACGCTGAAAATATTAAACGGATTTAGAGAGATGAGAGTGAAGGAAAAGGGAGTGCACCTATGTTGCGCACTCACTTTTGCACTAAATAAAGAACAGGTAAAAACAAGTATTATATAAGAAAAAATCAATCCTCGTTTCTGACAAGAAACGAAATATTCATGTTTGTTGTTTGTGTAGTATAAAAAGCATCATATTATGTACTAGCGGCCGCCAGCGACTCCGTCCGCGTGGGTTTCGATTTGCGCACACACACACACACACACACAGACACAGTCTTACTAAAAATAGCTTCCGCAAACAACGGTCTATATTCTATATTATGCATGCATGCAGTCAGTCAACTTGAACACTTTTTCAGGATAGAATTAATAGTCAAATTAAGGGACGGAAAACGCTTATCGTTATTAACAATAATTCTGGAGACCTTATACATTTGAGAAATCATCTGTTCACCGCGATTCAGATCCGCGGCCGCGCCTCTAGCGAGGTGCGCCATCTATCGGCACATTTTAGAACAAAATAGTTCGCTAGCACAATTTACAATGATAAAATAAAGGAATATACAATAGCTTAAAGCCTACCTCGACATTCGATAAATGGTAAGTGGTAAATGGACTATCCAACACAAAATGTTTTGTCAATTCGAACCAGTAGTTCCTGAGCTTAGCGCGTTCAAACCAATTTGGATCTTGAGTTGCACGTGTTATTGTGAGTCAACCATAAAAGATAGACATATGCTGTTGGGGGATATTTTTTAGGCAATTTTATGTAGAATATTTCCGTCATACATGATTTCTATGTGACTTTAACCATTAAGGCTGCACACGCGACTGAAGCTTAAGAAATGGAGTAAATTCTCCCGTTTTCCCCACATTTCCCTTCACTACGCTACTCCTGTTGATTGTAGCGTGATGAAAAGTATCCTATAATATGCCTAGAAGTATGAAGAATAATGGTACCAAGTTTCGTCAAAATCCGTCCAGTAGTTTTTGTTTCTATAAGGAACATACAGACAGACAGACAGACAGACAGACAGACAGACAAAAATTTTACTGATTGCATTTTTGGTATCAGTATCGATCACTAAACACCCCCTGATAGTTATTTTGGAAAAATATTTAATGTACAGAATTGACCTCTCTACAGATTTATTATAAGTATAGATTAATATGCCACTGCAGGTCAAAGGCCTCCATCATTTGAAATCATGTTTTCGTTAGTAAGATAGGTTTTGGCTTAATCACCACGCTTGCCAAATGTTATTATTATATCTTAAATTATGACATAAATTTTGCCCGACCCAGGAATCGAACGCAGGTCCTGGAGACTACGGCACGGTACTTAACCAATAGAAAATAGAGGAGTTTTGTTAAAAAGGAGTATTCATACATGCATACATAGCTTGAGGTTAGGTTTGTGGTAACGAAGAAATAATTCAGCTTTTAATCTCCCACGTCTTTACGAATAGGCCACGCCCCGCAACCGCACTTTACACTCCATATACATAATAGCTCGCAAACCAATTCATAAGACGCCGTAGAAATGTTACTTGATATTTCATCGGCTTTGGCGTAAGGTCGTTAACTTTACAGCTGTGTAATCAGTTACGTTCATGCTTAGGTTAGTGGGCCATTTGTTAATGGTTTAATATAACTTAGTTTTATTGGTCGCAGCTTAGTTCTTGGTGTCAATAAATAGAACATGATCTTCTTCATCGTCATTTGTGACCGATATAACAAACTAGCGGCTTTGATCCCGTGGATTTCGGTTTCCGCACACATAGTGTTTAATAATAGCTTATAACGCCTTTCTCGACAAACGGACTATACAAGACTAAAAGATTTTTTCAATTACTACAAAATAGTTTCAGATTTATTCAATTAGTATCGATAAGTACCTAGAAGCTATAGCCTTCATAATGATCATCACGATCATCATCATCAGCCTGTTGCAGTCCACTGCTGGGCTGTTATTCCCATAGACACCACATTGAGCAGGCGGGTTGCTGTACGGTGATATATAAAACAAGAAAAACTCTGCTGCCCCTCTCCCGGAATATATCTACAATCACTTCTTAAGACACTAACAGACATATTATTTTCAAATTCAATCGTCGTTAATCCTATTTTGGAAAGAATTAGAACTCCAAAATTCGACGAAAGGTGTTTAGTTACTAAACCTAGTATCTGGGACGCCCGTGGGCGGATCTCTCCAATAATGAATTAATAACAACTTTGTTAAGACAAGTTAAAATAACATCTTTCATAAGATATTCTCTTAAGATGGTCAAAAATATTTTAATGTTTCTTTAATGGCGTTACTTTACTTAAAGCCGTTGTGACAGTTATACTTCGAAACGGTTATTAATTATTTAAAGGTAACTTCAAATATAAAATAGGAAGTATAATTTTGTACAAAAATAAATGTACTACAGATAAAATAAAAAAAATAGACGACAGCTCAAAAGGTATCGAAACAAAGTAACCTATGAATATGAAAATGTATTCCGAATATAAAATGAGTTTGCCATTGTATTATGTAGGTAATATTAACACCCAGATACACATAACACAAGAGCTCGATGACGCAGTTGTTGGCGCACTCGGCATGCGGTAGCTAAAGTTAAGCAACGTTTGCAGATGCCAGTCATCGGTGGGTGACCGAAAAATTTCATCTTGAGCTCCTCCGTGCTTCGGACGGCACGTTAAGCCGTTGGTCTTGCGCCTGATCTCTATACGGTCGTGTCAGATTGCTGTCCCAACGAATTATGAGAGTGAGGGAATAGGGAATGCACCTGTGCTTGCGCACTCACTTGTGTACTATAACACGGGTCAACACGAATTTTGAGTCTGAGTTCTGTACCTCTGATTTTCATTACTTATGCCTAACTCATTACAGAAAAAATATTTTTATCTTATAAAGTTTGCTTTTGTAGTTAATAAAACGAAATTTTAATTTCTATGAAAAAGCTTGTATTTTTTATTTTCAATTACATGTAAAAGGAAAATAGGTTTTAATTCACATATTAATATTGACTTTACTTATACGAGATAGCATAAATTAAAACACAAATACAAAAAAGAATACAAAAAAATACTTTAAAAATGAAAAATTTGGTATTTCTTCTGTGTAAGATGGAGCTTTCTCGTATAAGCCCCCAAATGTTGTTCACCCGTCATGTTTTCATTATATTGTCCTTGATAACGCTTTTCTTAATTCATTATATCTTGGTGGAAACGTTCCCCTTGCTCTTCTGAATATGCACCTTCATTTTCTTTACACTCGTCCAAATGAGCATGTATCATGTGGACTATCAAAGACATTCTGCAACCCATAACTTTGAAGCTGTGAAGCATATCAGTAATAAGCTCCATGTAATTCTCTGCCTTTCTGTTGCCAAGAAAATAAACTTCATAGGCTTCACTGAGTCTCGTATTTTAAGATAAACAAATTTTCTTGGCCCTCACTTTAATAAATTTGACGCAAATATAACAAAAAGAGTCCACGGGATTTTAGCACATTTTGGAAGACATTTTAGGCCTCATGACACATAAAATACGTTATTCCTTTGCAAAGTGCACTCGCACACTGCAGTTGATAGTTTGTCACTCTCGTTACACATCCACAGCCCCCCCCTACCCTTATCCTGTATCTTATATGGAACGGCTCTTAAAAAAACTGCTTAAACTCTATAATATTCGTTTTACATTGTGTAAAGGTACAAAAGCAAACTTTATTTATTATAAATGGAGTTTCTGCTTTTTTTTCGATGTAAACAATCAGAAAATATACACTAAATCACAGACTCAAAGAAAAAAAAAAATTTTGTTGACTTGTGTAATATATCCTGCGGACCTGGCTGATCGTAGGGTCAGCCGCCATGGCCGAATACGGCCGGAGGGTATTATATTAACACCTATGTACATATTTAAAGGATTTTTATATTTTTTCATGCACATATTTCTTCCAAACTTACGATTTCCTCCACACAACAAGCTGACTTAGAAATTCCATCCTAATCTTTAGCTTTCAACTAATTAGGTAGAATGTTTTAGATTAGTATCTAAAACATTCTACCTAATTAGCAACACGGCACAACTATGTCTGTGGTAGAAAACGCAATTTTCTGCTTAAAACTAAACAACGTTGTACAATGAGATGCTCTTTTACACTTTCCTAGAAATGTTATTAAACAAAATATGTGGTGAAAAAGCTTTCTGGTGCCTAGAAATTCGTGTTGTATTAAAGTTTTTTTGTTTGGCGAAAGCCTTGTTGAATATAATCCACCAATCCACCAGCCCACTAACGTCCCCAACTCCTCACTGCTGGACCACGAGCTTTCCTTTCTTTCCTATAAATGGATAGGAAGATCGGGTATTAAACCACCACGAGTACCCAGTGCGGATTGGTGATTCTGAGCTAATTCTACCTGGTAATACCAACGGCTTAACCTGCTTGCCAAAGCATGTAGGAGCTCAAGATAAAAAATACCCTATGATGACCAGTCTTTGCAAAAGTTGCTTTACCTCAACAATCACTGCGCCATCAAGCTCTTCAATGTAATCATACTAATACTATAAATGTAAAAGTTTGTTTGTGATCTGTCAATCACGCTGAAACTACTGAACGGGTTTTTGATGACGGACACAGTACGAGCTATG
Source organism: Nomophila noctuella (assembly GCA_958496325.1). NCBI lineage: Eukaryota > Metazoa > Arthropoda > Insecta > Lepidoptera > Crambidae > Nomophila > Nomophila noctuella. The sequence continues at coordinate 1,614,099 of OY292497.1, read as the reverse complement.
GTCCTATGGCATAAATCAGGAATCTTGATAACACAGAAAAAGCCGCAGGCAAAAAAAAGTAGAACTTAAAATTCAGTAACCCACAAAGAGACATAAGATCGAAAATCACATCACCGAAAATTTTGTTCAGTATCCATTCTAGATGAAATATTTTACATACACCTTAATTAGCCCGTGTACACTTTCAAGTTACACATTTACTCAGAGATTATTTGAATCATCATATTACTAAGGCATTTCTAACGAACCATTCAAAAGGCCTTACTCCAACCTAGCACATGCCCTATCAAAATTACCTTACCCATACAAAATGGTTAGCAAAATGAGGTCTGAATATTCATGTTCAATCCCAACAGGCAGTGCCTGTAATAGAGGTCCTTAAAATGCTTATGAGGCAATTATTTGAACGAGATTAGACGCCTAGCTGAAAAAGGTACCGCTGCAGAATTTTTCAGTACAAGGCATAACAAGGGTTGGTTTAGAAAAAGTGCTGTTTGTCAAAATTCGCTTAATACGGGCTAGATTGATCGACTGATCGTTAAGTTGTTACCTTTTATTTATGTCTTGTCTAGATTATCAGAGTTAAAGGAGACGATCCATTTTGGGCTTGATTGTGCATGGATAAATTATATACCAAAAAAACTGTAATTTTTTGTTAATTAACCTCTATAAATAACAACGGAATAGGCTTTGGCCAACTTAAGTTAATTGCATAATTATATATTTTTCATTATCAAACACACTTTATAAACGACATAGCACTATATTTTTTAATTTTTAACTGTCTTCGAAAACGCACCTAATAACATAACAGATTAAATAATCGATTAGAGAAAATCGATAAGCGGAGATTAAATTAAATGCATCATGTTTCAGTGTCTTTTTGCTAAGTTTTGAAAAACTAAAATCATTTATTATTTATAATATTCGTTATATCTTAATAATGATCTACTTTTTACGTCTTCATAATAAAGATAATAATAAAATCAAACAATTGATCGATTAAACGATCAGTACAATTGAAATGGAGCCATTTTGTCACTGACCTATATCTTGTCTATATATAGATCAGTGCATTATGGTTTTACGTCATACGTCAATGTCAGTCCTGTCACTTGATGTCACCCCATATAGATACGGCAATAATTATGAATATTCATGCATGATTTTAACATATTTGGCCGTTGTATTCAGCTATTAAAATTGGGCAAATGTAATCTTTTGAAGTGTTCTAATTGGTGACCAATTTGTAGCCGTGCATCTCCAGGCCCCCGTTTGTATGAGAAACGGATTTCTCCTTTGACTCTTATTATTTTTTAAAGTACGATCGGGAAATGTTTCATAATATATATTTTTTTGCTACACAATGCATTGATACTTGATTCCAATTAAAATACAACTTAATTTTCATAAATATAAATTTATGAAATACAAGATTTCTATTTCACTACCTGTAACTACCACTATCCAATCCCAAATTAATTAGTTTAACTCTATTTTGTTTGGAAACCCTGCTTAGTTTGTCAGTTTGTAGCTACAGAGCGCTGTATGAATAATTATAAAATAATATCTCAGCAGAACCAGCTGTTGAGGATGGTTAGGGGTTTTAAAAACACGCAACGCATCTGTGATCCTTGTGGGGTTGTTCATGTCCATGGGCGGCGTTGACTTACCAACAGGTGACCCTACTGCTCATTTGAACAATACCTCTACAAAAAAAAACTACACAACGAGCGTAAGAACCCCAAGTCTTAGTCATTTACTCATAGTAGTATATCCAACACGAAGCAAAACAGTAGGCGGTAGCTAGAGATCATAAAAGTGCCTTAGATCCCCCAATTCTCCCCTAGCCAGGCGGTTTATTTTGCGGCGTAAATGTTTAATGGGCAGAGTGACACTTTACTGCTTTGGACGCCTGATTGATTAGCCCCAGCGTCCTCTGTATAAACAGATTGACCGTAACTATGGGAGGTCACGGATTTATAAATAGAACAGCATGTGAATAAAGAAAAAAAAAGGATAAATAGAACATTTTCGAGTGACGTAGTATTTAGTGAATTGATAGATAGAATCAATGTAAAATTTGGACACTGTTAATAAGCCTTTTTTATAACTTTTTAATATTGTATCACAAGGAATGGAAAAATAATTAAAATATTTTGTAGAGTAATAAAACATAATATGCTTCCCATTCTATTTTATTACTATATGCATTATAAAGTAAATAAAAATCAATTATTTATTTTAACGTTCATATCGATTGCAGCAGTTTTAAAGTGACGTTATCTCTGATAGTGTAAATGTTACGGGCAACGTGATTAATCGGGAATTATGAATAAGGGCCGGCCTTTATTAATAATTCCCAAGAGCGTTTGGCAAAGTGATTAATTTATCACTTTGACCGGCCCGTATTAATAATTCCCGACGCCTCTTGGTCCATGTAATAAATCAGTGTTTGAGATGACTTGTATTTATCACTTGGACCGGGCATTATGATAAGAAATGTTTAAGGGTCACAAAAAAAATAACCCTAACCTATTTTAGACCACCTAAGAAGCGGAAGGCTAATGGATGGATATAGGTTAGGGTTATTTTTTTTTATGACCTTTTAAAATTCCCTAGTCACGAACATAACACATGGTAACGACTTTTCATCTTATGTAATATTTTTATCTAAATAAAAGTAGGAAGTTAATTATATCAATAATTGCTTTTTTTAGTGTTTATTTTTAAATGTTCAATTGATGTGTCCTTTAACTTTTCATGTTAATATTGTAAGTTTAATAAGATTTAATTAGCAAAAACACTTCAAATAACCTATTTTATCACTTTGCCCAATATGGGTTGGGAATTATTCATAATGGCCGGGAAAAGTGATTAATTTCGCTATTTTTATCACATTGCCCAATTGAGTAGGGAATTATTAATACAGACCGGGAATTATTAATACGGCCCGGGCTTATCACATGGCCCGTAACATAAATAATCGAAGAACTAACTCAATCTTTATTATTATTACCTATCGATAGTGGTACATTAGGTCCATTATTCCGGATGGAAATGGATAATAAGATTTGATACTCGTCTGTTAACTGCAATAACTATTTATTTTATCTTTGAAGAGAGAGTCATTATAATATCCCAATTACACTCGTAGGTCAAAACTTTTACCTCCTATAGGTATAATTACGAACGTTGCTGATATTAATTTAATTAATAGCCGAGAGCGAGGGCGCTGCTCGAAGAATCTGCGCTGGTGTTAATTGGATGTCCGGGTTATATAATATTCTGCGGTTAGCCTGTACCTTATAACGTTTAGCCTTTTTTAAGGATTGCGGTGGATGATGAAAAATTAAGACATTTGATAAATTGTCCCTTCTTCAAAAGATTGAGTTGGTGGCGGTGACTACTTAAGATATTTAATATCTTATCAGAGATAACACCGCCACCAGCTCAATCTTTTGAAAAAGCGACAATCTCCTCTTTACCTCTGGGTAATCTTAGTATAAGATAGTAGAAAGATTTCGTAACGGAAATATCTAAAATCAGCGATCATTTAGATCTTTCAACACCGAGAATAAAACCATAGCGAATAGGTTGTAATCGAGCAGCATGCAAACAAAGTTTAAAAGGAAATTGAAATATTGTATAAGAACTTTTGGAGCATAATAGTAACATATGACGCCACTAAGACATTATTGCATAGCTTTAATCAAAGGAGATAGTTTTTTTTGGGCCCACCAACAATCGGTAACGTTTAAGAGAAAGAGAACTACGTTAAAAATTTAAAGGTTTTTTTATGAATTTTGCAATTGAAGTGAATTTCAAACGAAACCGGAGTCATAAAACCAAAATAAAAAGCCTTATTTTGATTATATCCGTGAACTATCTGTCCAAAGACTAGTCAACAATGGTTGACATACAGATAACTGAAGGAAAAAAGGTTTTTCTCAATAGAATTAAAATAAAACTCTTGAAATCGAACATAAAGGAGATGCAATTTACTTTTGGAACAGTTTTCATGCCTACTTTTATCTAAGGCGGTGATTGGTAGTGATTTTTAATCATTTAATTAATGAAATAAAATAATTCGAATAAACAATACAAAAAAATCCGTATAACGGAACGCAAGTGCTAGTCTATTGCCGGATTTTGATTTTATTTAAAAACTGAATACAAATGTCAGAAACCTCCCGTCTGTCAACTGTCATTAATGGTTATACTATATAATACAAAAAAGCTGTAGTTTGTTTGTTTGTTTGAACGCGCTACTATCAGGAACTACTGGTTCGAATTGAAAAAAATATTTTTGCGTTGGATAATCCATTAGTCGAGGCAGTCTGTAACTTAAAAATGTTTAGCTTTAGTTTAACACTATGTGTGCGAAAACCTGATTCCACGCGGACGGAGCCGCAGGCGGCCACTAGTAATAATAAATTGTTTTTACTTCTGATACATAGGAAAACAAAATTGAAAATCGCCCTTATGTGTAAGTCTTTACGGTTCAGGCGTTGAACGTCAGGGAAGGAAAATGACTGATTAGTTTATGAGGTTAATATATATTTTCACATCTTTTTTCTAATGATTCCGGTTAAAATATGGAAAAGTAATGTTACCACTAAAATCTGGAGATTCTAAGGAATAAATTGATACCTATGTAGTAAATAAAGGCTAAAATTGTAGGTGGGCCTAACTCTTCATACAAATACGATGGTCTCCTTTCAGCAGTGCGATTCGTACTATACCATTTAAATTAAAAGTATAGTATAGAGCATATCATAAAAATTACATGTTAACTTTTCATTAATAAATCATCATTCCATTAATTTACGTCATTTCAGCGAATTATGTATTACTAGCGGGCGCCCGCGACTTCGTCTGCGTGGATTTTGGTTTCTATATCAACTTTTTATCCCGTTAGGGGTGGATTTTTGAAATAATCTTTAAAAGGAGATGCCTACGTCATATTATCTTTATGAATGCAAAGTCTCAGCCCGATCGGTTAAAAATGACAAAGTTTCATACTAAAGTTCATCCCCTATTTTACCCCGTTGGGGGTTGGAATTTATCAATCTCATTAATTAGGCGATGCCTACGTCATAGTAGCTTTATGAATGCAAAGTCCCAAACCGATTGGTTAAAAAATGACAAAGTTTCATACTACCGTTCATCCCCTATTTTACCCCCTTGGGGGTTAGAATTTATCAATCTCATTAATTAGGCGATGCCTACGTCATAGTAGCTTTATGTATGCAAAATATCAGCCCGATAGGTTTAAAATTGACAAAGTTTCATACTACCGATCATCCCCTATTTTACCCCCTTGGGGGTTGAATTAATCAAAATCCTTTCTTAGCGGATGCCTACGTCATACCATCTACCTGCATACAAAATTTCAGCCCGATCCGTCCAGTGGTTTGGGCTGTGCGTTGATAGATCACTATGTAATCAGTCAGTCAGTCAATCAGTCAGTCACCTTTGAGTTTTATAGATATAGATAATCACACACAACTATTTATTTTGGTTCATGCATCGAAAACAAATATGATGTAATGACTGTCAATGCGTTAATTAAATCCAATATCCACCAACTTCGGTCTGAAAACGTTGAATTTCCCAACGTTTTCGCGGACGAAAACAATTTCGATGGTGTGGAAAAATTAAAATGGGCCGGGAAGTTTATTACGCAGTTTAAACCAATTTTTAATATCAGCGCAAACATGTTTACGCTCAAGTTTAATCTTATGGCTTTGTTGATATTGTTTATGCTTGACCTGTTTTGATTGCGAGTAGTAAATCTTTGAATCATCTTCTTCATCAAAATCATTTACTTGTGGAAGTCGATGGCGCAGTGATTAGCGCGCACGGCCTGCGATTGCTAAATTAAGCAACTTTCGCAAAGGCCAGTCAACGTTCAGTCGTTGGTCCTGCACCTGATCTTTTTACGGTGGTGTCAGATTTCTGACGCACCGAACGATGAGAGTGAAGGAAAAAGGAGTGCACCTGTGTTGCGCACTCACTTGCGGACTATATCCTGCGTACCTGACTGATCTTAAGATCGGCTGCCCGTGGTGAAAAACGGCTGGAATGGTATTATTATTATTAAACAGCTTGACAGATTCTTCCCCCAGGTATGCCCTTAGATACCACGTTGTTGAGCAAGCAGTTTTGTGATTGATGTATGGTAAAAGGATAAAACACAGGAGAATGCCTATACTCCGGATTCTTTTCAGATTCTTCTCCTTCACCTAGAAAGTACGACCAATGAATCAAACCCATATAAGTATAACATACTTAATTTCAATCAAGGAATCCTTTGACCAGCAATGTGAAGTTAAGGGCCCTTAAACTTGTTAGAACCCAATCCGACAAACCACGTATCCAATTAAATCTTACTTTTCAAACAGAAATTGCATTACGCCATAATTTTATTAGTAGAATGGCAAAAATACCAGGGTCCATTTTAGGCGTAATCAGGCCACCGTTTGCTTTGAAATCAGCTAAACGACCCAGGCTAACGAAGCAGGCGACGGAAAGGTGCCTAAATTGACGCTTCACTTCTTTTTCGACAAAATTCTGTTTGCTAATTGTGCCCGTATAACCGAGCCGTGTTTGAATATGAAATTCGCGAGCGGATGTTTGGAATTGCTGGGGTATCTTTGTGTGATATTTGAAGGGAAGCAAGCCACATGCCCGTACCAATATTTTAAACAAATTTTTATCAGCGGATTTTCCTCCGTTAGTAAGATTCTTGTTTTATCTCATGGGACCCTTTATTCGGGATAAACAGTATCTTTTCACGTTAGTCAGCATATACCCTGCCTGTATAACAAACTTTTTTAAATTCCTGTTAAAAGTTTCAACGTGATTTACAGACAAACATACAAACAAACAAATCAAAATCAAAAAAATAAACTTAAGTTATATAGACCTCTGTAATGCACTTATAAATTGTCAATAAAATAATATTGCAAAAGAATGACACGACACCGACTCCGTTATGCAGTCATCTACCGACAAGAAGCGGCAAGACACTCGAATAGTTGCTCTTTTAACAAACTTTCGCATTTATAAAATTGCAATGATTACTTTCGTTTCGCTCTCGGTACTATCCACCAGGGCCCTTGGCCAAGATGCCACTTTGACGAATTCGCCATACGCTTTCGTCGCGACTTATATTGCCCTCCCGCACACGAACTATTCATGTGAGCGGGATGGAGACATAAGTCGCTACGAAAGCGTCTGGCGAATTCGTCAAAGTGGCATCTTGGCTAGTCTACCTGATCGCTTATGGCCGAGGGCGTAACCCAAGTAATCATTATGCTCAGTAATAGCGTTTTCGTTAACGACGACATTTGCATACGATTAGCTTCAAAACTAGCTTTTTCGAACAGTAACGATTTGCTAAGAAGAAAATCATTACAAAAGTTTAAAAAGCGATAAGTAACTCTTGAAATGTTTTTCGTAGCTGGTTACGAAGGAACAGTTACCAAAGTGGACCAAACCATGTCTAATATAGGAATAGAATATAATACAATAAAATTTAATATTGATTGGCATAAACGTGGTTACAAATGGTCTTAAATATATTAGTTCCGACACATTTTATTGAATATGTTTTTGTTTATTAACGTATTATTAGACACCTAGTTTTTTCGGGCGCACTGTTTAATGCCATAACCTAGTAAGCTACCATTGCATCAAAATGATCAACGAACCTATAAAAATTAACTTAACGATCGAAAACATGTTTTCCCTCTTAAATGGCTTTCAACTACGGAAGCACTTTTTACTTAAAAACTCTTTATTTATTCCTTCATCGAAAATCTGTTTTGTATACTGATCTATAGTAATAAAATGAAGCTGAAGAGTATGTTTGTTTTTTTGTTTGTCTGTTTTATTGAACAAGCTAATACCAAGAACTACACATTTGAATTTAAAAACAAACTTTTTGCTTTGTATAGTCCATTTACCAAGGAAACTTCAACCCTCGACCTCATAAAAAGAAAAATATATTGTACATTCTCAGATTTTGATCGCATATCTCAGAGATATCTCCCACCCTTACTTTATCACTTCCCAAAAACATTATACTATATTGTCTTTTATTCAGATAAGAAGGGTCACGGAAAATTGTTCTGTTCCACAGTGTTTCCTAAAGCCATAAAATCGGACATCCCTGTTTTTTTAAGGCATTGGAAAGACTTAAGTATTACAAATGCAAGGCAAGAACTCCCGTGTTTCAATTTCGCTTAGTTACCGAGTTATTAATTTTTGAAATTGGATATTTTTTCATACCGGTAAATCGAAATTATTTTTTTTTAAAAAAGGGTACGTGCTAGAAATTTGTTTGCTTTTGATTTATTTAGAAGGCTTTAACTACAAATTTTAATCCAATTTTCAAACTTACAAAGGGTGTATTTGCGTCAAAATTAAATATTTTCGTTATTTTTTCTTTTATTTTTTTCTCCGAAATTAAAAGGTTTGCGCATTTTCTTTTTAATTAAAAATATAGCTCAAAACATAAACTATACGCACAAAAAAAAACAGATGCGCACCTCATGGAATTTAGGAGTTATAGTATTTTTTTGTTTTTGGTCAGGGTTGTCACAAAACTTCATTTTGTTTTACCGGTATTTTTTATAACGTGGATGAAGATGCGAATTTAGTCATCTTTAGTCTCTGTGACCATCGACGCGGGGCTAACATAATTGATACAACTGTTGATAATAGTCTGGTGGAGTCTTATTTAATCAACGAATGACAGTGCTTATATACTATTTATTTACAAATATCGATTATCTACTGACGTGGTTCATCTGACGTTGATACATGTCTAAATCACCTACGTGCCTATCTGGCACAGTCTCCAATGTTAAGTGATTAACGCACCCAGAAATCCAAAATTAATATTTATACAACTAGGTATTTTAAATTCATTAATAATAATTTATTACATGTTTTTGACGACCGCTTGGCGTAATGGTCAGGATGTTGCCTATTACGCAAGAGGTCGCGGGTTCGATCCCCGCACAGGACAAACATTTGTGTGCATGAACATGTCTGTTTGTCCTGGTCTGGGTGTTATACATATGTATATATTTAAGTATATTTGTAATACCACTGTTGATTCTGATGTCTGTAACACAAGTGCTTAAGCTACTTAACACGGGGTCAGATCAATGTGTGTGATGTTTTGAAATATTTATTTATTTGAAATATTTATTTATTTATTATGGTGCCGGTACATTTGCTGGAGTAGTTTGGTGACAACCCTAGGTAGTTAATAACCGGTATTTTTTTTAAATGAAGTTTACAACGAGATTCCGTGACATGCGCATCTGTTTTTTTTTCTACGTATAGTTTATGTTTTGAGCTATATTTCTAATTAAAAAGAAAATGCGCAAACCATGTAATTTCGGAGAAAAAAATTAAAGAAAAAATAACGAAAATATTTAATTTCGTCGTAAATACACCCTTTATAAGTTTGAAAATTGGATTAAAATTTGTAGTTAAAGTCTTCTAAATAAATCAAAAGCAAACAACTTTCTAGCACGTACCCTTTTTTAATAAAAATTAAATTTCGATTTACCGGTGTTAAAAAATATCCAATTTCAAAAATGTATAACTCGGTAACTAAGCGGAATTGAAACACGGGAGTTCTTGCCTTGCATTTGTAATACTTAAGTCTTTCCAATGCCTTAAAAAAACAGGGATGTCCGATTTTATGGCTTTTGGAAACACTGTGTGTTCGTATTTACTTTCAAGTGTTTTTATTTCGCCCCCATGACTGTCTTTGAACGTTTGTTTGATAAACAGACACAAAGTGAATGCTTTAGTCATCGTCGAGTTTGATAATAAAAAGCAATATTTGACTTCTGTTAAGTATAATGGAAGAATAATATCCTCTTGCGTATATTGTTATGAGTATTTCTTTAAGGAAGTAAAACATCTCTGAATGTAGAAAGGAAAATCAGTATCTATTGTAATAAAACATTTACGAAAAAATACTTACTAATATAATAAAGCTGAAGAGTTTGTTTGTTTGAACGCAATAAACGAAGCAACTACTGGTACGAATTGAAAAAAATATAGTCCAACTGTCGAGGAAGGCTTTAAGTTATAATACCAACGGCTAAAATTGCGTTCCGAATCACGAAATTATCATTTTTATCGGACAATCAGGTGATTCAAGCCTGCAATGTCCTAACCTAACTGGGAAAACCAACACAAAGTTAAAAGTGTTCGCTGCGGGATTTGAACTTACGACCTCGGAGGTTTTTTAGCACAGTGCTCTAAGCACTACTCCACGGCGACAGTAAAAAACTAGTATGACTATTCAATATAAAAACACCAAAAGGTTTTCGTAAATTGTTTATTACCTAATTTTGTTTTGATTGAGAACAATTCTTCAAATCAGTTCAATAAGAAAGGACAATAATAATGAAAAATATGAAATCTTTTGTCTTGATAAATAAAGAGATATAAATGTTATCGTTAAACTTATATTATTACAATTCTTATATCCTTTTTCTAGCGATATAGACAAAAATGTATTTTATTACATGTCTTCATAACCCAACAAGTGGTCCTTTTTAGGGTTCCGTAGCCAAAATGGCAAAAAAACGGAACCCTTATAGATTCGTCATGTCTGTCTGTCTGTCCGCCAGTCTGTCACAGCCACTTTTTTCCGAAACTATAAGTACTATACTGTTGAAACTTGGTGAGGGGATGTGTTCTGTGAACCGCAACAAGGTTTTTACACGAAAATAGAAAAAAAATAAAAAAAGTGGGGGGTCCCCATAGTCAGAACTGAAACTCGAAATATTTTTTTTCATTGAACATATATGTGTGGGGTATCTATGGATAGGTCTTTAAAAGTTATATTAAGGTTTTTAATATCACTTTTTTCTAAAGTGAATACTTTGCGTGACAGACCCTTTCAAAGTGAAAAAAGTGTGTCCCCCCCCTCTAACTTCTAAAATAAGAGGATGATAAAACTGAAATAAATATATAATGTACATTACCATAAAAACTACCAACGAAAATTGGTTCGAACGAAATCTATTCAGTAGTTTTTTTAATACGTCAAAAAAAGAATTTGTACGGAACCCTCAGCGCGGGAGTCCGACTCGCACTTGGCCAATTTTTTGCTATTCTCTTATTCATAGCAATTGCCAATAAAACCTTTTAACTTGCCTATTTTTATGAATGAGTAGGTAATATTTGTGTCTATCATGAAAATCATTATTACTTTTGTATATAATACGAGTAATATCCAAAAAATTTTTTCGACCCTCTACAGAATTAATTAAGTTTACTTATAAAACAGTTTTAAAATCGAAGTGAATTCTGTGTTTTTTTTGCCTAAATTAATAAGTAGTTTTCAGTAAAAGATATATTGATGGAATATTTTTACATGAATATTTTCGTAATAATCCTCCTGTTTCCTTTAAGTTTTAAGCTGTAGGAGAGTGACCGAAAAATAACATCTCGGGTTCCTCCGTGCTTCGGAAGGCACGTTGGTCCTGCGACTGATCTCTCTCCGGTCGTGTCAGATTGCTGTCCCACCGAACTATGAGAGTGAGGGAATAGGGAGTGCATCTGTGCTTGCGCACTCACTTGTGCACAATATACCCTGCCTACCTGTCTGAAAGATTAAATTAATATGAATATAGCACCCAATAATACAAATCTTTTCCGTTAAAAGACGCAAAGTCTTTTCACACTAATTAAAGCTTGTATTTTCTCTCGCTGTTCCCTCACTCTTATGACTCGGTGACAGCAATCTGACACGACTGCAGAGAGGATTGGCGCAGTGCCAACGAAGTAACGTGCTTTCCAAGGGAGAGGTATGTTTGCAATTACACTGTAAAATCCAAAACTGGACTTTGATCTGATTACTTTTAGGAACGACTTGGGTTTAACATGAGTATTTGCAAAGCTAAAGATAATGTTACAACGCAATTTAGAAAAGACTTGGGTTTAACATGAGTACATATTTGCAAAGCTAAAGATAATGTTACAACGCATCTTAAGACTTTGAAATCTATATTCATAGTAGAAAGCTGAAGAGTTTGTTTGAAAGGGCTCATCTCAGGAACTATTTGTTCGATTTGTAAAAGTCTTTGTGTCAGATTGTCCATTTCTCGAGGAAGGCTTTAAGCTGAAGTACAACACTTCGTATACGGAAGGTGAAATCCACGCGCAAGAGGAGTGTTTTGAAATATAATATGAATGCATTATACCCATAAACCATCCTCATTAATCACTCTGTCTGATCAAAAAACGCAAGGTCGGCTGGGTAGTTACAAAGATTTAAGCGTACCCACATATGAACAGTCAGAAGAAAGCTCCTTTTTATATTTGTAAAATAATGAGGTATCATATTATCAGGAAGGATAGCTTATCTATATACTACCGCATCACACTTCCTCTGATTTTGAATCCTTTGTAAAACGGTAAAATATAGTTCATATTTCACCTTTTCCCTCCCTTCAAGTGCTTTGTGAAATGCACACTATCCTTTGAAACGTACACACTGAACAATAACCGAAAGTGAATATCCTATCAAATTTCGCGCACGTATTCTTTTCAGTATAATCACGTCGAAAGTAATACGACGAATAAAAGAGCAATAAACCACACTATCACTCCATAAAGCTGTTGGTGTATCATGCGAATATGTGCCTTATTACCTGGGCAGTAGGATTGAAGGGCTCATTAAGCTGTGGCCAGCGTCGTTAGGCTCCTTTTACATGTGAGTGATAAAAAGGCGGTCTAATACTGCAACGTCACGTAGGCAGATCTCTTTTTTGATGAGTGAACAATTTATAGGCTTTTACGGATGTGTTTATGAGGTTATAAAAGTTAATTCCCTTATTTGTTTCTTGGTTAACCCATCGAATGCCGGAAATAGGGTGAATCTTGGGTGCACCAACACAGGAGCTCAATGGCGCAGTGGCTTGCGATTCAAAAGTTAAGCAACTCTCACAGAGCTCTTTCGTGCTTCGGACGGCACGTTAAGCCGTTGGTATTCCGCCTGATTTCTTTATCATCGTGTCAAATTGCTATTCCTCCGAACTATAAGAGTAAGGAAATAGGGAATACATCTGTGCTTGATACACTTGTTTACTATAATTATTTTATATATATCAAGCGTATGTGGCTGATCGTGAGATCGGCCGCCATAGCCGAAAACGTCCGGAAGTATTATTATTGTACAAGTATGAAAACGAAACACCTCGCTAGGTCTTCTATCTTAACCCTCAACAGTGAACCTTTTATTTTCCCGGGGCCCTCCGCGGGCCTCACTCCCTTCATAAATATGTCAGTGACGCGAGCCGACGCAGACGCTCTCACAAGACACTTTACACAGACAGAAAGCACGTCTTATTATCTTAGAAAAAATCCTTCTGTTCCCGGGGGTAGGTCAAGTGGGGTTACCATAACTAATTTCACAACATCACATACATTGATCTGACCCCGTGTAAAGTAGCTTAAGCACTTGTGTTACAGACATCAGAATCAACAGTGGTATTAGAAATATACTTAAATAGATACATATAACACCCAGACCAGGACAAACAGACATGTTCATGCACACAAATGTTTGTCCTGTGTGGGGATCGAACACGCGACCTCTTGCGTAATAGGCAACATCTTGACCACTACACCAAGCGGGTCGTCTAATAACTAATTGGTCTAATTTATAGTGAGGTTTTAAATAAATTATATGAGAAAGTATTTAATGTGACTGTGGTACATATGTACAACATGTGCAAAAATCTTCAGAGATTCTAAGATAATGTTATTTCCCTTAACGAAGATAAGAGTATAAATTATCATAAACTGATAAATTATGTCAAAAATAATGTTTTAAATTATTACAATTTTATTATGTTAAATAATGAAATTTTCTATGAGAAAGAGACACCCCGCTAGGTTTTCCATTTTAACCCTCAACAGTGAACTTTTTATTTTCCCTTCATAAACATGTCAGTGACGCAAGCCGACGCAGACGCTCTCACAAGACACTTTACACAGACAGAAAGCAAGTCTTATTATCTTAGAAAAACCTTCTATTCCCAAGGATAATTTTAGGCAATCTCACCGAGGGCTTAAATGACCCCGGGGGCAGATCAAGTAGGGTTACCATGATTAATTGGCCTGATTAATGTTGAGGTGTTAAAGAAATACTGTAAGGAAGTAATTAATGTAAGTGTGGTGTGCGTATTACGTGTGTGAAAGCCGGCAGAGATTTGAAGATCGCGTCATATACCGCAATAAAAATGGAGTATACTCAACTTATCCCGCTAGGATCTCGACCCGCGGGATAAGTAGCACAATGCTTTCTTTGAATTGGCCAACTCATCCCGTTATACCTACCATGGGATAATGTGGGCATAACTATATAAGACTTCGTCGAGTGATCCCGGTCAGCCGGCGATGGGAGAGACTCAGACGTCCTCAGGAGGTGTAAAGTATTACACAGGCAGAAAGCACGTTTTATTATCTTAAAAAAAACCTTCTATTCCCGGCGATAATTTTAAGTAACCTCACCGAGGGCTTAAAGGACCCCGGGGGCAGATCAAGTAGGGTTACCATGATTAATTGGCCTGATTAATGTTGAGGTGTAAAAGAAATTCTGTGAGGAATTAATGAATGTGAGACTAAGTGTGTTATTTATCACACGTGATTTCGCCTGCAGAGATTTGATGGTTGCGTCATTTACGGGAATATAAATATTATGGTAGGTATTTTGTAAGCTACATTTATTAGGTACATTAAGGTATATTAAGTAATATACATTTGCGAATAAAGGTAGTTAAATAATTAATAACTCTTGCTTAAAATCCCAAAACATTGATCTGATGAAAATCTTTTACCTTTTTTTTACCCAATAGTTTATAATAAGCTATATTAAAACTATAAATTGTGTAGATCCATCACAAAATTTGAAGCTATGAATCATCCCCCCAGAGTGTCAGATGACCATCCATATTTTCTTAGTAATAAAAACGTGAATCCTTACTTGTATAAGAATTTAACTTAACTTAACTTCTAAAATAACTCATAACTAGTTATGACTTTGAATTCAGGAAAATTCTTTAAAAAGTTGAAATTCATGGTAAACACAAAGGATCGAGATCTATGGCCTTTTGACTTGTTTCTATTTAATTAAGTAGCTACTCCAGTTGTTTAAATTGTAGCCTTTTCGGAGATGTTTCTTTTATACGAGTAATAAGGCAATTTGTATGTACAGCTTCCTTCTTTGTCGTTTCAGAGTATCTCTTTAAATTAACGTAATGCTTTAGATAAGTTATGGTAGTATTATTAATTTATGCTAGCTTTTTCCCGCGACTTTTTTCATGTCGATTCTCGTTTTTTTTTACATTTTCCACAGATTCTGCTGTCCTATTGGTTTCAGTGACATTATAAAGCCTAAAAGCCTTTCCCAATGAATGAGCTATCCAACACAAAATAGAAAACCCAGATCCCATTAGAACTACATCCAGAGATTAGCGCGTGCAAATGAATAAGCAAATGAATAAACAAATTTTTCAGCAATTTTATATCATTTATTATACATATGTAGATTGTTTGAAATTAGTTTGGATGTTGGTCCATTGCTCTGCTAATTTGTATGTATATCATAAAAAACAATCATCGCGCGTCAAAATAAAACAGAGTTTATTCCCAAAACAAATCATAAATTCAACTTTCCTTACACGCTAAACTGGCAGACCACTGTTGTGACCGACTATTCCTTTGTAAAAACATACATAATAACATTTAAGAAAACCAAAGAGAAACATCAAGCCATTAAAATAATGTAACTTGTGTGTGATTGACAGGCCCGTCACTCTAGTGGTCAAAGACCCTGGCTTCAAACCCAAGTGACGTGGGTTCGAATATTGCTATGGGCAAAAGTATTTAAGTATGTCTGTCCATTCCCTAGCATCCATAGTACAAGCTTCAAGCTTTGTTTGGGGCTAGTCAATTATTTTCTTAGTCCACGGCATTAATATTAATTTATTTAATCTTCCTTCACACTGCTTAACCAATTACAAACCGAACACCATCATGCCTAGGGGATTTATCGATGTTTTCGCCTCTAATCCAATCAAGTGGGTTCCACGCCACAGTCTCGAAGGAGACATTTGACGCCAGCCACTACCAATACACCCATCCATCTAGGGGTTTCTTGAGTTACTATCAGTTCTCATGTTATTATCACGTATGACAACACGCTGTTAATTCTGTACAAAGCAATGCACGCGTGAACATATTATTTTAAAATGTCCTTATTGTTGTGAAAGTATAACTCGTACTACGCGAATCGTCAGTATATAGGCAACCTTAGTAGCATTTGTCATTAATTAAATGTAAGTAAACATTTTTTATTTTGGCAATGACTGAACAACGAAGGTTTTGTCTTTTTTTATCAAAATTAAACATTCATTATTTTTCCATTAACATACGAGTGAGATATTTAGTGCCTTCATAATATTATCTTTCCAATATAATTTTTAATAGTTAATTTTACTTTTGTGATTTTATTGCGACTCCATTTAACCCAAAAGCTGTCAGAAATTCACAAATGTTTATTCAATTTGCATCCACTCATTTTGTCTGTTCGTTGGAAAATTTTCATATTAGCGATATATTATTTTCGGCTATATCTAAGAAAGTATTTAACAAAAAATCTTCAAGAGACATCATCAAACTCACGCCTTTCTCACTTTTGTTAGTAACAAATGGTACGGCCTGCTCTATGAGACGGCAGTAAATTAGACGTTGCGCCAATCTGCGCCACCTTTGATTAAACTCACCTGGCTGGTGATTTGTAGCCTATGGGCCGACGTCTACTGGGATCCCTGTACAGTTACAATGTGTAACAGCTCGAATTCTAGTAAGGAATGGGATTTTGCCTCTGTTGCCCATAAGTTTTCGACGTTTAGTAATGGAGGTTGAAAATTTTCACTTTTTAGTTGTGGTTTGCTTAAAGTTTTTTTTTATCGGATTAACAACTGGTCTATGTGTTTAACAAAAATAATATCAAATTGTCATTAAATGTTTTATGAATAGTATTTTCATAGGATTAAGAAACTTATCTTTGTGCTTGTCAAAAACAAATTGTCCCATAATGTTTAAAGTACAGAATTTTTACCATTTCCTGTAATGAGAAGCAACATCACTTCACATTACGTAGTAGCCTTGCTAACTAACGTTCGCTGCGTCGCTCGTTTAAAATCTCTATGACTTGAACTTCCAGTACCTATTTGCAGCACTACACATTGTGTACCTATGTACAATGAGCGTTAGATTTAAACGAGCAACGAGATTAGTGTGTAAGATTAGCCTTTACGAATAGAATTGCGCCAAACAAAGAAACATACATTTTAGGGGCTTAACTCTATAGGGACAGAAGATACAATTGGGCTTCTTCTAACACAGGTTTCTTTAAACTTTCGAGTAAAAGGAGATGCCCAACACTTGTTATGGGTAATTTTGTTGTTAACAAATAAAGAACATTTTGATTTTCGTTTTGATTTTGTTTTTTGCAATGAAAAACTGAATTTGTAGATATATTATTTTTAATTGTTACTCTTTGAAGACTGCTACTTTTTTATTATTTTCCTAACTGTTGCAATTTTTTATTTTATCGCTGTTGTTTTTACCCTTTTTCCATATAAACAGGTACGTTTTAAAAATGTGTCTGTACTTATAAATATACGTAACTCCATCATAAAACGAAACATCTACCGTTGCTACGGCAGATTACGACTACGAATTTCGTAGCAAGTCCTGTAGCAACATGTAGCAACAATCGATTGGCGTAGCTAGTACCGTGGTTCTACGTATAATACGGAAACTTTTGACGGGAACCACGAAAACGCATGGGTGTCCAAAAATTTAGGTTAACTTTCGTTAACTAGTTGCTTACGAATATGTTAACTATTGGGGCTCAGATCCGAGGAATCGTAAATGTATAATTCAACAAAACCAATAAATAATTATGGCCATCGTATTAAATGTCCGTTTCTAATCTGTAATCAACCTTTCTCCCTATAACTACGTTATAAATAATAAAACACGAATATTTACCAAATCAGATCTGGCTTCTCCTTATAAATGACCCTAGCACTAAAATTAGAAACTATTTAACTGATCTCAGAGAAAATCGATACAAACTTGACCTTTCCAAGAAGTCATATTACATCGAATGAATTCAATTTAAAACCAATCACAGGCGGCCTTCACACGCTTCGATATTATAAAACTAAGTCTAGGCCATTTCCCACGAGTTGATGAAGACATCTTATTCTCTGTATAGTAGAAAAGTCAAAGTACAAATTACAGCCTATACAAATAAATAAACTTGTAGCCGCCCGCGACTTCATCCGCGTGGATTTCAAATTACAATAGCCTTCTCGTCAAATGGACTATCCAACACAATTTTTTTTTTCAAATGGGACCAGTATTTACTGATATTAGCGCGATCAAACAAACAAACATAAAAAAAAACTCTTCAGCTTTATTAAAATTGTTGTTCGTTAGTCCACTTTAAACTAGAAGACGGTAGAAGCGATTTGGCACACTTTTGTCTTAAAATCATTTGGTAGTTTCAAGATATAACTAAGAACGACAAGCTTATTTTCTCACACAAACTGTCCTACCTGTAAAAATAATAATATTAATTATTTTATATAAAGAGGTGGTTCTTAATGACATCATCAGGTTTTCATATTGATGATAGTCAGTGAGTGTAATCGTAATTATATGGTGGTATGTCTGTCATCCACACGTTTTGATGTTGTTTGTAAGTACTACGTTTATAGACCTAAGCAACCCCTGTGAAGTCGCAAATAGCTTGTCTTTCAGGAGGAACCCCTTTAAGGATTAGGTCTTCCAATAGCCGCAGTACAAATTTCTATTTCACGCTAGTCTCCTATGTGGTCGAGGTATCTCAAAGCCATTCTTAATCTAGATGAACCTACAACTGGAACTGTTATTTTGGTTAGCGAGTTCGGTTTGCGATTGCAAAGTTAAGCAACTTTCGCAGAGGCCAGTCATCGAACTCCCTACGGTCGTATTAGATTGCTGTCTCACCGAACTATGAAAGTGAGTAAATAGGGAGTGAACCAGTGCTTGCGTTTTAATATATCCTGAATACCTAGCTCAGCCGCCTAATTTTTCATTGTTCATTTGTAAATTTCAATATCTTACAAATAAATATTTAAATCAAATTAACCGTTTCCAAAAAAGTAAAAGCTTTGCTAAGGCCATGTAAAAAAAGTAAAGTTCGCGCTAATAGCTACTTTTTTAATCTTCGTGAAAAAAGAGTAAACAGTTCTTAGTATCAGGTTGCTTTGGATCAAGTCAGCCGAGATTCTTATACCTTATTCAGTGCCTCATTAAGACAGCTTAGAGAACATTTTGTAATCTCCATTTAACACCATTTTATCTTGTTAGAGTTAATGAAGTAATTTCATTTAGTGATTAATTCGATGACAGTGAGCTAATCGTGGCGATAATCGATAATCATCGATTGTTACCCATTTTTAAGTTGTTTTATTTCATAAATAGAAGTCCCGTTACCTTGGTTACCGTTAGGTTGATAATAATTATTGAAAAAAAAAACATCAGGTTTTATATTACAAGTTTTTATTTTGATTTATTTTTTCATTCAATGAATAGATAAGCTGTTTTCGTCAAAACGCCGGCATCCAGCCATCTTAGAATCAACTTCAATATCCGTAGCACTATCTTTATTTTTGTGCCTCAAAATTCTCCCTAAACTCGCGAAGACACATCGAATATATCCAATATATTATCCCGACTAGAACTGCGAAAACATCCAAATAAGTTTACTAAAACATCTCCCAGAGAGAGGTGTTAGATAATTTGATTGGTTCTTGTTTGTCGTGTACTTTCGGGCAACCAAACTATAGATACTATAGGAACGAGTGAATAAACAGTGAATTAAAGAAATAGGACTATTTGGTCGAGTTTGCTATTGTAATATTGTTTTGTTATTACAATGAGTATGCTAATAGGTTTCGTATTTGTAAAATAATATTTTTCTATGTCGTTACCTTAATACAGAAACAGAAACCAAAACTGACATAGGCGATTTTTTTTTGTTAAAAGTGATAACTCTGTCATAGAAAACAAGAAAATAGTTATGAGATTTTCCACCTTTGTAGCCCGCTTAGTAACCCCCATGTATAATGCTTTATTTTTTATTCTACTCGCAAAAGTATAATAAAGACCTGACTATTAACGTGCATAATGATTGCCGATCACATTTGTTCCTCTATCAAAAACTCTCTTTGAAATGTTATTGGTAAGGCAACAGTCTTCAACTTTGATCAATTTGAAACTTATGATTGAATTACAATAGATTTTGAACAGGAAAGCGTCTGTCAACTCCGTTCTGTTTTTTGCGTGCATTTACGCATTGGGGCAACAAAGGGTAATCAAGGCCTCTCTTCCCTGCATTAATTTACTTATTTAACCCACCGCCCTCTGTCTACAGGCGCGGTCAAAGCTACCTAAGAAGCGCCGTCGAGTCCTCCCTGTCGAGCAACCCCGGAGAAAGCGCGACGCTGGCGCCTCCAACCGCCGCGTGAATGCGGTGAAACACCCTGTCGTGCTGAAGGAGCTTTCACCGGGAAGCAACAAGTTCGGTGAGTAGTTAGTACGAAGTGAAGGGGATAGATGGCGCTTTTTCATTGTATTTGATTTCCTTGAGATAAATACCTACATACTAAACCGCTTTCAGCGGGAATCTAGGCCATTGTAAAAGTTGCAAATGTACACGTACAGATGACGCTGTTTCTCTTGTGTGAATTTATTACGGCTTATCTATTAAACTTAAAATAAGATGATCTCTGCGTTATAATAAAAATTTAGACATCATTTTGATAGTCAAAATTTATCCTACTCATTTTGCACTGCTGACATCTATGATCACTTTCATACATATAGTTTTGCAAAAAATATTTATATGCGGTACTCTGTGATACTCCTTTAACGAGTGGTATTTATCGCTTCCAGGAGTAAACGGCATGAACATGATCAGCATCGCTCTCCAGGGTCCTCCGAACCTGCTCCGACCTCCAGCGACCACAGCGCAGCCGCTCCAAGCTAGAGCGCCCATCGGTAAAGCCCACGTCATCATTCTATCATCAGACAGCTCGCCGCCTAAGCGTCTGCTGTGACCGCGTTGCATGGATGTGCTTGCTTTGTTTCTTGCTTGATTTTATGTAGCTTAGTTAAACTGCTTAAAATAACATGATTCTAGACTTTAGACTCAAAATGTAGAGGTTGGAGGTCAGATTTATTTTTAATATGTCCTTCCATTAACTAACTCAATCAGTTATTTGATGGAAAGGCGTTTAAAAGTTTTCTGACTAGAAGAATCTGCTTATTTCTTAAACTTGTAAAAAAAAAGATCCAGTTACTACTAGTAGACGTCAACGGCTACTAAATAAAATTAAAAAAAAGTCTAAAATGCATCTTGGGATACATCACAAGAGTCGTGTTTAGGCATTTTGCTAAAATACCTTACAATCACCTGCCATGACCTGCATGCCACACCTTAGAAGTCACCCTTATTTTAGAGCCTAGGTAAGAAAAACAATTGAAATCAGGGTTCACTGTAAATAATATTAAATATAAATAAGATACGGAAACTACTGTTCTGTTTGATTACAAGTAAAATTTAAAAATATTGATCCGTATCCGTTCCAAAGCTCAAAGTGCGAATTATATTAATTTGGCTAAAAACACGATAAAAAAACATTTTATCATTACTTTACACGTTTTTTTAAATGTTAATAGTTAAACAATCTAGCTTAGCCTAGTTATAGAATCCATTTTCACTCAGAAATTATTCTATTTCAGTTGAGAGTCCAATAATCAACACGCAGTCAGGAGCCATATCTTTAGCATCATTGCAACCGCCATTGATGACAGCCCCTCCCCTGCAACCGAGACCCGCCACCACCGGCTCCCTAGATCTGATGTTACCATTGCAACCAAAACTACTGCCCGGGTACAACCTGCAATCGTCATATCTATCCAGCACCCTCTCAACCGTAAGACCACCAGATCTAACCGAGTGTGATAGTTTTAAACCTAGCGTAGATGTGATCGTTGAAAAGAGAGAGTCTATCTCCGATAGCTCAGCACGTGATAGTAATATAGAAAATTCTGGAAAGAGTTGTGAGAATTTAGATAGGATATCCGATGTTCAAGCAAGCGTAGATAGTGTAGATGAAACTGAAAGTGACAATTGTAATGTAGTTAACGATGCGTATACAGATAACAGTTCATACAAGGATGAAATTAATTCGAATGTTATTGAATCTAAAACTGTGGACAGTAGTATAGTTAGTAGTTCGAATGATAATAGTCCTAACAACAATTCTTACTAGTTCGACAAATTAATTGATGTTTTGCGTGTAAAACGTTTTTTCTAGTTGTGAGACCCCAAATTACTGTGTAAGTCCTCCCATTTGAATATCAGGCAAACAATTTTGATTCCTAAGACTTCCAGTTCATCAAACAGATTACGAAATGGGCCTTGGATATAAGCAAATAAAGAATATTATACTTCAGCTTGTGCTGTGTTTTAAAACAGATTCTCAAAGAAACAAATAAAGGAAGTACTAAATCTAACTATCAGAATAAATATTCTTAGTCCTACTATTTGTCTTCTAAAACACAAATTATTTGCTTATATCTAAGAAAGAAATGATAATGTAGGTAGAACAAGTTTATGTCGTAGGAAGAATGAGGAGAATAAAACATCAAGAATTACCACAACAAGTTTCTATGGCCCTTTTAATAATTAATAAAGGAAATGTATAATTGTTTTTGTTCCCATGTTGATTTATAAGTCCAGGTGGGAGTGACCAATGAATTGAAGAGTATCAATGCAATGGGATATAATTGTTCACATTTTAAAAACAAATAAAAATTTTGATCTGTATAATGAAATTGTTTTCTAGTCACCCTTGCATCTCGACCAAATTAGCATAGCAGGTAGTTATTGTCGTAATGAAGTTTTTGTATATTTTGTAAATGAAAGACGAGACAGTGATAACATTGTAAATTACTGTAAATGTGGATTCAATTTTGAAGCTTTCTAATATTTCTTCTTGTAAATTGAATATCGATTTCATTTCCATTCTCTGTCTTCAAGAATAAAACTGAAACTGTACTGTACACTTGTAATATGTAATTCAGTTCTTAGCTTTTTGGAAATGAAAGACATTCAAATGCTCAAGGAAAGTTAAAATAGTTTTATTCATTCACTAATTTGCAGTAATCTATGGAAAAATTTAAGTGTTTATGAGTCTAATTAACATGATTATTTTAAGTAATTTTGTAATAAGAAACCTTTTATTCGGCAATAGAATAAGACATAGAGAAATAAGCTTTAATCAAATTAGTAAACAAAACAAATTCATAGTTGATGTAAGAATTGTTATTATTCGAAAAAATATTTTTTATTGTGTTTTCTTCTTTATGAACTATATGTATTATTTCAAATTGTTATTGAAATGAATCTAAAGCTTTTACGTACATAATGTGCTTAAAGTCAATCATAAACGCCTGTCATCAGTTTGTTTCCGAAATTCTATCATCAAGCCAAGTCTTCACAAAACATGTAATAATTGATTTAACATGGGTTTGTGATCATAAGCTTCATACGAAATGCAAAACAATAATTATGCTAATAGTTACGAAATACAGCAATTCGATACAGACAGAAAACTGAAGCATCAATTCAATCGAACATCCAAATTAAAACATCATCTACGCAATTTTCGGCCTCAGCGTAAAATGCTATAACTCCAAAAATCCGCGAGTGTAAAAATTCCAGTTCCCTTCCGCGGAGATTTTCGCTCAAATTATAACTGGGGCTTTGCAGTGCCGGATGGTTTCACCAAATGGATTCTGCATCAAAATTCCCCTCTCACAGACGCTAATTCTTCCCTTTGTACGTGGGACTGTGGCGTTCGTTTTTTAAAAGGTTGGTATTTACAGGGAAACCAGTATTTGTGCCGGCTTTTGAGCTCCTTGTCGGACAACTTGACTTTCAGCTGTTTTAAGTTGACTGGAAATAGTTTGAAACAGGACGTCTCGTTAACAAAGGCTCTGTGGTTTTTAGTTCGAGTTGAATAGACTTGGCTGTGATTCTTTTTTATGTCTGAAAAGTATTTAAAAATGCGTTGTTCTTGTTAAAAAGAGTTTATATTTTTAATCTTCCATATGAATGATAATAGTCAAAGAGCATAAAACATTGAGCCCAATTGATCAAATGAAATCAGAAATTATTCTTTGATTTCAAATATTTAAAAAAAAAAATGGCGTCAAGAACTAAGTTTTGTTTTACTGTGAAATGAAACGGGAATTTTAAGTCAACAGAACAATATTCAATGTGAATTATCTCGCAGTTTAAAAGTACAGCCTCTTGATCACATACATTTACTTCTTAATATTATTATGGTTTGATTATGTTTAACAACAAAATTATTTTATGTCACATTAAAACTACAACTTTAACTTTCAATCTAAATCTATAAATGCTAATGATAAATCTGATTTTATTCTGATCTTATATCAATTGTCCTGTGTGGGCGCAGATAGCAATTAAGGTATGGAATACGGAAATATCAAAATGTAAAAATTCTGTAATATAGGTAGTTGACACAATAAAAGAAGTAAACGGAATGAAATAATTAGACACAAGGTGAATCGATGCACTTGTTTTATTTAAATTTAAATCAGCGGAATGATTTGAATATGCACGACATAAAGGTTAATTAATTATTTATTTAAAAAAGTAATAGTAAGGATGAGTTTTTTTTATTTTATCGTTTTAGTAAATTTTCATGACCATCATTGGGTAAAATTGTTATAATAATTTGAAATAAGATAAAAAATTTAATTTAGTATTTCAGAATAATAAAATTATGGTATGGTGCATGCAATTTAATATAGATTCGTATGAGAATAGTATCGTATAGCATCGCCCATATAGGACAAGGCCTAAAAATTTCACATTAAGAGTTTGTGCCAAATTCTATTTAAAACTGTAGATAATAATATAATTTTAAATTGTAATTAAATTAGATATAGTATCAATATGGCTGTTAAATGTTTCACTTTTTAGTATGACTGGGAAAATTATAGTTTATAAATAAATTATTTTTACTCGTGTAAAAACGTTTTTTTAGTATTGTATTCCATTTATGTCGAGTATAGTTTTGGATTCATCTTATTTCATTATTAGGCATACTCATCTAGCCTGAAAGCAAGTTAAAAGGATCTTAAAAAATTTCGAAAAAGATCAATAAATATTGACATATTGCACTGTTATAGGAACGAATTTTAATTTTGAAATAACTGAAGAAGTTCAAGCCATCTCTAGGTAAAAGCATCGTATTTAAAAAAAAAACTTCGAAGTTAAACCTTTTGTTTTCGTTTAGTGATTAATTTCAGAACGTAACTTTCCCAATCATACCTCTGTCACAATTTCTTGCAAATCACTAGTATACTAACTTAACTGTACTTAGTCTAGAATATTTTTCTATCGTCAATAATAAATGTTATTAATTTGTGGACTTTTGTCGAACTTTATGGTATTAAAATTAGAAAGTGCTTACGTTTTGTGTATATTTGAAAATGGACCAGTTTAATTGAAGTTAGTTTATTATTCAAATTAAATTGGGTATAAATTGATTAAATCAAGTAATTGTAGTAAAAGCAATTGGCCATTTTCGGAATTCCCCACTAAGTTCTTTTCCTAGTCAATTAAATTAGGCTGAAAAATTATATTGACGTTAGGTTTTACAACACTTTATTAGGGCGCATTTTTTTTTAATTATATTTATTAGTTAGTAACTACCTATCACACTACCTACCACAGTGCTATTTTAGAATTTTTTAAAGCATCACTTAAATTTTTATTACATTTCATTTATTTTTTATCTGGGTTTTTTGTTCATAGTCTATTACATAATTATAAAATCTACTGAATACTATGACTATTAAAAGTTCGGCAAAAGATCGCAAGTTTTTAAAGGAGTATCAATGGTGCCAGGAGGGTGTGTAAAATATTTATTGTTGATATTGAGGGTCGGAAAGAATTTGTATTTACCATTATTTTTACTGTATCCCATGTTTGATTGTTTTAATAAACCAAATTCAACGGGTCTGTTGTTTTTATTATTGATTTCATTCCTATCCCCCTAAATCCTACTTTTCTAGCTCTACACCGTCCAAGTCATATAGTTAATAAAGTGTATAGAGTCGTACATGCTATCTGCGCTATGTCGCTTATTTAAATGATAACAACTATTTTGTTTCTCTGTAAGTGATTTTTGTAAATCTTTTAGAGAAAATAAATCACTTTTACCACAATTCCGGGTTAGCCAGAAATGAGAAATACAAGTAAATAACTACTTTTTTGTTACTTTTATCGATTTTGTTTATATTAAGATCTTTTCAACTCTAGTAAGTACGGTTTCACAAGAGGAATTACAAAAACTTTTTAACCCTAGTGAGAAGTTGAGAACACAATATTATCAAATTAAATTACAAAAAAACCCACAACACAAAAACTCTTAACCCTAGTCATCAAGCTTTTAAAGGCTTAAATTTAAAACCCACAACACTATTCTACTCGTTCTGTCTAAACATACTGTGTTAGCGTGAGCTTATCAAATGAGCGGTCGCTCGGCATGTTACATGCGCCGTGCATTTACCAACATTTATAAATAGCGGTATCGTAAAACAATTACCTACAGGCCACGCTCAAAGGCCTATATTGGCACCAGGCTGCACTCCGTCAATATTTGATGGCCACCGCTGATTGAGGCCTATCGAGCCAGAAATTTCATTATCCGTCGCTGCCCAGACTTGATGTTATCTTTGGAAATTATTTCCCAGAAGGGAAATGGCTTTAAGGCTTCCTTTCATTGGAAAGATGGATACTTTTACCAAGTTTGATTATAAATTAATGATAAATTTTAAAGAAACTTAAATTTGTAATAGCTATTGTTTAAGGTAAAGTGATATTGTTTGTATGACTGCACACTCAAGACTATATTAGATCATGATAGGTTTATACATTCTTGTTTCATTTAACATTGGATTTTAACAGCTCGTGTGTGTTTTTTTTTATGCGGGAATCGCACATATCCCTCTGTTGTCTCATAGCAGAGAATATTGATAGGAATATTCATAGAACCACGGAATAGGTAAAGACATTTTCTAATATCAGGAAGTTGTAAAGTATGATGTTACACCGATTTAGGTAACCAAGGCTTATAAGACTATGAGACCTACATATGGGATTACACTAAAACACCGGCAGCGAACGTTTTGATACCCAGAAGACAATTTCTATCACGTTAACTATAAAATCAACTGCCCTCCTTCAGATAAAGAACCCAAATCACCATTTTATCTGTAGAATCAAATTACTGTCTAAATTGGCGGAAGCACAGAAACCTTACATACATCTCTATATAAACTTTGCCCTCGAGTATTTTAATCACCCGAATCCTCGAAACGCGAACCACGGAATATTAAACGAACCTTACCTGGCATAGACTTAAATCGTAGGAACTTCAACCCGCCCAGAAATTGTCACTTAAAATTGAAGCGACTGTCGCTTTTCTTATTTCAGAGACAGCATTTTGAAACGTACGTCTTGTCAAACATGATAATGCCATAGTTTCCTGGTGTTTGAGGAGCTCGGTGGCGCAGTGGTTAGCGCGCTCGGCCAGCGATTACCAAGTTAAGCCACTTTCACAGGGGTCAGCCATCGGATGGGTGACCAAATAATTTCATCTTGAGCTCTTCCGTGCTTCGGAAAGTCTTGCGCCTGAGCTCTTAACGGTCGTGTCAGATTTCTGTCCCACCTTACTATGAGAGTGGGGGAATAGGGACTGCACCTGTGCTTGCGCACGCACTTGTGCACTATAATATATTCTGCATACCTAGCTGATTGTATGATCAGCCGCCATAATCGAAAAAGAGAAACGGCCGGAGGGTATTTATTTCTAGTGTTGGGGCCTATCTAAAGATTTAAATCCTTGTTACCTGGTCTCTGTTAACGTGTTCAAAGCGATTAAAATTAACCAAGCTTGATGTGATCCCTCTGGCGCGGATTATCCCGACAACTTGTGAAGTCGCTCAACCCTTAACTTGTTACTAATACACGTTTTAGCAGATTTTATAGTGTATTTTTGGTGCGGTGAAGGCGTTAGTTACATACGGTAAACCCATATGAACATACCACTTATTCGTAAGTTATGTTCACGTTTTAAGAGATGTAGAGCTTAGTAGAATTTCCCTGCGAATTAGCCGCTCGTCTGGGGAAGTACCTACACCTTACAGAAGATCACAGTGAAATAGCACTTCGTTACTGTTGTGCTATGTTTCTGCCGGTGAGTAAGGTCGCCAGAGTTCAGTTGGGGAGAATATAAAGTGAAAATGAAATGATTTATTTAGCACACAAGATTACATTATATAAGTTACACGTTTAAAAAAATAAATAAAGATAAAATAAAATATATTTTGGACTTAGAAACTAGAAGAATTAAAATTAGAATAATAAAATTAAAATTACAAATTTTAACAAATAGTGTGCCAAATAGGTAATCCCTCAGCATTATGCCGCATTACCACCAACGTGGCACTACGGCGCTGGTTTTCAGTGATCACCCGATGATAGAGATAGAGAATATGGGATCTTAAAGGCAACGCACGTGGCATATATAATTTAAGAGATACAAAAAGTTAATTTATCTCAATCATGAAACCTTTTAAAACACTATTTACTATGTTAATTGAAAAAACAACGGCCACTCCGGTCGTCTAGAATTTAATATCTTGGATTGGTCTCGGGGCTTTCTTGGCGGTATCGGAAAATGTACTTCTCCCGCACTTTTTAATTTCACTAGCGCTAGTCCCACTCAAGTATTGAGTGGGACTGTGGTTTGAGGTTTTATAGGGATTTTTGGGACCATGGGAAAATGAAATGTCCTCAATCTATATTTCTGTACTAATATTATAAAGAGGAAAGAGTTATATTTTTTAATCTTTATGCGCAACATTTTGAATGCAGACAAACACCCAATTTCAACACGAGACAAGCCCGGTCAGGTTGGTACATTTCAAATATGTAAACATAAAAATAATATATTAAGTCTTTATTTTTATACTGAAATCACAGTGATTCTACAATGGTTTTCTAAATGCCACGGTGTGTTCTTGCTCTATTTTGTTTGTAATTTCCTTTGTTTTTAATATTTTCTAATGCTAAAATATAATTGTGTCAGAGTCTCTACGGACTAATAACATTTATTTGATATTTTACGCAGAAAATAACTACTAAATGTGTAATGTTTTATCTTTTGAGCGTAGTTTTTGACGTAGTTCAATTATACTTAATTACTGAATATAAAAGAAAGCTTTTTATCATGGTAAATTAATTAATTAATTATTCTTTTTTTTTTTAAATTTCATCATCTTCCGAGATTGCAGGATGTAAACTTGGCCTCCCAAATGGGGGTTATTCCCATAGTTATGCGACTTGCTTTAGTGTTTTTAAACAACATTGGTCAACATCCTTAGTCTATAGCCTACTGCTACAAAACTGTAGCTTAGAGTTACACTACAGCTTAAAAAAGCTACACCGTAGCTCCCTACGATAATGTTATTATTATTTACAATAT
The DNA here is from genome assembly GCA_958496325.1 of Nomophila noctuella. Taxonomy (NCBI): domain Eukaryota; kingdom Metazoa; phylum Arthropoda; class Insecta; order Lepidoptera; family Crambidae; genus Nomophila; species Nomophila noctuella. The sequence goes on along the minus strand of OY292497.1, from coordinate 1,584,331 downwards.
GCTTCTAATGTTCTAGGTCTTTATATTCCCTATTGGTAACAATCTAACGAACACAATGTGAAAAGATACCATTGTAAGTAAAATCGCCCACAGGCTGGCGAACCAAGCTAGTACAATATTTGGAGCTAACCACAGTCATTTTAATAATACTCTCACAATGAACGCTTTTAGCATTTAGAGGATGCGAAGTAATGCATACTAAATGCATACTGCAATCTAAAGGTAGGAATACATTCAAGAATTTTGGTTGCTTTTTTTGGGCCTTCGATAAATCTATACTAATATAATAAAGCTGTAGAGTTTTTTTTTTGTTTGGAAGCACTGATTTCAGAAAGAAACTGGTTCGAATAGAATAAATATTTTTGTGTAGGATAGTCCATGTGTCGAGGAAGGCTTTAGGCTATAGTATAAAACTATGTATGTGTGGGGAAACCCAATTCCACGGGAACGAAGTCGCGGGTGGCCACTAGCAAAGGTAATAAAATTATAACGATACCCAGGTACGATACAAAATATGAATAATAAAAATAAATAAATAATCATGCAATAATATACGCGATAACGATTATTTTTGTTTATTCTTTAAAATATTTATAGACCAGGTCAGGTGTTTATTGAAACTGGGAGCTGAAAGAAAACAACCTCAAGTTTTAATTTTAATCAAGAGTACCTTTTTTGGTATACAATGTTATGGGAAACCGGCCGTCTAAATGTTTTTATTTTTAATTAATGTAGGTGATTTACTTCAATTATATACAAACCCCAATAATGTTTTCTGTTAATCTCAAAGCAAGAACCGATTAGAGAGTCATCGAGAGTACATTACAAGTTACCCTCATTAATTGTGCTTAACGCCATTCGCAATTCTTTTCACACTTGTATCCCCGCCCTTACCTGTTAGCAAGAACAAATGAAACAGCTAATGAGGGCCGCAAAGAGCCCAATTACCAGGCGCGATACCGCTGCATTCCGCTTTTACTAATAATGCCGGCTTTTTGGACTTTTAATACAAACTCTTATAAAAACAAAGCTTAACATGTACTTGTTTTTGGGAGAAAGACATAAAAAATTGTTTGGACTTAAAACCCTTTAACACACACAAGCTTGAACCATGGATGCCAGGGAACTGCTTTTTTGCAGTTAAGTATGACTATGCACTCATAGATTTTAATTTTTTTTTTATAAAAATACGTTCATAAAACCAAAATAATGATTTCGTCCTCGTATTTATGGTCAGGGTCACTAACCACTAAATTCACGAGCCAATCGATATAGCCTAGCTTATACACATAACAACGGTAGGTAGTGTTAGTACATATCCTATTCCGTCGTGTATTAAATGACCACAGTTATATCCCTACTAATATTATAAATGCGAAAGTAACTCTGTCGGTCTGTTCCGCTTTCCCGCTTAATCCTCTCAACCGATTTTGATGAAAGGCACAGACAAATTTAGACTCTGAGAATACCTATTATTGCGAAAGAAAGGGATTTAGTTTTTGATAAATACAAAAATAATTGTAAGTCTCTTACACTTAAACGCGTCTTATCTGCTACATAAATTAATGTGCGTCTGCCATAAAATGAACTGAACATACTTAAGAAGTTTAAACCTGAAAACAGTTACAAGGAGGAACGTAAATCGTCATAACTTTGCTTGCGTATAATAATTAAGTCGTACGTATTACGACACAAGTTATTTCAACGCCGGATTCATTCTAATCTTTGAAAGTTAACTGAAGCGTAAAGATCAAAAACAGACAAGTGCTATTTCATCTCTACTAATAAAATGAAGATAAAGATTTTGTTTGTTTGTCTCTCAAATCAAGTCTCAGGAAATAATGGTTCGAATCGAAAAAAATAATAATTGTGTTGGATAGTCCATTTGTGGAGGAAGGCTTTATTTAGAAGCTTTAATTTCACACTATGTGTGCGGGAACCGAAATCTACGCGAAAGGAGTCGCGGACGGCCGCTTGTTGCAATTAAAACAGAACTATAAATGGTTTAACGTACTTACATAAAAACATAATCTCTCACTAATAATTGTCAGATAAATTTTATAACCACGAAGTACAGCAAAATATGCCACAACTAAAAACGAAGATAAGCGGATAAAGTTTTAATCACAGGCGGTTTTAATTAAGGAATGAAGCCACGGAGTTTTATGAAAAATATATTTCGTGGTAAAGTTGGAAATTTTACTTATGCATTTTATACGATGGTTGCTGGCGGATGTGCATGTTGGTTTTTATCATTAACTGCAGACTTAACTTTGAGCCTCAATTATGTAGACCTGTATATTAAACAAAGGGATATGCATTAAAGGTACATATGTATATGGTTAGTAATGACAGCAAAGCTGCAAAGGTTTGTTCGAATAAACAATATCGTTTTTGGAAACAGCGTTGACACCAATCAACAACTGAAATAAACCATCTTACGTCAGTATTATATATTATAATCTTCTTGATGTGTAAAACATTTATTTATTCATATCTCAGAGGCAAACCGTCATAAGACCTGTCCTATTGTATGGACCTAAATGCTTGGTGATGAAGAAGTCAGATGAAAGACGCTTGCACGTTACGGAGATGAGAATGTAAAGATGGATGTGTGGAGTGACGAGAATGGATATGATAAGGAATGAGTACATAATAGGGAAAAAAGTGGCAAAAGTGGTAGAAAAATTAATAGGGAACATGGGCTTGTGATGAGAAGGTAGGAAACCTAGGTTACGAAAAAGCGATGAATATGAAGATGAAGGTAGAACAAATAAAAGATGCATGGATTGGGTGAAGTTTGATATGAGTGAAAAATGTGTAAATGACTCGATGACGAATGATAGGCCTGTTTGGAAGAAATCAACGTTTGCGCTGACCCCAAATAAACTGGGAACAGGGCAGGCAAATGATGATAACGAACTCAGTGACAACATCAGCGTTATATGACCACTTATACTTCATAAAAACTGTGTAGAGCCCTAGTACAAAGAGTAAGCTGATACTGAATATCTAATTACAGATAAAATAACGATATCTTTTCTTAGTTCCTCTTCCCCTCGGACCACGACAGTGTGTAGACGTGTCAAGATCTTGTTAGTTTATTTTAAATCAAAAAATAAATTCAAATATCTTATTCGAAAACGTCACGAAGTACCAGGCGCCTATAACGCAGCGAGAAGTAAACAACCGTGCATACGAAAGGGACAGCAACGGTGAGCACTACAATTCTCTCAGCTACGCACGTCGCATCGCTCCCGGTGTCACGACAGAGACGTTGCCCCAGTTCATAAGCGTTAGCGACATGGACAAATCGATGTCAGATTCAAACTTGGACAAATGTCATACGGACAATACTCCACCAAACTATGTATATTCACGCTTTAAGAGAAGGCGCAACGAGGACGATTGTGAACCGGATTTTGATTTATTTAAGGAAGAAATGAAGGAAATGATGATGTCCTTTTTCGATAAACAGAAAGAAGAATTCAAAGATATACTCCCGACATTAAAAGAAATAAAGCAGGTAAATACAAGTATTGAAAGTTCTATTGCGTTCCTGACATCTCAAAATGAGGAATTTAGAAAGAAAATTGAAAGGTTGGAATTTGAATCTAAAGAAGATAAAAAAATTATTACACTACTTGAAGAAAAAATAGAAGATATGCAGAAGGTCCAAAGAAAGAGCAGTTTTGAAATTAAAAATGTGCCAAAGCAAAGCAAAGAAGACAAGACAGATTTGCTGGAAATGGCAAAAAAATTAGCTGAAAATGTGGGCTGTAACATATCTTCCACCGATATTAAGGATATCTACAGGGTTCAAGGACGAAAAACAGAAACCAAGAATGGTTCTATTATTGTTGAAACCAACTCAACCCTTATCAAGACTGAAATAATTAGGGGCGTAAAGCAATTTAATGTAAAAAACAAGAATAAACTTCGGGCGAAGCATCTTGGCTTTCACGTAGAAGAAGAAACACCAATTTTTATATCAGAACACCTTACCCGTTTTGCTTCTCGACTTTACTTCCTTGCAAGAGATCTAGTAAATACAAAGAAATATAAATATTGTTGGACCTCGTATGGAAAGATATATGTCAGGAAGAGTGAAAATTCACCGATCATCAATGTCACAAGTGAAAGTCAAGTTCAACGTTTAGTTAACAGTGCCACTGATGAATGACTATTTGTAAGTTTTTATATCAATTGTATAGAATTGCTCCTGTTATTCTATAGTAATTTATCATCATATTATTATGTATCAATATTTGCTCCACTCATAATCGAAAGAAATCTTAACAAAAATAATTCGGGGTACAAATACACACAACCTACACAACAAAAACACACAACATACAACTTCTCAATGTTCTTAAACTCTTTACATCTAACATACACTTACATGCAACCTACACATAGAAATTCTTTGTTCAAATATCAAAATTTACACATGACTTACATAATAATGTTTCCGGATGTAAACTCAGTTAAATATCCTATTGGTAGTAATAACGATAACCTGAATAATAACCTTGTGATTATTGCACCCCATTATTATATAAATCCAAATGGCTGAACAACTTAATACGCTTCACGAAATAGACAGTTTGAATATAGCTAAAACGGTAATATGCGATAGTGTTGATCTCTATAAACACTACCATAGAAACAAAAGTGATCTCGTGATAATCTCTCAGAACATCTGTAGTGTATATAGTAATTTTGATGATTTCTTAATTACGCTATCTACTTTAAAATTCGATGTTGATATAATCGTCTTGACTGAGTGCCATCTTAACTCAAACAAACCCATTCCGATATTAAGTAGCTACAAGTCATACCAAACTACTAACCATATAAATAAAAATGATGGGGTGGCGATATATGTTAAGGGGGAACTTGCCTGTAATGTTAAAGAAATTATATTAACAGAAGCCTCGTGTTTACAGATAGACCTGATGGGAAGTACGATGCTTTGTATATACCGCTCACCATCAAATAGAAAAGCGGATAACTTTATTTTATCGCTCGGTTTACATCTGCAAACCATGAGAACAAGTAAAAATGTAATTATAACTGGTGATATTAATATAAATCTCATTAGCAAACCTTCAGAGCAGTCTTGTGATATAACAAATAGAATCGAGTATCTCGAGATGTTGTCTTATCACGGTATAATTCCAGGGCATACATTACCCACTAGAAAAAAAAGTTGTCTGGACCATTTTATGCTCAAAATAAACTGTAGTAAAGTTTCGGCGTTCATTGCAATCTTACAGACAAGTCTTACAGATCACTTTACCACACTTCTAGTGCTGGCTAAAGCAATACAGAAACGCCCTGTGATAAAGTATTATACTACCACTAACCTAGAAAATGCTCATAACCTCTTTCTAAACCAAAATGTCTCAGAATTGCTCTTTTGCAATGACCCGGATGATTTGATTGAAATGCTCATTAATAAAATCACTGAAAGTGTCGACAAAAATACGTATAATGTTAGTGTTCCCAAGAGCAAACGTGTTATAAAACCCTGGATGACTCCTGGGTTGCTAAAATGCATCAGAAACAGAAATAAGTTGCAAAAACAATCATTTTCTGACCCTGAAAATGAAATTAAAAAAATTACGTTCAGGCGTTATAGAAACTTTTGTAATAACTTGATTAAAAACCTAAAAAGAAAATATGAAAGAGAACTTCTCACAAATTCTATAAATAATAACAGATTGCTCTGGAAAAACATAAAAAAAATTACTTATACCAACAAAACGAATACGCTCAATCAAGAACTAGTTAAAATAAAGAATACACCTATTGCATCAGCTAATTACATTAATGAATATTTTTCTAACATTGGCAAAGACTTGGCGGAGAGTATTCGTTTTGATGCTTCTATGAACGACTTCAAAAATTACCTAAAAACTCTTCCCGAACAGTGTCAATCTATGGGGCTACTAGATACTGATCATGAAGAAATCAACACTATTATAACTAACTTAAAACCTAACAGCGCTCCAGGGTGGGATAATATCACTACCAGTTTTATAAAACTGATAAGAAAGGAGGTTATCCCAGTACTGACTCACTTCTTTAACTTGTGTTTTAGAAAAGGCACTTTTCCTGCACTATTAAAACAAGCAATTATCACACCAGTGTACAAAGGTGGTAACAAGAATGACGTGAATAACTATCGACCAATCTCAGTATTGCCAGTGATATCAAAACTTTTTGAGAAGCTACTTAATAGCAGATTACTAGATTACTTTAAAACTTTCAATATATTGTCACCAAACCAATTCGGCTTTAGAAAAGGAATATCGACAGAAGATGCTGTTATCTCTCTGAGTACACTTGTCACAAAACAACTAGATAAAGGAAATAAATGCTTAGCCGTATTTATAGACCTGAAGAAGGCATTTGATACGGTTTCCATTCCCATTCTTGTGCGTAAATTGGAAAAAATTGGTGTTAGGGATACTGCTTTATTGATCTTCGAAGACTACCTAAGAAATAGAAAACAAAAAGTAAAACTTGGTCAGTACACAAGCGACTTTGTTGACGTGCATTTCGGTGTGCCACAAGGAAGTGTGCTAGGTCCTACACTTTTTCTGGCATACATAAATGACCTATGCGCTATAAATCTAAAAAACGCGAACATTTTTACTTATGCGGATGATACAGCCATAGTATTTTATGGAACCTCCTGGAATAACGTAAAACAGAACGCTGAATATGGTCTGGCATTGGTTGCAAACTGGCTCAAACATAACCGTCTTACCTTAAATACACAGAAAACAAACTTCATCTGTTTTAGTATTAAAAATAATACACAACCTGATGACAACTTTGTTTTAAAAATACATCAATGCAAAGACGGAATGGACAATGTATGTGACTGCCCATCAATAACTCGTGTTAATGAATTAAAGTATTTGGGTGTCCTCATCGATCACAAGTTATCTTGGTATCCGCAAATTGAGTCAATATCAAATAAAATCCTAAAATTTAATTGGCTGTTTAAAACGCTAAGACACGTAGTACCATCTAGAGCGTTACACAAGACTTCAAGAAATGTGCTTAATGAAATATACATTGCACTGGTTCAGTCCATTATAACCTACTGTCTACCCGTTTGGGGAGGAGCTTATAAGACGCGATTTATTGAAGTTGAAAGGGCGCAAAGAGCATTGTTAAAATTAATGTATTCAAAAAGTCGACGTTTTGCTAGTGAAGAAATTTATAAAACCAGTAACTTACTTTCCGTCCGTAAGCTTTATTTGGTTTCTACAGTTACAAAAATGCATAGAACTATTATTTACGATCCAAACATAGAAAATAGGAGAAGGCAAGATTGCGTTATAAAGACCACTAAAACTAAAACTGTGTTTGCTAAAAAACAATATTATGTAAGGTCCGCTCGTCTATACAATGTCGTGAATAAACAAATAAATATATACAATAAATCACATCATGAATGTAAGTCCAAGTTAACAGCCTGGTTAAAAACACTTACTTATGAAGCAACCGAACAAATTTTAATTTAAATGAAATTAGTACTTAAGTTTGAACTAAAAACACAGACACACACATACACACACATACACGTCCACACTTGCAGACACACACATACACACGAAATCAGAAACATAATTCCCAAACACTCTCACAACCCACGGAACTATATTATTTACATTTATATTTATATCTCTTATTAATATTTGCACTTACTGAAATAATACGCGCCGTCCGCTTTTAACTTGTACCACACGACTTACCGCCGAGAATAATAGCAGCCACTTGTTGCGTGGTTAGTCTATAGTTTCTTGTTCCGATTGCGGTTCGTTAAGATTTCATGGTACCCTCATTTTAAAATATGTAAAAAACGATATTTTGGACTTCTTATTTTGACCAACTGTTATTTTGTTTTTCAAAATTTCTTTGTATCTTGTTTAACTTAATACTGTAAAATTGTTAAAATTGTAAAATATACCTAAGTCAAATGTACGTCTGTATTCAAATATCATTATTATTGTAAAATGTGAAGAGCAGAGTCTTCTGGCACAAGTATAATTATACTTAAAAGAAGGCTCTGGCCACGAGCTTATATAAAACGATGTTTGAAAGGAAATAAACATTTTTGATTTTTTTTTTTTGATTTTTTTTTTTTGATAGTGAAAATCCCCACTTTCTGCTAACATAAAGTTTTGTCCCAACGTTTATCAAGTTCAAAGGAACACTCCATCAAATTTAAACGCCATCTATTGATTGCTCGAACAAACTTCCATTCAGAAACTTCTACGACTCGCCAAACTAATCCGGTTTCTGTTTACCATATCTTAAATGTCAAATAAGTTAACATTCAAGATTTATTTACTGTGCGTTTGATCTTATTGTCCTTAATTAGGATAAAGGTCGTTGGTATTTGAATTTTGAATGGAATATACACAATACTTCTTCGTTTTGACTTTACATGGTCCGTGCGGTCGCTACTTGATGGGAATCTACTTATTTTTAGTCCAGTAATTTTAGCAATTTTGATCCACGATCTGCGGAATAATTCCTAGTGAGCTGAATTTTGGTATACACCTTTATTATGATATTGTAATGATGATGTGAAAAATCGACATTGATATCGTGCCGGCTAAAAAAGTTATCGGGGTCCAAACGTCACGAAAATCAGTTTTTCGCAAATATCTCGCGATCTATTGCTCAGAGGTCAATAATGGTTTCATAAAAGTTGTTCGTCGTAAAAATGTCTACAAATAAGGTGTCTTGCATTTTTCTGTAGAATTAACCGTTTTTGAAATAGAGACTAGAACGCACTCACATATGGTATTGTATACCGTACGCCGCATACCAAGGCATAAACCCTATTGTTTGTTTTTTTCCCTTTTTGTTTGTGTGTTTTTTGTTAGTATGATGTTCTACATATAGAAATATAAAGGACTTGTAATACTAGTACAGTCAGGAAAATAGGAATATCAACTTTAAAAAACGAAGTGGCAATTTTTTTTACCACTTTATAACTTAAGAACGGGTTCACCGATCCAAACCAAATTTTCAGGGTTTGTACAAACTATTGAGTAGATGGTCTATGTGAATTTTGAACAAAATCTGTCGTGTTTTACAACCATTATGGACCTCTGAGCAAGAGATAGCGAGATATTTGCGAAAAGCTGATCGTGACGTTTGGACCCCTATAACTTTTTTAGCCGGCACGATAGTAATGTCGATTTTTCACATCTTCATCACAATATCATAATAAAGGCGTATACAAAAATTCAGCCCACTAGGATATTTTTCGCAGATCGTGGATCAAAATTGCTTAAAATCACATTGCATATCTATATCATTACTAGCGGCCCGGTACGTGCTTTGCTGCGTATAAAGTGAAGCGACCGATTTTGTTCAAACTTCACATAAAACATCTACTAAATAGTCTATGCAAACCCTAAAAATTTAGTTTGGATCGATGAGCCCGTTCTTGAATTATAAAGTGACAAAAAAATTGCCACTTAGTTTTTTATAGTTGATATTCCTATTTTCCTGACTGTACTAGTATTACAAGTCCTTTATATTTCTATATGTAGAACATCATACTAACAAAAAACACACAAACAAAAAAGGGGAAAAAACAAACAATAGGGTTTATGCCTTGGTATGCGGCGTACGGTATACAATACCATATGTGAGTGCGTTCTAGTCCCTATTTCAAAAACGGTTGAATCTACAGAAAAATGCAACAGACCTTTTTTGTAGACAATTTTACGACGAACAACTTTTATGAAACCGTTATTGACCTCTGAGCAATAGATCGCGAGATATTTGCGAAAAACTGATTTTCGTGACGTTTGGACCCCTATAACTTTTTTAGCCGGCACGATATCAATGTCGATTTTTCACATCATCATTACAATATTACAATAAAGGTGTATACAAAAATTCAGCTCACTAGGAATTATTCCGCAGATAAAATCTAAAATTCCTGGACTATTTGGCGAGATAGATAGGATCCAAAATAAGTGGTAAACGATAATTCGTGAACTTCCGCAAATAATCGTCCTTAATTTTCAAAGATAAATTATATTTTATAAAATTATGTTAACTGCTCTACATAATGATCTAATTTTAAATACGTGGTACATTATTTAATTTATGTAAAAATCTTCTTCAGCAATCAGCACAGCCTATGGACATTGGATATCCGCAATACCGGAGGAGTTACAAATACGTTGCCGAACTATTAGATGGGAGTATGGATGCGTCAGGTCATCGCATATTTTGGTTTAACAAGGCAGAAAGTTTTTTAAAAGCGCTGGTTGTCGTGACGTGTAAAGGCGCTTTCATATGTGGGCAAATTAAATTAACTGTGAGATGGATCAGGGATGTAAATGCTTGCGTAGAAACTTGTAACTCTAGAGTTGTGGGCAGCCCATTGTTATAGGGTAAACTGCCTACAAACATCACTCCACTCCCTCGAACAATGATACATAGTTGCGGACCAAATGTTTAGTTATTTAGTTATTCCTTTGTTGAATATGCTGTTATGATACAGTATTTGACTAGGAACTGGTTTTCATGACGTTGTTTTTCCTAGGAATAGGGTTGCTATAAGCAAGTGTGAGTTAATAAAATTGTTCTCAAAAAGCAGTCTTGGAGCTAAATTCAAAATGAAAATATTCTAACAAAATCAATCCAACCTGCAGAGTACGTTTAAATGATACCCACTATTAAAAAGTTCTATAAAAACTAGCGGCCGCCTGCGACTTCGCCCCCGTGGATTATATGTACATAGTTTCCGCACACTTAGTATTATATTATAGCTGTAGGTATATTCTTATTGTGTCGGAATGGTGTTGCCGTGAGCACCGACGCCGACCCACTGGTTAAAAATAAAAATATTAACTGCGCAATTGATTCTAATGGATGAAAACACCAGCTATATTCTACTTGATGGTTGAATAGGAAGCCACTTCCCGGGTTTCGGCACCATGAAATGTGTCGGAATGGTGTTGCCGTGAGCACCGACGCCGACCCACTGGGTCAGAACCTTCGGTCAGGTTCCGCCAACAAATTAACGGATCGCGGTTCGCTCGCTGTCCACCAAAAGCATGAGGTACTTACCGGTGGAAGGAGGCTAATCCACGCACGAGTGGACCGTGGCTCCTGCTGGTGTTTGCTGTGTGCTGCTGGTTGGGTTGCCCTTCCACATACCACGCGGCGCCGCGGTTGGGTCAGTCCTGATCTTAATCTTCCTGGATCTGGATTCCCAGGTGTCACGCTTTGTTAATTGTCCTTTATAATGTTCACAAAACACTTTAACATCACACACAATAGTATATTTTTGTAAGATTTGCTCCAAAATGTAATTTTCGGTTGCACATTCAACTTTTCGTGTCGCTCTTGAACACGACGGCCATCACACTCACCGGTAGCCAATCACTGTCAACTTCCACCGATAGCCCTTTGCTCGGGCGCTGCTTTTGGCTTGAGCGAGCGAGATGAATTGAACGAATATAGGAACGGCACCTTTGGCGGCAGTTTTGAAATTGGCATTAATGCGTTTACGTAACACTTATTATTATTATAGCCTTCCTCGACAAATGGACTATCCTGAGATTAGCGCGTTCAAACAAACAAACTCACTCTTCAGCTTTATTAAATTAGTACAGATCCAAATGTCATTGGCAGAAAACATTTTATAAAATAATACAGCAACTTCAGCCTTTTATTATAATTATTATTGATTGATTAATAACGACGTCAGTTCAATTAGTCCACGAATCCATCAAGAACAACTTGATACCATCTAGATAGAGCCAAAAATATGATATTTTACATAGTATTAATATTCATAAGCATGTAAAACATAAAACAGACCATTATAACTGAGTATATTAACATCGGTAATTATAATTATGAATTTAATTATCCTGGCGGTTTTTCTGGTTAAAAATAACTCAAAATGTTAGGTTAGTCAGTATTTTGGAATAAAAAATATCTAGTTCCGTCTTTAAAGGTTATTGAAATAATTCATGAATAGTGTACCCGGGTAATTTTGTTTTGTAGTTTTGTACATCATCATTCGATTTTTCTAAATGACGAGTTACAGGATCCATCTATATTTTGTTAGCCTGGAAATTAGGTTTCTTTTTTTGTAATTTTACTAGAGTAATTAAAGAATAAATTTCGTACAATTCGAAAAGACCACACATCCTGTTTGAAATATTCGAAAAATCTGGGATATCAATATAAGAAATATTTAAAAATAAAAAAATAGTTCTAAATATTATCAAGTGATGTAATTCATGCAAGAAAGGCTCGCAAGTACATACAATAATTGCTTTTTAGGGTTCCGTAGCCAAAATGGCAAAAAAACGGAACCCTTATAGATTCGTCATGTCTGTCTGTCTGTCTGTCTGTCCGCCAGTCTGTCACAGCCACTTTTTTCCGAAACTATGAGTACTATACTTTTGAAACTTGGTGAGTAGATGTATTCTGTGAACCGCAACAAGGTTTTCACACGAAAATAGAAAAAAAAATAAAAAAATCGGGGGTCCCCATACTTAGAACTAAAACTGAAAATATTTTTTTTTCATTGAACATATACGTGTGGGGTATCTATGGAAAGGTCTTTAAAAAATATATTGAGGTTTCTAAGCTCATTTTTAGGGTTCCGTAGCCAAAATGGCAAAAAAACGGAACCCTTATAGATTCGTCATGTCTGTCTGTCTGTCTGTCTGTCTGTCTGTCTGTCTGTCTGTCCGCCAGTCTGTCACAGCCACTTTTTTCCGAAACTATAAGTACTATACTATTGAAACTTGGTGAGTAGATGTATTCTATGAACCGCAACAAGGTTTTCACACGAAAATGGAAAAAAAAATAAAAAAATGGGGGGTCCCCATAGTTAGAACTGAAACTGAAAATATTTTTTTTCATTGAACATATACGTGTGGGGTATCTATGGATAGGTCTTTAAAATTTATATTGAGGTTTCTAAGCTCATTTTTTCTTAAGTGAATACTTTGCGTGACAGACTCTTCCAAAGTGGAAAAAAGTGTGTCCCCCCCCCTCTAACTTCTAAAGTAAGAGGATGATAAATCTGAAATAAATATATAATGTACATTACCATAAAAACTACCAACGAAAATTAGTTCGAACGAAATCCATTCAGTAGTTTTTTTAATACGTCAAAAATAGAATTTGTACGGAACCCTCAGTGCGGGAGTCCGACTCGCACTTGGCCAATTTTTTTCTAAAGTGAATACTTTGCGTGACAGACTCTTCCAAAGTGGAAAAAAGTGTGTCCCCCCCCCTCTAACTTCGAGAGACGAACTTCTTAGCTATCCATGGATTCTCCGTGCGGGTGCCGGGTCCATCGCGTGGAACAGAGAGGAATGTCAGTCGGCGCCTGGGACTTGCGACCCAGCGTGTAGGTTTAAGGGGCCCCTTTATAGTATACTAACGATCACCTCCACCGATGACATTCCTCTCCCTTCCCAACCATATTTGGTATGAGCCGAGTAAAGCGGCTTTAGTTGCTCTTTCCAGTAACGAGCTAATATTAGATCTTGGTAATCCTAAGTCCTTCAGTAGGTTGTAGAGAGATTTCGCTGGTATACCTCTCGCACCCACTTCCACAGCATACAACCGTGCTATATAACCATTTTTAGTCATTTCGTTGGTTAGGTCATAATACTTATTTGTTTTAAACGCGTGATCTTTGGGAATGTTTGTCTCCCATGGAACAGTAAGTTCTACCAACAGTACGCGCTTAAGTTTTCTAGAATAAATGAAAAGGTCTGGTCTAGACGACGATAACGCAATGTCCTCTGGAATACTGTAGTGCTTTTCATACGTGTCCATCATGATCTTCCAATCTGGAGCTACACTAACGATGGAGTAAGGTTTGACTTTGGACTTCTTGGTAGATCCTTCCTTGACGAAGTTGATGTTCCTTGTATTCGTCGTCAAACCTTTTGCTGCTCTTGCTATTGAAAGGCTCACCGCTTCACGTATGATCTGCAACACTCCGTCATGGCGGCGAGAGTAGTGACCTCTGTCTAGGAGTACTCTGCATCCCACCAACAAATGCCTTGCGGTACCTACGGCCTCACCACAGAGTAGACAGGTTTTGTCCACCGCCATTCCCCACCTTACAAGGTTGCTCTGATCGGGTAGGGTCAATTGAAAGGCATTCAGATAGAATTTAAGCAGCGCTGGAGACCAATCGTACAGTATCGACCGCCACTTCAATGCTAAAGGGATACAAAACTCACCAAGGGACACCCACTCGTTTTGCATTTCGAGATTAAGCGCATGTACTCTATACTCGTTATCTTCATCCATTCGCAGAAAAGACTTAATGATGTTCCGGTCATCCTCTCTTCCTCGACATCCCAATCCTACCCTGTTTGTTTGCGCTCCCACCATAAACTGCTTATGGAACCGTAGCCTAGACTCTAACTCACTCATATTCTTATCTTTTGGGAGTGTTGCCACTGCGTTTTCTTTCGATTTACCCAGAATGTGCATCTTGGTGACTCTAAGATGTTTGTATAGCTCCGATGGCTTGTTTAGGTTCATCCCAAAACTATTTTTGCCCCTAAATAGTGTAGAGGGGTCTGCCGAAGGTCTGTCTGAAGGGGTCTCTATAGTCTATCTTTCTGCCTAGAAATTTGAACGGGAGCGCTTCAGAAATTGTGGCAACATTCTGACCGCCAATCGTGAGTCCAGGGTCATAAGATGTAAATTTCGTATCTCGTCTACCCAGACATAAGCAATAGCATTTACTTGGTTTCACCTTCATGCCGTCAGTCCAAGCACAGAACTCATCCACCTTTTTCAATAACACTTGACACTGCTTCGGGTTTCGTGTCAAGATTGCGAGATCGTCAGCAAAGGCTAGGATTGATTCTGTGTACTGATTATTGATTTTAAACCGATAACCCCATTTCTTCTCCTGTAAAATCAAAGTGTCAATTAAAATATTTATAACTACATTAAATACTATAGGAGATAAACAGCATCCCTGAAATAGACCAATATTATAATTTAAAGGTTTTGTGTAACCGTCTTTACAGCTAATTACAAAAGATAAATTAGAATAATATGACTTAATCAAATCTAAAACCAAAGGGGGGAAGTTATACCATTCTAACGCGAAAAACATCAGCTCGTGCTGAACTGAGCCAAATGCATTCTCTAGGTCAATCCAGCACACCGCTATTTGTCTTTCGTGTTTCCTGGCATCCTTTAAACTTTCCGCCAACAATGTGTTATGTTCTAAGCAACCAGAAACTCCTGGTAAAAACCCCTTCTGGTGCTTTGGCGTGAAGTATGCGTTGTTTAACATAAATTTTGACATTCGATCTTGCAAGATCGAGAAAAATATTTTCGATATCGTGTTTGTAAGAGCTATCGGCCTAGCATCTTTTGGATCAGTGACTGTCTCCTTTTTAGGAATGAGCACGAAAACAGCTTTACCAAATACTTCCGGAATCTGCTTTTTCGACCAAATCTTAACAAATATATTTAAAAGATGTCTACACACTGATGGGCACTTTTTATATACAATGTACGGAATACCATCGGGCCCCGGAGATGAACTTGATGCTTTCCTTTTTATCTGCCGCGTTAGTTCTTCTAGGGTAGGAGCCGTACCCTGAAACTCCGATACAGGATTGCAAGGTCTCTTAGAGCTCGGGTCATTGTAAATCTTCAGTTGCTTCGGCACTTCATATGTGCGCCTAAAATGGTCATATATTTGTTCATCTGTCAGTTGCAATCTTCCGGGCGGTTGTTTAAAAATACTTTTGGAGTACAAGAATGGGTTTTTATCGAAGTCAACTTCATGCCTAGCTCTCATAAGGTTCGCCTGATTTCTAGTCATTTGCAAAGAGACTCCTTGAATCAATTTCAAAGTAAGAGGATGATAAATCTGAAATAAATATATAATGTACATTACCACAAAAACTACCAACGAAAATTGGTTCGAACGAAATCTATTCAGTAGTTTTTTTAATACGTCAAAAAGAGAATTTGTACGGAACCCTCAGTGCGGGAGTCCGACTCGCACTTGGCCAATTTTTTATATTAGTTAGCTAGAAGTTACGCACAATTAAATCTAATTAGTGCGGGTTAGTTTCATAAAACTTCTTGTAATGAGGCCTTGAAATAATTGTAACAAGAAGTTTTTTTTGTATAAAAACGCGAATTTAAATGATGGGTCATCAGTTGAAAGCAAGAGTCAAGTCAACAACATGATTGCTAAGGTAAGTTGAAGCTCATATTATGTTATAATTATACCTTTTTTATGATTTTTGAACCGATTTTTTATGGTATTTTCACCAATTTTATTTCAACGTAATAGATTATTTGAATATATTATTTTATAAAATACGATCTTAGCATTTTATCTCGCTATAATTTGAAAATTAGCCTCCAATATTAATGGCACAATATTTTTTATTATAAAAGGCGTCTAGAACATAAACTGTTATAATATTATTATGTAAATGGAAATTAATTTATACAAAGTAACTATGGTAAAAACTTTTTTAAGGTAACCCTTCTTGCCTGCCTCATCGGCGCAGCCTACTCCAGCGGCCTAGGCGCCTACGCCGGTGGTTACGGAGCAGGAATTGGCGGTTACGGAGCCGGAATTGCTGGTTACGGAGCCGGAATTGCTGGTTACGGAGCCGGAATTGCTGGTTACGGAGCCGGAATTGCTGGTTACGGATCTGGTTACGCTGGTTACGGATCTGGCTATGGCGGTTATGGAAGCTACGGAACCGGTTATGGCAGTCTTGGAGCCGGTCAGGCCGCAGTATCTTCAGTCAACTACGTGGTCAACCATGGCGCTTCTGGCTACCCTGGAGCTCTTGGAGCTAACGCCTACTCCGGAGCTGGTCTGAATGGCCTGTCTTATGGCGCTGGATGGAACAATGGCGCCTATGGAGGTTTCGGTGGCTACGGTGCTTACGGAAACAATGCCTGGTGAAAAATAATGCTATGATAATGAAACACGAATAAAGTTCGAATTAAATTCTCTACATTGATTCTTTTCATTTAAAAAATATTTCCTTCTCCGTTAATAAATAGCTTATAACTAGGTGCGAACTGCGAATAGAAGAAGAAAACGCAGGTATTCAGTATTTTACTTTCTATCAAATTCAGTAACAACTGATCTTTATTACGTAAAAATACCCACTTCTTTTTTTATGATCAAACTCATATTTAAACAGGATCATTGAACCGGAATCCAGGAAATGGGAAGCTTAATCCCCCGTTTGAATTAACTCTCAAACTGGAAATTAATAATCCTATTAATTTATTTGATACTCTTATTACCGGTATTTTGAGATGTGTAATCATTTTAAACGTACGCAATTACACTTTTAGCCCCTGGGAAATTATATACCATGCAAAGAGTAATATTGTTTATTCAATGGTATGAAATACGGTTTAGGTGTTCATGAGGCGTAGTAATATCGATTTTCGAAGCTTGGCTTATTTCTTTCAACTGTATGTATATTACATGAGTTTACATTATAAAATTCAAAATTCAAAATATTCTTTATTAACATAGGCTTCATAGAAGCACTTATCAATCGTCAGAAATCCACAAAATAATGACTCGACCACCGATTCGGAAAGCAGTTACTGGCGAGACTGGCGAGCTCATGACATCATGATAGGCGAATTTCCCACCAATTAAAGGTACTGTTCGTACTATCAGCTGGACTGAAATATTCGCAGATGTAAGGTGATGACAGTCAAGTCATGACCCCGGGTAATTGAGATGTTGACCGCAGTATGGTGGGCTCACTCAGCCGCCAATCGAACACCCAAATGAAGAAAATGGGAATATAGAAGGCAGTATGCCTTCTATATACTCTTTCTATTCTAAGCCAACACTAACAGCCTTTGCCTCCATAACATAAAAAAAACACCTGTACCTTGCTATTCATCTCGTTGTATTCTTCTATGTATTCCGTTATAAGGTTGGTATCTAATTACTTTGGGTCCAGATTATTATATGAGATATTTATCATTTCTATATAGGCCCACCCAGATCCCTTGTCATTGTCTTATATAACCGTGACAAACGAACAACATCAATATCCCAGAAGAGATATAAATCGCGGTTTTGCTCGACCAATAAACATGGACGTAACGACGCCTTTGGGGTACATGAAGTTATGTACAATTTTCAGACGGTCTGATACACAGTATTTCAAGAGACAGTAGGTCATATCCAGATCTTTAATAGATTCGGGCTGATCTCTTTTCTGATGGAAACAGGCAGGGAACACACATTGCTGACTATAATTCTAGAACTTGTTGCAAGTTTGCATAGTTCGGGATGGGGCCAAATTCATAGAATTTTTTTATCAGGTGAACACAGTAACCATTTCTCAAAACATTCAGCAAAATTAACCATTTTAAAAAGTACAAAAAATAACATAAATAAAGCTAATGATAACTCCGAAAAAAATTATATGGTAAATTTTATAAATACTTAAGTACTTAATACATTTATCTAAAAATTAAATAATCACTTTCTGCTTTCAGGTTAACTGTGGTAAGTCCCAGAAACGCAAAAGATGTTCACTGGAGAATTGTTTTTGTCTAACCCGTTTAAGGTCCAACTTGTGATGTAAGTACTAAAAATAGAAAAAGTCTGAGAACACACATAAAATTAGATACGTCCATCATTGTTTGTTATATGCGTGTATCTTGTGGCATGTAACTGACTCGAATATAAATATCTTAGCTGCAGAATAGTTTCTAATATTAATATTATTCCAGTGAAATTCATATTTCCTCGTAAAATTACTGATATTTATTTCGCCTCGTGTACATTTATTTCGCCTCGTGTACACTAAATTATCAGCCTTTGAATAAAAATAATTGTTCTACAAATCTTTATAAACGATAATTATTTCGTTTTAAGAACAAAGACTCAGGAATAGAAGGAATACTCAGTAATGAATCATTTTAATGATGTTGTGAAAAAATTATAAATACATTTAGATTTTGGTAAGTATTGGATTTCTGGAAATATAATTATTTTAATAAGGTAATCGATATGGTATTATGGGCGATGTTTCTATCCTCTATTTATATCTGCTAAGTGAATGATGGATTTTGTAATAAAAATATTTTCCATTCCGCAATGAACGAAGGTTAAAATTCCACCCACACTTGTACTCTAATGGTCTGAAATAAAATAAAGCCAAAATGTCCTCAGCAAGATCATAATATCCCATATTTAAGATCTAAACCGACATTAGACTCGTCATCATCAAAGACATAGAATTATATTATATTTTGTCGTTATCAACATCAGCCTACAAAAGTCTTTTCTGCTAGGGCCAATGCCTATGAATGTATAGGAAAATCAGGCCTTAAACCACCATGCAGGCGCAGTGCGGATCACTAGTTATTAACGACTGCTATTGCAGCTGGGACCATCGACTATTATCGTTTAATTAGTTTCATTATACTCAAGCTCATTAAACCATTATGGAAGCTCGTTTTAGAAAGATAAGATAGGCAGAAACTCTCGTAGTTCCCACTCATGCTCAAGTATCAATCTTCGAGAGCCCTTAACTTCGAGGAGCGTTTGAAGAAACCAAGCGTTGAAGGAGAATCGACGGTGATTGGTTATGTTTTAACTCAAATAATAATAAACTAGACTTTCATAATACATATTTAAAGTTAATTTAATCCTTTAAATATGTATTATGAAATCATAATATAGATTACTCTAAAAATACCTTTTAACATACCAAATGTTTAATAAAAGAAGATCATAAGTATTATTTTTTTTTTTTTTTTTTTTTTTTATTTTTTTTATTGTTTATTACAATCTGTCGCCTTCTTTGGGACATTCAGCAATATGTTGGACATTCAGATGGCGTTCTCGGAATGTGACCTGTGTCACATCCTCACATAAAGACAGTTTATTTTACTGTGGTACGATAACGTCTTGCGGTATTTTACGTTTAAGCCGTCTAGCTTCTTTATGTTGGTCCATTAGTGTTTGTGCAAGAGTATTAGGGTGATGGGTTATGCGTTCTTTATACGACTTAGTATGTCGTTCAATTTCCTGTCCTACTGTTGGTATTTTTAAGTCGTGGTGTAGTAGATCATTGGGCACAAACCAAGGAGCGTTTGTCAACATACGGAGTGTTTTGTTTTGGAACCTTTGTATTATTTCAATATTTGAGTGGGATGCAGTACCCCATAGTTGAATCCCATATGTCCAGATAGGCTTCAGTATGGCTTTGTACAAGAGGATCTTATTCTCAAGAGAGAGTTGGGACTTACGACCTATAAGCCAATATAATTTTCTTGTTTGTAAGCCAAGTTGTTTCCTTTTAGTAAATATATGCTTTTGCCAAGTAAGCCTCTTGTCCAAATATAATCCCAGGTACTTTACATGATCTGCCTGTGGAACTTCTATGCCATTAAGAGTAACTGGGGGGCAGGTACCTCTTCTTAATGTGAATGTGACGTTTACCGACTTAGTTTCATTTGCTTTTATCCTCCACATTTTAAGCCAGTGAGATATGTCGTCAAGTCCACTTTGCAATGCTTTTGAGGCCATAATTGGATCGGTGTGTGCAGCTAGGATTGCAGTGTCATCAGCGAAGGTACCTGTGGTTAATGATTGTGATGTAGGTAGATCTGCGGTAAATATTAAATAAAGTACGGGGCCCAGTACGCTTCCCTGGGGAACTCCTGCCTTTATGGGTGATAAAACTGACATGACTTCTCCATTCTCTACGGTAAAGTGACGCTGATGCAAGAATGATTTTAGCAATTCGTATAAGTAGGCTGGTAGAGCATTTTTGATCTTGTAAAGGAGCCCCTCGTGCCAGACGCGATCAAACGCCTGCGATATGTCCAAGAAAGCACTGACACAATAAGATTTTTCTTCGAGTGATTGCATAATCTTTTTCGTTAGTCTATGCACTTGGTCAATAGTGGCATGTTTGCTTCGAAACCCAAATTGGTGGTCTGGGATCACTTGCTTTTCTTTTAGTATTGGCAATATACGTTGCAGTAATAGTGATTCGTATAATTTTGAAGGTATTGGTAGCAGGCTTATGGGTCTATAAGATTTCGGTTCCTCTGGAGCTTTATCTGGTTTTAAAAGCATTATAATTTTTGCTACCTTCCACTCTGGAGGAAAAAATTGTAGTCTTGTCATGGCATTGAATAGAGATGTGAGGAAGCCTATCCCAGATTCAGGCAGTTCTTGCAATATACGATTAGTTATGAGGTCATATCCTGGGGATTTTTTTGGATTAAGTTTTTTTATAGCATTGATGATTTCATTTTTTTTAAATTTATCTGGTAGTTTGTCTATATTGCTAGGAGTTTGCAGAAATTTTGCAATCTTATCTTCATGTTCAGGTGTTCCTTCATAGGGATGAGGCGTAAAAACATTTGAGAGATGTTTTGAGAAAGTACAAGCTTTTTCTGTATCTGTACGTGCCCAGTTTCCATCCGTTTTCCTTAGAGGGGGAGATGCTGTGACAGGCCTTTTGAGTTTTTTAGTAGCCTTCCACAGGGAGTAGCCCGAGGAAGCGGTAGAATCGAGGCTTTTAAGATGATTTCGAAATTTTTCATTCTTATCGAGGTCCAATGTATTTTTGAGTTGTCTGATCACATGGTTCAGATGTTTTTTTATAGCTGGGCATCTGGTTTGTTGCCATTGTTTCCGTAGGCTTCTTTTGAGTTTTACTTCCTCTAATATGTGTCTGGCTACAAAGTTATCTATGCCCTTAGGTGTCATTGGCGAAGTTGCTGACCAAGCTGCTTCTTGTACGTTGCGGTTGAAATATAAGACAGCTTCTGATATGTCGTTTGTAGATTTCAAGCGGATTGGTTTATTGAATGCCTTATCTGCTATCTCTCGAAATAGAGCCCAGTTAGTCTTTTCATTATGCAGTACGCACTTTGTAACTCGTTTTTTAATAGTACTGTGCAGTTCCACCAAGATTGGAGAGTGGTCTGAGGATAGGTCTAAGCAGCTCCGACAAGAAATATAATTATTGGATATTCCTTGAGTGACACAAAAATCGATGACATCAGGGGTTTTCTTTTTATCGGTTGGCCAGTAAGTCGGCTGGCCAGTAGACACTATATTCATGTTTTTGGTTTGAATGCATTTGAGAAGTTCTCGACCTCTAGGTAAGACTATCCTAGAGCCCCAGAAGGTATGCTTGGCATTGTAGTCGCCTCCTGCGATAAATCGACTTCCAAGAGTTTTAAAATAGTCGTTAAACTCAGTTTCTTTAATTGTGTACCTCGGAGGACAATACAGAGCTGACAAGGTGATGTCACTGATCCAGTCACTTATTACGATACTTGTTGCCTGAATATGGTTCTTGCAGTAACTTCCCAGAAGATGGTGCTTGATCTTTGATCTAATAAGGACAGCCGACCCGCCATGAGCTTTATTGTCAGGATGGTTAGTGACGTATATATTATAACCTGGTATTTTAAAGTAGCTTTTTGATGTGAAGTGCGTTTCAGAAACAAGTAATACGTCTATATTATGGATTTTTAAAAATACTTTTAACTCTTGCGAGTGATTTGACAAGCCATTGGCATTCCATACACATAAATTTAGTGTAGTGAATGTATCGGCATTTTTGACATTAAATCGGTAATCGTTTTTGTTAATGCTAGCATTTGTTTCATAAGCTCTGTTAGTATCTGCTTAATGGTTTTGAGTTCTTCTTCTATCTTTTGTTTATCAGAATTCGGATCAATTCCTGTTTGATGTTCATTTTCTTTTGTTACTGTGGCATAAGAGTTTATGTGATTTGGTGCAGCATTTGTTTGTGCTTGTTGTGTTTTTGGGTTTTGATATGGTGGCGCATACGTAAGTGCTTGTTGTGTTCTTGGGTTTTCAATCAGTCTCTTGTTTTTGGAGTAGGGTGTTGGATATTTGACCTTCTCTAGCTCTTTATATACTTGACATCCTTTATAGTTTGCTGGATGGTTTCCATTGCATAGTACACATTTGACCTGGTTTGATCTTTCTTTTCTTGTACATGCTGAAGTGTGATGATTTTCTGCGCATTTAACGCATCTAGGCTGCCTGTGGCAGAACTTTTGAGTGTGACCATATTCTTGGCACCTGGTGCATTGCGGTATTTTATTGTTTGGTCTTGGCGCTTCAAAAGTTATGCGACAATGAAGTAAATATTTGACGTTATAAATTTCCTTATTGTTTTCTCTAGGCTCCAATTCAACATTCCATATAGGAAGGGGCAATTTGGTTTTTCTGTCTCGGATATTCCAAATATTTGTCACCTTGTGTTTAAGTTCATCAAGGGCTCTTATAATTTCTTCCTTTTCGGTTGATGGAAGTATTATATGATATTTTGGATTCCGGCTATTACTTTTTAATAGGATCATTTTAATTTTAACACACAGAAAATATTGTTGACTAAAATGCAAGCCAACAAAGCCGATGTAACTTGTATAGAAAAATGTACTCAATGTCAATGCTTATAAAGTATTAATTAGATAGAAGCAAATTCAAGCCTGCAATTACTCAGTTTAGGGTAAAACTAATTTGCTATTCAAAGCCATTAAAAGGTCGTTTTTCACTCGCCCAAGCGAAACTCTTAGGTTACGTTTTCCGTTAAAAAGACTCACTTAAAGTTTTCTTTTTAAACTTCTGTTTTGGGGACAGGATAAAGTTTTTTATCGCATTAATAAACAGATCATTGGCAAAGTGAGGTGAAAAATGGAGTATGAAATTATGGCGTTATCAAAATTTATTCTGTTTTGACTTTAATCTTTTAGAGCACCGTTATTTATTTTCATTTCACGCTTATGATAATATTATGGTTTTTGGGAAGAGAGTTTTTTCTACGGAACAGAAATCGATTCTTATTTAAAAATTATTAAAGAAAACAAACAAAATGTTACTTCCACAGTAATCGTAACGTACAGAGTCCTTGAGTATCATTATAAATCCGTCCACGTATAGAAGAAATATTTGGGATTTTGCCAGTAAATCAACTTCGCCCATAGATAACTTATAATGACGGTATACTAAAACAAATTTATTGGATCAAAGGGATGTTTATCAAGATGGAAAGTAACTAATGCAAAACAGTTGTGGTTTCGGCGAAATCTGGAAAAAGTTTGTATATTCACGATGAAAAAAGATGAAAAGAAACGTTTCGAATCTGTGTGTGTTACTGTAATTAATATCAGCCCTGCAGGGCAAGGCATCTATTAATTGAAATCATGTTTTCGTTAAAACGATATATTTTGGCTTAATCAAATGCGGCTTTGGTATCACCAATCTAAGCAATGTTCAGAAAACGTGAATTAAATTTTGCTCGACCCGGTAATCGAACCCGGAATCTCGAGTTCAAGGACTTGTACTTAAACCACGAGACTAATAGGGTATTTGGGAAGCTACCCCAGGTCGTTTATCTATTGATTAATATTACATGATGTCTTGTTCGAATCTTGCAGTTCCAGAAAAGTCGTAGGATACACTGACATAATTATTGTAGAAATATATTATTTATCATAATGATCAATCAAAGTATGCAACCAACACCTATTATAAGATTGTTACTATTCAGTAAGAAAGTAGGTACCTGTATAAGTCATGATTAGTGACATAATTAAGTTCGACAAAAAGTTGTTGGCAAAATGCTGACGACATTCTCGTAATCCGTTTACCAAACCTCACCCACATAAAGTTTTACATAAGACCAGAACATACGCTCAAATACTCACCCTAATAGACATTTTCTAAGTCAGTGCCTCGTTCATTCATTATTCATTCAACGCAAATACTTTCAACGAACTCTATACGTGAGAATTTGATGTTTATTTATAACCACGTCTTACGTCCGGAACGCTTGAGACTTAACACGCTTCCGAACTAAAACACTGACATAATGCTCAACTGAAGCCTCAATACATAACATATCCCAGCTCAATTAAAATGCATACAGAAGAAAGAGACAGGCGTTTACCCAGTCGAAACTCACCCTTTGAAAACGCATTCATACAATTCTACACTGTAACGTGTATATAAAAAGCGTTGAAAATGGAACGGTACGGTTAAAGCAGTTCATTACAAAATGAAATGTGCCTAGGTATCGGCATCACCACACACTTGTTAGACGCATGCGCAAGAACCACCTATGGCTTCAGTCATACCACAGACGGGCGCGCGGGAAGACGAGGCATCCGCGGCGCGGTTCCGAATTTGAAAATGGCATTCGAATTTCAAAAGTGACACATACCGCTCATTGCAACCAACCAGTTATAAGTGAGTTCTTTTTAGTGTCGGGTTTTTGTGGATTTGAAAATTAACGAGGCAATTTTCGCAGTGCGGCGTGGAGGTACCCATGTGAACGGACCGCTGTATTAAAGGTTGGTAGAATTAAATTACTTTGTTGCGTGCCGACCTCGAAACTATTACGTTTTTAAGTAATAAGCTAGGGTTGTTTACGATTGCCTTGTTCTGTAAGTTTCATGCTTTAAGAAAATAAATGGAAATTAATTAGCGCTCGGCATTTACCGATTTATATCTTAACGTTTTAGGTACTTTTATGTGTTGAAATTTAGGTTAGGAAAGAGTTATACGAATAATTTCGAAGTTTGCGTCGAACGGGGTTAAATTCTCCCATTAATAAATTATTGCAAGATCCATTGAAACTTTGTTGATGGGAAAAAGGTAAGTTTAATACAAAATCCTTAATCTTCTACAAAGTAAAGATAACTTTTACTGACCCGTAATTTTATGCAATTCCATTTGTTTTCTGAAGGTACAATACTGAAAGGATTTTAAAACATTGTTTTTAAGATCTTTTTACATTCCAATTTAAGTTTCAAGATCATAACCCAGTTTCGTTTAGTCACGAATAAAATCTTTCAAATTATATATTTTTTAAAAAAACGTTAAACATTATTTACCATTACCACAATATTCATCTGTATAATTGATTAACCCTTTAGATACCTTTAATGTTATGCATCAGAAAATATTGTTAGTACTTTTTCATCCTTGAGAAATAGATGAAAATAAATAAAAGTAACTGATATAGATGACTTTTGTAATTTCCTGAGCATCCTACAATAGGATCATCCTATATCATAATTTCTCGTTTATTATGATTGAAAGAAATAATATGAAATAGTAGGTTATTTTGATGTACCTACAATATTTTTTCTTGAAATTATTGGTTAGTTATTACAAATTTATATCCTATTGTTTTTAAATTGTATAATCCTTTTAATGAATTATACAATAATAATATATTTCAACATTTTTAACTAATATATTTCAATACATTTTCATAATTTTATGGAAGGAAGAGGAATGACATCGGTGAAGGTGATCGTTAGTCTTCTATATCTATAAAACTCAAAGGTGACTGACTGATTGACTGACTGATTACATAGTGATCTATCAACGCACAGCCCAAACCACTGGACGAATCGGGCTGAAATTTTGTATGCAGGTAGATGTTATGACGTAGGCATCCGCTAAGAAAGGATTTTGATTAATTCAACCCCCAAGGGGGTAAAATAGGGGATGATCGGTAGTATGAAATCTATATCTATAAAACTCAAAGGTGACTGACTGATTGACTGACTGATTACATAGTGATCTATCAACGCACAGCCCAAACCACTGGACGAATCGGGCTGAAATTTTGTATGCAGGTAGATGTTATGACGTAGGCATCCGCTAAGAAAGGATTTTGATTAATTCAACCCCCAAGGGGGTAAAATAGGGGATGATCGGTAGTATGAAACTTTGTCAATTTTAAACCTATCGGGCTGATATTTTGCATACATATAGCTACTATGACGTAGGCATCGTCTATGCAAACATATTGATAAATTCCAACCCCCAAGGGGGTAAAATAGGGGATGAACGTTAGTATGAAACTTTGTCATTTTTTGACCGATCGGCTTGAGACTTTGCGTTCATAAAGCTACTATGACGTAGGCATCGCCTAATTAATGAGATTGATAAATTCCAACCCCCAAGGGGGTAAAATAGGGGATGAACGGTAGTATGAAACTTTGTCAATTTTAAACCTATCGGGCTGATATTTTGCATACATAAAGCTACTATGACGTGGGCATAGCCTAATTAATGAGATTGATAAATTCTAACCCCCAAGGGGGTAAAATAGGGGATGAACGGTAGTATGAAACTTTGTCATTTTTTAACCGATCGGTTTGAGACTTTGCATTCATAAAGCTACTATGACGTAGGCATCACCTAATAAATGAGATTAATAAATTCCAACCCGCAAGGGGGTAAAATAGGGGATGAAGTTTAGTATGAAACTTTGTAATTTTTAACCGATCGGACTGAGACTTTGCATTCATAAAGATAATATGACGTAGGCATCCCCTTTCAAAGATTATTTTAAAAATCCACCCCTAACGGGAAAAAAAGTTGATATAGAAACCAAAATCTACGCGGACGAAGTCGCGGGCGCCCGCTAGTATACTATAAAGGGGCCCCTTAAACCTACACGCTGGGTCGAAAGTCCCAGGCGCCGACTGACATTCCTCTCTATTCCATGTGATGGACCCGGCACCCGCACGGAGAATCCATGGATAGCTAAGAAGTTCGTCTCTCCCAAGAACACTGATTTGGTTTTAATTGTACCGCGACACACACACACAATGGCTTGCGTAGGAAAGGTTAATTATATTATATAAAAAACAACAGGAAACTAATTTTGGTGCATGTAAACTGGTATGATATTGCGGTCTTATATTTTACCCTGCCTTTGCGGCTTTTTATACACAATGGTACTACAAAAATTATAAATTAACAAGCGGCCGCCCGCTACTCCTTTCGGATTTCGTTTTCTGCACACATTGTCTTCATAGTGTTCTGTACACACGCTATAGCCTTTCTCGACCACGGAATAACAACACAAAAATATTTTTCTCAATTCGAACCAGTAGTAAAGAGATTAAAGCGTTCAAAAAAACAAACTAACAAACAAACTCTTCAGCTTTATCATATTAGTATAAATTTTGAACTTATTCGCTTTTTCTATTGTATCCCAGATACAAATTATAAACTTACGCTACGAACCGATTTTGTATATTACTTTTACAAGGCTGTAAACCTTGCGGACGAAGGAAAAATGTCAAAGCAAGATAAATAAAGTTTTTAATTGGTAGATGTCATAAACAACCTGTCTAAGAAGGAACAAATAGATTAAGTTACTGTTCATCGTAATTTTCAGTTAATGAAGGCAGAAATGACAAAGCAATAAGCAAATAAAAGGAAGTTATAATTTGTTTCGAGTCATATTTAAACTAACAAAAGAAAGTATGATGTTGTTAATGCTGTAGGCAACCCAATGTAACTTTTGTTTGTCGGTACAATGTACATTTGCCTTGGTGTTGGTATTTTTTGTCTGTTGGGTTTCCGCTTCACTTATAATATGTAATTTATTCACGTGTTTTCAGTACACATTTTGCTAAATGAATCTGTTTTTTTTAATCAGCTAAGGTCATAGAAGTGTCAACTTATTACTTCGGCACTTCTTCTCAACAGGCCATTCACTTCGAAGTGCTAGTAGGATAATAAAAAATTGGCCAAGTGCGAGTCGGACTCCCGCACTGAGGGTTCCGTACAAATTCTATTTTTGACGTATTAAAAAAACTACTGAATAGATTTCGTTCGAACTAATTTTCGTTGGTAGTTTTTATGGTAATGTACATTATATATTTATTTCAGTTTTATCATCCTCTTATTTTAGAAGTTAGAGGGGGGGGACACACTTTTTTCCACTTTGGAAGGGTCTGTCACGCAAAGTATTCACTTTAGAAAAAAGTGACATTAGAAACCTTAATATATTTTTTAAAGACTTATCCATAGATACCCCACACGTATATGTTCAATGAAAAAAAATATTTCAAGTTTCAGTTCTGACTATGGGGACCTCCCACTTTTTTTTATTTTTTTTCTATTTTCGTGTGAAAACCTTGTTGCGGTTCACAGAATACATCCACTCACTAAGTTTCAACAGTATAGTACTTACAGTTTCGGAAAAAAGTGGCTGTGACAGACTGGCGGACAGACAGACAGACAGACAGACAGACAGACAGACAGACATGACGAATCTATAAGGGTTCCGTTTTTTTGCCATTTTGGCTACGGAACCCTAAAAATGATATTTGACGTGCAAACGAATTTCTGTGTACCTAAATCAAGTTGCAAATTAAACGCTTTGAATTTGACTTTGTCTTTTGAATATTATTGACATGAAACAATGCTCTTGCAGTCACTTGTGCGTAGTTTTACTGGAAGCTTACAATAACTAATCATTTTGTAATGTGTACTATATTTTGAATTTCCTTCAAATATTTTATGCCGGTTTAGTAAGGAACGCTTGCAACATGATTTAGATTTTAGCAAGGTCTCTTGTTTGGAGCGACTGTCATCAAACCTCCTCTTATATAGGAAACAAAAGTATTAAAGGAAATAAAGACCATTTGAAACATACATATTGGATATACATGATATGGCAACACTGAAAATTAACATAAAAAGTTTAACCTATTTCCTGAAAAAATAATTGAAGTGGGCACATTCTTACATTGACCTAAATATGTACATTTAATTGCGGGTTATGTAAATGTTTGGGAGGGTCATTAATTTATAACGTCAAATAATTTATATAGGCTAATGCTGGTACTTCAAACAGAAAAATGTTTAAGTTGTCTCCTCATTTTGTATGTCGGTGGGAAGGCAAACAGAACCGGTCATTTTTCACAGAGCAAATACACTCCTTCAACGCGATTCATTAATCTCCGTATGTTTGTTTTATGTAAAGTCCTGATATAACGTCGGAAATTGTTCTTCTGTTTTTTTTTGTTCGCCCATATTTTTATGATAAATTAGAGATATGGTTGAATAAAAGTGAAGTTGTTTTAACCTACATACATTTACTCCTACGTTCCATTTTTACTTATATTTTTTCACCACTATCAACACACCCTTTTGGTGCTTACTCCAGTAAAAATAGACATTCCAGTTTGCATTCATTCCCAACTAGCTGGATTTTTGTGCAGGCCTTGAATATGTCATTACAAATGATATGTCAAAAGTCCCCATCGATCCCGCTTGTGTTTTGTTTTTTATTCATCATAAATTTTAATATTAATAATGCCGTTTTTCGATCATGGCGGCCGATTATAGACCTTGCCAGCCAGGTACGAACAAGCGAGTATGCAAGACCAGGCGCACGTCCCATACCCTCACTCTCAGTTCAGTGGGACTGCAATCTGGCAAGACCGTAGAAAGATCAGGCGCAGGACCAACGGTTTAACGTGCCTTTCGAAGCTCTGAGGAGCTCGAGATGAAATTCAAGCAACTTTCGCAGAGGCCAGTCATCGGAGGACTTAGCAATCGCAGGCCAATATAATAATTCCAACAGAATAATTCAAATCTAATAATTCCAACAGATCGAAATGTCTAGATTTAAATCAGACCTAGGCTTTCTTACTCATGAACATTCCTATGTAACGAACATTCACCACACTGCAGTTGTATTTTCAGTTCAATCAACACCAAGATCGTCTGGTTTTAAAATCTTACTTTAATGTTATTCCTCGATTTATTTTATTATTCCTGGAAACATTCCACATATACATCTGTAATGGCTTAGTAAACTATCGATCGGCCTCCAACTACAGCACAGGTGTACAATCAACGCTATTTACGTGGACTTGCTTGGCTCGAAGCGGAGTCGAATGAATTTTACATTGAGTAATCAACCCCGCGCATGTTAATTGCTATTGCATTACACGGGGATCAGGGAAGGTCTTGGACAACTATCACATATGTACCTGCATTGTCTAAATGGAAGTTACAAACTGATTTAAAGTTATATTTAAAGTGGTCGCATGAACAATAATTACTAATAATATTTTTTGCCAGCGAAATAATCACCTATTATTGCCGCTGAGCAAATTCACGTGCGCAGAGTTGATTAACACTATTAACAATATAACACTAGCCGCCGCCCGTAACTTCATCCGCGTGGATTACAGATCCCTTTTTTGCCTGGTTTTGTCTCTCCTAATTTCATCTAAATCGGTTGAGAGCGAAAGCGTAACAGACAGACAGAGTTACTTTCGCATTTCAAATTTTAGTAGGTATTCAAACAATCGTACTACTTGTACAAAGCTACGTGTAACAATTTTAATTACCTACTGGGTTACGACACAATAGCGACCAATCAATAAAATGCTTTTACAGTTCCATGTTAGTTGTTACATTCGACCTCAGGTACAGTTATAAAAAGAAAGTCACGTAAAAAGTAACAAATGCAAATGTTTCATTACATGCAGTTTGCTATAATTTTTCGTTGGGGTTTTACAGGGAAATGTTTTCAGATCTATTCTTTAAATCCTGAATTCTTTAATATACTGAAGTACTATACAGATATCGGTAGTTGTTATTTGCAAGGTAAGCTGATATCTATACTTATAATAAATCTGTAGAGAGGTCAATTCTGTACATTAAATATTTTTCCAAAATAACTATCAGGGGGTGTTTAGTGATCGATACTGATACCAAAAATGCAATCAGTAAAATTTTTGTCTGTCTGTCTGTCTGTCTGTCTGTCTGTCTGTCTGTATGTTCCTTATAGAAACAAAAACTACTGGACGGATTTTGACGAAACTTGGTACCATTATTCTTCATACTCCTGGGCATATTATAGGATACTTTTCATCACGCTACAATCAACAGGAGTAGCGTAGTGAAGGGAAATGTGGGGAAAACGGGAGAATTTACTCCATTTCTTAAGCTTCAGCCGCGTGTGAAGCTAATGGTTAAAGTCACATAGAAATCATGTATGACGGAAATATTCTACATAAAATTTCCTAAAAAATATCCCCCTACAGCATATGTCAATCTTTTATGGTTGACTCACAATAACACGTGCAACTCAAGATCCAAATTGGTTTGAACGCGCTAAGCTCAGGTACTACTGGTTCGAATTGACAAAACATTTTGTGTTGGATAGTCCACTTACCACTTACCATTTGTCGAGGTAGGCTTCAAGCTATTGTACATTCCTTTATTTTATCATTGTAAATTGTGCTAGCGAACTATTTAGTTCTAAAATATACCGAAAGATGGCGCACCTCGCTAGAGGCGCGGCCGCGGATCTGAAACGCGGTGAACAGATGATTTCTCAAATGTATAAGGTCTCCAGATTATTGTTAAAAATGATAAGCGTTTTCTTTCCGTCACCTAAATACGCTAATAGACTATTATGTATTTCTATCTATTCTGAGTAATTAGTCCCGTAAAAGAGTTGATTGCATGCATGCCTATTGCATAAATACCGTTGTTTTATTCAGCTATTTAATATTTTTAGTAAGACTGTGTGCCGTGTGCGGAAATCGTAACCCACGCGGACGGAGTGGCTGGCGGCCGCTAGTGTAAAAATAAATGAATATTTCACTACATCACAAACATTGATCTGACCCTGTGTTAAGTAGCTTAAGCACTTGTGTTACAGACATCAGAATCAACAGTAGTATTACAAATATAAATATATAAATAGATACATAGAACACCCAGACTAGGACAAACAGACATGTTCATGAACACAAATGTTTGTACTGTGCGGGGATCGAACCCGCGACCTCTTGCGTAATAGGCAACATCTTGACCATTACGCCAAGCGGTCGTCAGACCCTTTCTTTAAATCCTATAATATACTGAAGTACCAAAGAGGTATCGGTAGTTGTTATTTGCGAGGTAAGCTGAAAAGTAAAAAAAACACATTTTTAATGTTATCTATTTGAGGGACATATCAGTACCCAAATGTCCCTACAAAGATAACACTGTTATCATCAAAAACAAAATTACATAAGGGCTACATGTTTATTAGGACCAACATTTAGACTTCGATATAAAACAAAAGCTATTTATAGCATCGACAATAGTCGGAATAAAAGTAATAACTTTCGTTCGTTACTAGCTTCGTAGTTCAACTTCTACATTAAAGGACACACGCGATATTTCTCCGTCTAAGCAACAATTATCCCACATAAGTCTAACCGGGTAACTAGATTAACCCCAAGTCAACATAAATTCTCAGACCAGGAGTAAACTTCGCTGTCCTGTCCCGACTTTTGTTTGTTGCGAACTCTGATTTGATTAATTACCCGCCATATGCAAGTGTAGTCTTAATGTTGCTATTATGTCAAGATTAATCAAATACTCGTTAATGAGATCTAATTTCGAGAGTAATTTGCTAGTCAGACGTACTTTACTGAACATATTATTACCTAAGCTATATTGGACAAGATTGCAAAGTTGACCTCCTGTTAGTTCAGTATGCTAGTGTAATGACTGAACACAAAACCACTCTTTTTGTAAAATCTAAGGTTTTTATACTTATAAATTTTTTAACTGGCATTGACAGTTACTTGAGAAACCAATGTCTCGCCATGCTGCTATGCCGGGTACCGAAAGTCCTTCTTTCGGTACTCGGCAGGGCCAAGAAATGCTGGCTTGGCGTCGTAAAATATGGCATGCGTGCCAATGGTTTTACTATTCTGGATGCCCAAGACCGTGCAAAGTGGACATGAAGGAGCAGGAAAGCGGACCCTGGACTCTGAGGCAACGGCCGAGGAAACGACCCGGACAAGCGTTTGGATGATGACGATCTGTCATGGGACAGCAGTCATCGTTGATAAGAAAACTTATAAAGTCTACAATGTGATTTAATAAAATTGGTCTACTAGCTGTGAAAACCTATTTTCTATATAAATAAAACACGTAAAATGCGATAAAAGTTGTGCTTGATAAAGTTAAATTAAAACTTCATTTTGAACCTCAAACCTGACATTTAGACTTTAGTTTTCGAAATACTGAGAAAACTTAATATCGTACTCTGCAGTGCGAACATACAGTTTTCCTTTCTTTTCCTTCACACGTAGCGAGAAAATCTGGATACAAATTTATACGAACATAAATGACGCTTAAGCAGGCCCAAAGTAAACCGTATCTTTTATGCAGCAAGATTTCTAATTAATTAACAAGGAAAACCACACGATACAAGAAGCGTATGTACTATGATTGATGGAAAAGGTATTCATGTCACCGGTATGCAGACTAAAAATTTTATTAATGGCCTGTATTGTGGTTACTAATGATTCGCAGTGAATTTGTTTTGCGCAGGAACTTCAGGCAATTTAAGAGTTTATTTTCGTAAAAGGCCTCGGTCGCGTGTGTGGTTATAAATAGAAAATTGTGTTAGTTAATAATTATGTAAACGCACTTAGAGTCATTTTTCAAACTGATTCCCAAGAGTTCATGTGAATAATGGATTTATTCCGGTCTGAATGTCTGTTAGTTTGTTACTATTAATAGAGGGATACATTTTTTAACTCTAAGATAATATTTAAAGTAATTTTTGGCGTTTGAAAGTATCTCATAGTCTTTATCACATGATTTACTTTCGAAATATTTAATAATAACGTAAAATTACATATGATAACAAAATTGATACTTCAAAAATTATACATATATGTTCGTACCAAAAAAATTCGAACAATATCCTGAAAATCTTACATAACTTAATATAGATATGTTATGTAAATTTAAAGCAGAATCACACATATACACTATTTGAGTAAATGTACTTTTAAAGGAACAACAAATAAGCCTAACATTTTATCAGTAACAGTTAACACATCTCATTAGCAAAACTTCATAAGCAATCCTCTTTAGACTGTACAACTTTTCAACTCGGATCCTTATCAATCTCTTCCGTGCAACATATTCGAGACCGCATATCCCTTACGAAGTCGAGCGTAAAACCTTTTTATGCCGTCACCGAGCCCTCAGAAGATTGACGTCCTTCGAGTAAATGATATAGCTCGGATACTTACAGCTATGAGATTTGGAGTTTCAGAACTAGCAATAAATCTATCGGCTGTAATCATAACTGGAGGAAATGGGAATACTGCTGAGTCAGCTTTATATGCAGCTATATGTTGTGTAATCGTAATTTTTATTTTTTATTAAATAAAGAGTGTTTATTTTACCGCAATATCACTTGATGGAAAGTGATGATGCGGTCAAGGGCAGAGCATACCCACTTATGAACAGCCTATTCACTCTGGCCTTAAAAACCTCACGATCATATTTTTCTGGAAAAACAGATTCCGGCAAGGAATTCCATTCTTTGGCAGTCCGCATAAGGAAGGAGGAGGCGAACCGTTTCGTCCGAGCAGGAGGAGGAAGAGGTTATGTTTCGATATTGGTGTACACAACAATGTCATTGGTGGGACTGAGTAATGCAGGCCTAAGATAGTACGAGGAGTACTGTATTTCTCCTCTTGATCCTTGTAAGAGGTGACTGACAGACTCCTACATTTTATTGTTAACCATCTAAGGTAACCAAGTCTTTATCAATGGTACATAAAGTTAGATGTTCTTAGTGGCTTCTGTGATTTTTTTGCTGAAAATGAATCTTCCCATTTGGCATAACTAATGCATAAGCCACTTAACGTGAAAATAAAGTCTTAAAGCAATAAAAAACTAATTTTATAAAATATAGTCCATAACCATCAAACTTTTATCCATACGTAATCCTTTATCATACATAGCTGAGTAATACAAATAAAAGCTTACTCACGGAATGTTCAATCGTAATTTTCGTAAGTCAAACACAATATTTACGCAACTTTACTTATTCATGGGTGACTAAGGAATGTATTCTTAGCTTTCCAGTAAAAAAAGTATAAAATATTGAACAAAACACTTTATTTTATACGTCGTTTCATCATCGCCATGTCAGTCAGAACACATTGATCTTTCATAATCACTAGACACATCGTTCTAAATCCGAAAATAAAGCAGAATACAGTATATCGGCAGTTTATAAACCATCCGACACATGCCTACTTTTTCATCTCTTAAATGTTTCAGCTATCTCGCATAAAAGATTGTGTGCATGAACAATTGAACATGTCCGTTTGTCCTGATCGTGGTATTATACATCTTATATATAAAAATCGATCGCAAAATGTGTTGGTAAGCTCATAACTGCTCTTTTAAATTGTTCTTTTATATCCAGGGATGGTTTTTGGCAAAAAAAAAATCTAAACTACGGGACGGGAGCGGACGAAGTCGCGTTCGGATGGCTAGTACATTTATATTAATGTATATTTGTAATACTGATGTAATACTAATAGTGTCAACTGTGGTACCACAAGTGGTAGTAGTCTGCTTAAGTGCTTAAGCTACTTAACACATAGCCAGATCAATGGATGTTAAGTTGTAAAATATTTATATATTAATTTATATTTATATAAGTCACCAACGGGAAGAAAATTATTTAGTATACTATTCTAGTCAGGTACTACTATGGACTACAGCTATTAATATGTATATTATTTACATAGGACAGTATTGTAAAAATCTCTGTTCCGGAAAGTCAATACGAATCATAAGTAAATAGTCTGATCTTTAATTTTTTTTTTATATTTTATATCATAAAACATAATTCTTACATGCCAAGATTTTTAAACTCCTACCTACTAAAAACCGCAACGATCTTCTTTCGTCACAGCCATGCATCATCTGAAATATTGTTTATTGTTTTTTCGTTTACGACCCAGTGGTTCTCAGTGATTTACGTCTTCGCGTCATCCCGGTTCCCACAAAATATATCACTAAGTTTACAGACTTGGTGCTATTTTATCGCGTTAGCATTACTCTATAGTTCGTTTTATTTAATATTAGCGGCCGCCCGCGACTTCGTTCGCGTGGATTTTGGTTTATCCCATGGGAGCTTTCAACTGGGATAAAAAGTACCCTAAGTCAGCCCATTCCCTGCCTGTATTTCATCAAAATCTGTTCAGTAGTTTCGGCGTGATTGACGGACATCATCCTAACAAACAATCTTTTACGTTTATAATATTAATAAGATTAGAACTAATGTAAACAAAGAATCAGGGGGCAAAAACATTTGTGGCAATTCTATAATGAGCATGCTTTCGGAATTTTAACAATATTCAAATCACCTTCTAAATTCATAAATCACCTTATGCCAAAAAAAAACTCAAACATTCAGCGGAGTATAACACGAAGTAGTACCCCGCTGTCTGTTTGTCCATAAAGATTGAATTATTTTATAGATGACCGCGATTACCACTCGCTCGTTAAATAAATAACTAGAGACAGATTGAAATAATGGTTAAATAAAAATTAGTTACATAAAAAAATCAGAATCCAACGTTTCCACTGCTGAAAAGTAGTTTAAAAATGTTATCAGTTGTTATATTAAATCTTTATTTAGATCTTTAAAACTATACAAGGAATATCTTTTTTTTTATGAGATAGATTAAAACAGCTGTGTCACAAGCAAAATAATAATAAAAAACACGTTTCTCCCGTGCGAAAAAGGGCGGGCCGCTTACTTTATACTTTTAAAAGTTTCGGAAGTATTTTTAGACGTATTTTTAGACGCGGTCTTGTCCGGAATTTCGGATCATAAATTCGTGAGATTAGTCAATTGTTTTATCTTATCTAAAACAAAAGTTTTTTGAAATAACGAGCCATTTGTATAATTGGATTTTGATATTTATTAACGGGACTAAACGCGATTTGATTTATGTAGTACATATATACTACTATTATATAGGCCAAACTAAGCGGGCAATAGCTGAACGGGTCAAGGAACATATTACAGCAGTGAAAAATCGACAAACGAATAAATCCGCGGTGGCTGAACATTTAATTGACATGGGACCAAATCACTGGATGGAGTTACATGAGCCGAAAATCCTCTCCACTGAACGCCATTACCATTCTAGGATGGTACGGGAGGCGATTGAAATAAAAAAGTACAAGAATTTCAACAGGGATGATGGGTTTAAATTAGCTTCAGCGTGGAATCCAGTGATTAGCAGATGTCAACCGCGTTTTTCATCGTCTAAAATGAACCCTGATACTGTCAGTGTTGTGTGCCGTGAAAGTGTGGGTGACAATATAATAAATGACAATTTGGGGGTAGAGGAAGAACATTCTTCACCGCGCCCGAGCAGACGACGCCCCGCATCACCAGTCCGCTTGCGACCACGGTTGCTGTAACGCAGCCGAAACGTCAAGCAGTAAGTAGTATATATGTACTACATAAATCAAATCGCGTTTAGTCCCGTTAATAAATATCATTATAGTAATGCAACGCGAAAGTCTAAAATCTCATAATTGGATTTTGTTATTATGGAAAATAAAGTACCTACCTAACCTACTGAAATTGTATTTCATTATTATTATATAAGTTGACTCAATAAGTCAACTTTATATATTACAAACAAAACCTTATTTATTTGATAAAACAAGTTCACAGGCAAAACCAAAAACAAACTTAAAAGAAAAAAAAATGACGAGAAAGAATTTAAGTCAAAGGGCACTTTAACTAAATAAAACCCTTAAAAGATTGCAAAGCCAAGAGAGATTTTCAATTTGTCTTTGGAGTATTCAGGTTAAATAAGACATTAGTCTTACTTTAAATAATAGGCCTAGAAATCTCTGAAAAACAGCTTTTAATATTAGCTCAAGGCTGGCGCTAATGATTGTAGAAATTATCATAAATCAACTCTAAGTAAACACACATTAATGTCTTAGCTCAAATTAATCTGTCTTTAAATATTGTCTTTTAAACAAACGCTTATATTTTCACTTTCGTAATACAAATACAATGCATTAGTATGAGAATTTATGTGCTGACGTCAAATAAATCGTCTGGAATATAAGTTTTACATTTTTACCTATGATATGTAACGTTATTTTTACTATAATATGTATTATGCAGTGGACTGATATTCGGGTGCTTATTTACCTAAGGTTGGACTATTATGGCTATGTTGGTTATTATGGAGTGTGCTTTTGAATCCATAAAATCCCGGGATTTCGGAATTGATAAATGTAGTTTTAATGTTATATCAACAACGCTTATACGCGGTAACTATAGAAAGCATTTTTGAATCACAATCAAAAAATTGGTTATAAGCAATACAAGTATACATACTGTGTTTATAAATGGCGCCATCTGCTTGCTTCTTTTACCTGCAAAATAGATTTTTTTTATATTAGCTTAGCATATTTCAATATTGTATTCAATGACTATAATATTCCGCAAGATGCTATATTGAAAAGAAGAAGTTAACTTATTTCTGTTGAGCTAAACTAGTTCATAATATAAATACCTCGACACACTATAAATAAATAAAATACTTTAAAATAAAACAGATAAAGTTGAAAATTCCTCAGCTCCAGATATTTGTTCTGAAATATCTTCTTTCAGGAGCGGTGTAGAGGAACGTATCAGATTTCATTTTGGCGTGGATTTTCTGTTAAAAGTTTTTGATATTATAATACCTCGATGTAGGAGCTTTCTATTGGGAAGTTTTAATTAAAAATATGAACCGTTATAAAACAAAAGCTGGGAATGAATGAGAGCAGATAAAATAATAAATGTTCTGAGCGAGAACGTTTGAAAATATTATGGAAAGTTGAGCGATGTTTCCTGACGAAGTGACATTAGATGAATTTGTCGGTCAAATTAAGTATTTTTATTGTGGATTTCGGTTTCAGTGTTATATTAAAGCTTAAAACCTTCCTCGATAAATTCTTTTGTCAAGCTTCGAGCTTAGTTTGGAACTCGGTATTTGGTGTCAGTCTCAGGAATTTATTTATATATATCTTTTAGATTCCAGACTGAACCGAATGTATCCAAACAATTTGTGTGATTCCCACTACTTTGATATGTAGCTCATTAGTGTGTAATTCCATTTCACTACAAAAACAAATCAATAACCTCACATCGGAAGTTGCGTGTTCTGTCACAATATACCAACCCCGTTTCCCGAGTTCGCGCTTATATACTTACAGTATGTAGTATACTATGTATGTATCATACGATTGTGAACCTTATTGTGTCTACAATTAAGATCAAAATGTTCCGTGTCATTAAATAGGAAATGGTAAAATTTATGCTGAACTGATGGGATTATATGTGGTTTTTATTTATTCAATTGTCGAATGGAAAAAAATGTAAGTTAGAATACATTCACCAAACCAGGAAATGAAAGAGAGGTAGAGCTTAGTGGAACTACCACTCGAATGAGCAGCTCGTTTGGAGAAGTACCTCCACCAGAAGACCATAGTGAAATAGCACTTCGTAACAGTTGTGCTACTGTGCTACAAGATTGAGACTCTTATTATCGGAGGCCAGACTCACAATGGGTCGCTGCTCCAATTAGTAAGTAAGTAACTGTTGTGCTATGTTTCAGCTGGTGAGTAAGGTCGCCAAAGCTCAGTTGGAGAGGGTATGGGATATTAATAGATGAAAAGGCCAATTATTACCATTTTTTTTTTATTGCACATTACATATATTTATCTACTTTATTGCTTCAAGCCATCTCTCTACCAACCAGAATGTCACTGACTGATCTCAATAGACTGTTAGCAGAATTCGAACTTATAACATGCATGAATCAAAATACTATAGACTATTGTATATAGACCATTCAAGGGAGAGCTACTTAAAAAGTATTTTGATCTAGTTTATTGTTTCAAGCCATTCTATCTCTTTACCAACCGAAATGACACTGGCGTTAACAGACTGTTAGCACCATTCTCCGTCCAGTCACCTAATTGCTCGGACCACGCATTAACGACCAAATCCGGGCTCGCCCAGGTTTACTGCCCATAAAAGATACAAAAATCTTCCTCTTTTATTGCCCGGATTAAACCTTATTGACTCGTAAAAAACTTGACGGTCCGTATATTGGGTGACAGTGGTTTTGCCATTAGTGACAATGGTCTGTGTGTGTGATGCTTGAGCGATTTTTAAAAAGGGTCGGTTAGAATTAAGTGTAGTATCAGTCTATTAATGTCTCTCTGAAGGGCAAAGTCCTCCGCCATTTCAAATCATGTTTTCGCTACAAAGAGGCAGTTGGCTTAATCACCACGCTTAACAAATCAGATTGGTAATTCCGGTACAACCGGCATATATTTTTCCCGACCCGAGAATTGATCCCGGGACCTCAGTACTTACACTACTAGGCCATCGAAGCGTTCGGTTAAAATAAGCTGAATAAAACGAAAGATTAAATTATTTAAAAAAAAAAGACTAGCGATTTGGTGAAGTTGAATATTACAGAAACATTGACACTTTGACTGACTACTTTTTATTTTATGACGAACTGAATCCAAATATGCGCGACCTTCTTACTAAATTATGTAGGCGGCATAATAACGAAGAAAAACCAATAAAAACATTTGTCTTTCGGATCAAATAACATAGAACTTCTTGATCGAATATAAAAGTATACTTTACATATGATTTTTGTTTGCATTTCCATCCGTCGCAAACCTTAACTTTATACGACGGAAAAATTGTTGTTTTGGAAAACTTTTGTTTACTGCTTTTAGAGGAAATGCCCCTAAGTGATAAGTTTGAAAGCGACATTGCTTGTTACAATGTACGTTCAACTTTATGGCACACGAAAAATATGTATTCTATAACTTATTTTATTTTGTAATTGGGCACGCAATACCTAACTTATATAATATTAAATAAATTAAACAAATAAAAATCATTGTAACATTATAGACTGATACTATTACTTAATTAGGAAACCAGTAGTCTAACTAAAAAAAATAGCAGAAATTTGATAATGGCTCTTTATAAATCTATATACTTACTAATATATAAAGCTGAAGAGTTTGTGTGTATGTTTCGCGCTAATCTCAGGAACTACTGGTCCGATTTGAAACATTATTGTGTTGGATAGTCCATTTGACGAGGAAGGCTTTAGGCTATTGGAAATCGAAATCCACGCAAACGGAGTTGCGGGCGGCCGCTATAGTCAATAATTTTACAATGTATTTCAACAAATACGATTAGTAAAATAAAAAAAATATAATTATCCATTAAAAAACAAGCATTCCTATTATTGTTGTATCAATACGGTTTCTTTAAAGATAGTTTTAGTTCAATAGTTCTACATTTCAATAGCTCTTGAAATGCCTAAAGAAGTGTTATCCTCCGTCGAAGTTATAACAAAGTTTCGGGAAAACAGATTACTCTGAAACAAAAGACAGTCGAGAGAAGAAAAGAAGTTTGTAAACGTAAATGGAGATTGGAAAAAGAATGAATGGATATCATAGTGTAGGAATACATCTAACCCTCAATACGCAACCTCTTAAAATATGACAATGTTTTTAAAAATTAACCAGATAAATATTTAGTACTAGCGGCCGCCCATGACTCCGTCCGTGGATTTGGTTATACTATACCCTAAAGCCTTCATCGTCACATGGACTACACAACACAAAAAGATTTTTTCAAATCGGACCAGTTGTTCCTAAGATTAGCGCGTTCAAACAAACAAACAAACTCTTCAGCTTTAATATATTAGTATAAGTATAGAAAAAAAAAACATAGAAAACATAGAATAATAAGAAAAACATTTGCAAGTTTTATTCGATTTTGGCGCATTGTCAATTATCTCCTTTTTTTTTCTTGTATTATTACAGTTCATTTGTATTGCAGACACGCCTAAACGAAGGTAACAAGAATATCCCTGTTTACTATACCAGCAAGGCAAGAAAAAAATATAAAGTACTAAGTAGGCAGCGGTATAATAGCCTTCAGAAGAAGCAGGTGCTATACTCATTGAAATTCCTCCCACAATTTCTCCATCTTCAGCGAAACCGCTCTTAACACAGGCTTAGCAGGACTATAACTGCGAAACGTTACTGAGATTTTTATAACTAAGAGAAGGGTTATCCAGTTCCCAGGGAGTTTGAACAAAGTCACAAAGGTAGCGTTAATTAAACCAGCTTTGTGACTATTTCTTTTTGTCTTGAAAAATTTGAACGGCGGAATACTTAAGCATTCCGAGAATTATCCCGTGGATGTAGTTAATATTCTAAAGAATCTATCTTTATCATCATTTAAGTGAGTTATCGTACGTTTACACTAAAATGAAGACATTTTAATTCCAAGCTGTATATCATGATCTAACATATATTTTTACTAGCGGCCGCCCGCGACTCCGTCCGCGTGGATTTCTTTTTTTCGAAATAAAAAGTAGCCTATGTTCTGTCTCAGGGTGTAAAGATTGTCTGTACCAAATTTCATCAAAACCGGTTGCGAGGTTTAAGCGGGAAAGCGTAACAGACAGACAGACAGACAGACAGACAGAGTTACTTTCGCATTTATAATATTAGTTGGGATGTTAGCTGATAAAGTGTATATCTATGGTCCTGCGTGCTCTGATTGCAAATTATTAAATACTAGCGGCCCGTCACGCGGTTTCACCCGCGTCCCGGAACTACTTCCCGTACCGGGATAAAATATAGCCTATGTTACTCTGGGTGAATGTAGCTTTCCAACAGTGAAAGAATTTTTCAAATCTGCCAAGTAGTTTCGGAGCCTATTCAATTCATACAAACAAACAAACAAAAAATCAAACCTTTGTAATATTTGTATAGAAATGAAAATAAAGTCACATTATATTTCCTTTGCGGTAAGTTCATTTGCGGATGTTGCTACCCGCTAGCCTACTATCTACGCCCGTTGAGTTAGTAGTTCATGTAGTTTTGGTAACTGAGCTGTCATTTCCCCAATATACGCTTTCCCCACCATACAAGAAAGCTAACAAGGCTAGAACAATAAATTGAAGTTAACAAGAATGGAAGCCAAACTAAACTATGCTCAAATCCCAGCAAAACAGTTTTGGCACAACGTAATTCCAGCTTCTGAAAATTTCACATAAAGAAATATATTCAAGATAGCGGCCCGTCACGCGGTTTCACCCGCGTCCCGGGGGAACTACTTCCCGTACCGGGATAAAATATAGCCTATGTTACTCTGGGTGAATGTAGCTTTCCAACAGTGAAAGAATTTTTCAAATCTGCCAAGTAGTTTCGGAGCCTATTCAATTCATACATACAAACAAACAAACAAAAAATCAAACC
Source organism: Nomophila noctuella (assembly GCA_958496325.1). NCBI lineage: Eukaryota > Metazoa > Arthropoda > Insecta > Lepidoptera > Crambidae > Nomophila > Nomophila noctuella. Next base: position 1,540,254 of record OY292497.1, on the reverse strand, counting down.
TTTACTCTTTATAATATTTGTATAGAAAAAGAAAAAACCCACTTTGGTACAAAGTCGCACATAATTTTTATCAACGTTGCCATTTTTATCTTCCACACGGCTTATTATAAACAAAGGCTGCTTCGCCTCGTATTCCTAGAGAATCCCTTATCCGGAACGTATCTGGCTTAGTATACACTTGAGGCCGCGGTATTGGGTTATAAAAATGCAAAATACAACTGCGATACCCTAAGGTATTATTATGGAATATTTTTGTAACTTTTAGAAAAATCTAAATCGGAAATTACCAGTGAGAGTTGATAAGGTCTGTTCTGGTTTGGAATATTTTACCAACGATATTTCGAAGTGTTTTTGAACACACATAGATAATACGGTTTAAACTTGAGCTTAACTTTTTTTTGATAGGTAGGTATGCTCATCAAGAAGTTATATATATACATATGTAGTATTTTTGGTTTTAATAGAATTGTCATTTTTGTTTCAGGTACTGCCTTAACGGACTTCTTAAAGCCTGCAACGATAATAAGTGTTTTATCTTCGAAGATCTAAAAGTGTAGGTCTAAAGTAAGGTCTGAAATGAACTCATGAGATGAATCCATCAAAAACACTTTATTTCAAGCATAAGTCTGAACCTGACATAATTAGCATTAGCATGGTAATTACTTCAGGTTCAGACTTATGTTAATTTGTGTTAAATTTCAATAACCAAAAATTCAAATACTTAAATAACTCTCAATAGTTCCTTTATTTCGGGATTCCGTGTTATGACCATTATACACCTTGTTACTATTGATCAAAAGAAACAAAATAAGCTAGTTATGAAAAAAACTACTCACTTCTGAACTCAAACTTTTTTCAAATAAAGTATTGGGTCAATACTTTCCGCAAGAAAACTTAAGTGTAACAAAGTAGCGAGACCCAATAACGAACGGGAAAGAAATACAACTCGAAAGTTTAAAGAAATGCCCTCACTTCGAAATGAAGCTGGAAAATGAAATAGTGCACTGTAATAACCGCTAGGGGGAAGTTATTAAAAGTGGAAATTTTAATTGACTTGTTTTTGTCTTTTTCTTTGTGATTTGGTTGGAAGAGGATAAAAGTAAACTGCTTATCAATCTAAACGTCTTACCCAGGAAGACTCATCGTAACGTAGATAGTTACGATGAGTGGCAACAAAAAAATATTCATTGAAGTTTGTTTGTTTGTTGCGCTTCACGCGTTAACTACTGAACCGATTGCTTTGAAATTTTGCAGACGTAACGTTAGGAGTCCGGGTGAAGAATTATATTCCCGAGGGGAAACAAAATAAGTGTTTGAAATACAACCTGATTCCACGCGGCGAAGCCGCGGGTGGAAAGCTAGTAGTAAATATGGCAATGATTAGAAGTGCACCATAATAAACTAGTACAACTAAAGGAAAACCATTGACTTTAAATAGGAGTTGGTTTTAGAAATGGCCTGTACATCGGATTCAGAATACAGTCGACTTTTAAACTTTATAGTGCTCTGTTTTTTGTCAACCAAATAAAGTACTGTCAACAATGCAGAATCTATAATTTTTAAAAGTTACAAGAAAATCTCTTCTTTCGTTAGAAAACGCCTGCAAATAGCGTTTCAAACGAGTGTTGTAGTAGGTACTTACTATAACATTGAAGAGATAACGCATTCTTAGCGTTAAGCAAAATAACAAGGAGAAATTCGTCAGGTCCACTAACGATCTCGGTAGCTGAGTGGTCAGAGCGCTTGCCCGGATTGCAAGAGGCGCTGGGTTCGATTCCCGCCTGAGCCACGAGATCTGATGAATTTTTCATTGTTTCTAATTTTAAAAATTAAGGTTAAAAGGTATAATAATACCGAGCATTTAAAAATGCTAAAATAAAATATACAAAATGCAGAATCTATTTCAAAATTCTGAAAGTGTCACGAATTTAGGTGTTCTCGTTTCGATATCGAACATTCTCGAGCATTCCGCAAGTTTTCCAAGCATTCTTCAAAGTATCTGAACGATTTCTTTGAACTTTAACCAACTTTTTTCTGACGGGGAAAGTTATCAAATTCGACGTTCTTAGCTACTCGCAAATAAGTAAAATGCGTATAGAAAAAAAAGTTTAATTTGTCTTATGAATGGCATCATAATGCTCCTTTCGTATTTTTGTTTATAGGAACAAATGAATGAATGTTGTGCATCGTACTAAATGAAATAACTTTCGATGCATTTATTTTAAAACACAATATACAGCGCTTGGCATGCAAAGCAAAAAAAATATCAAATATTTAACTTTATATCTATGTTGATGAAAATGATAATACATACGAATATTACGTTCAAAGTGGTAGTGACCAAGTGGTGTTTAAAAGATCGATAACTACAATGAACTATGTAGTTTTACACTTTCGTGCACGTTTTATTTGCACTGCAGTGTACCCGAAATCAATAGCATTATTTCCCTGGATATAAAAGCTGTTAGATAAAAGGCATAGATAGAGGGAAATTGACTAGTCAATCTGCCTGTCAGATAACCTGGCCTAGATTTTCGATAGTGTTGTCCGTTTTTAGATATCTTTTTTTTTATAACCGGTTTAGGGAAAATAGGCCGCCCGCTACAATTCACTGGCTTTGTTAGCTGTTTTTATTCGTTGGTAAATAGTTTTTGATTTGCTCGGTCAGCGACAAAAGTATTTTAAAATTTCAAATTCTTCTAACCGTATTACGAAACGTACAGGTGTATAGTACCAAATCATCATCGACATCAAAAGGACAAATCTAAATGTTCATCATCATCCTAGCGCCTCTGCCGGTTGCATCCTATGCAACTACAATTACAATACAAATACAATTACAATTAAATAAAAAACTATAGTTCCATAATATCACACAGCTGATATAGAAATCTGAATCTCATTACAAAGTACCTAATTCACAGCAGTTATAAATACCTACCTTCTGCTTAAAAGATCACCAAGAAATTCACAACTTGTAACTTGATAGTTTCTGTTTGAAACGGGTACTCACCAAGTTTGTTTAAACTGTATCAAATTCTCTTTCCTCATTCCTACAGTCATAGAGCATTATGTTAACAAATTGAGTTGTGAGGGCCGTTAGTCTTGTAGTTTGTAATAAGTGAAACATAATTATTATGTACTAGCTGCCCGCCCCGGCTTCGCCCGTGGTACTTACTTACATGTATTATACATACAAACCTTCCTTAAGAATCACTCTATCTATTAAAAAAAACCGCGCCAAAATCCGTTGCGTAGTTTTAAAGATCTAAGCATACATACGGACATACAGCGAAAGCGACTTTGTTTTATACTATGTATTGATGTGTACTCTATAACCGTGGGCCTTGTATTAAGAACCCGTTAGTGGTAAAATATTTTTTGTGACTAACAGTTGTTTTCATTAGCTCTGGAAGTTTGAGTACACATGCAAATTAATTTTTTCTGTATATTTATTTACTAGCAGCCGCCCGCGACTTCTTCCGCGTGGTTTTTGGTTTCCGCACACAGGTTTATATTAAAGTTTAAATCCTTCCTCGTCAAATGGACTATCCGACACAAAAATATTTTTTCAAATCGGAACAGTAGTTCCTGTGATAAGCACGTTCAAACAAATAAACTCTTCAGTTTTGTTATATAAAAATTTTAGAATGCTTTTTTACTATTCTATCCTGTTACATTTTTAAATTGGTTTAGCCAAGTTATTAATTGAAACTACTCCCAAGTTGTGCAGCGGTAACTCAATCAAATTTATGACTATGCAGGTTTCCTCGTAAATTAACCTTTATCGCAAAACCGAGATTGAAATTGAAATTATTCGGCCGCCACAACTTGCGTGTATGTTTTATTACACGCTAAAGTAACTTGCCTGAAAGTGACACTCAGTTCTATAAGTATACTAGATAACTGAAAAACATTACTCAGGTATTAAAAACAGTTAAAATAAAAATTAATTACTTTTGTGCAAGTCATATAAAAATATGTTTTAGCAGTAATACTATGCTACATACTCTGATAAACAAGACAACTTTTATGATTCAGAACAATCCAGTTCGAATCCATTTTGAAGTCATATATGTATTTTTATTAAAATCAATTCTGTCGAGCTTAAATTCGGTCAGTCGACTTTTACCCCAAAATTAATCTAAAGTTCGACACACAACGTTATTACAATACATACCAAACAAGCAACGCAGTTTAAGTATAGAAAAACACAAGGCCGAAGAAACGCTACAGAAGTTCGGTGGGATTGCGGCTCAATTAAATAAATAAATGCCTTAGACTAACACACCGATTGCCTAGCCCCAAACTAAGCTCGAAGCTTGTACTATGGGAGCCAGGGAACGGATAGACATACATACATATAAATACTTTTTATAAACATCCATGACTCGAGTACAAATGCCGATGCTCATCATACAAACATTTGCCCCTAGCGGGATTCGAACCCGCGACCCTTGGTTTTGTAGCTAGGGTCTCTAGCCACTCGACCAACGGGCCTGTCATTGCCTGGATTATGTTTCATAGAAGCACCAGTGACTCTACCACCGATTCGCCTGTAATGTGTTTTAAATAAATAAAAAAAATCCGTTGCTCAATATTGTATAGAAATTGCATTGCCGCCGAAATTCGGTTGCTTATTTTGAGTCGGGTGCGTTCCTCAACTAAAGATACACCGCAGACAACCGCACATCAGCGGCCGAATATATCCAGCCATTCGTTTGTGTGTTTATGTAATTGCGCGGAAAATTAAACAAGAAAGGTAAACATTTGCTCTGGCTTCTATACCGTCATGGGCTTAATGGACTGGCGTGCGTACCTGTTAAGTTTTAGATAAATAGAATGTCTGATGAAGTAAGGCGGGCGGAATGGCTGAATGTTTGGGGATTTGGGAATTGCCGCGGTTGGGACTGGATTGTTCTGGATCGTTCGCGTAATCGTTGGGAATTTCGTTGATATACATAGGATGGCGGGCCCGTTGGTCTAGTGGGTTCGAATCCCAATGCGGGCAACTGTTTGCGTGATGAATATCGACATTATATATCTCTACAACATTTTTTAACGAATTTTGAGCGTGATATGGGTTCAGCTTAGGATAGCAATGCATCAAACTAGGCAAGTATTCTTTGCCTATATCAGCGGCTCTTTACGATTAGACAAAAACAATCACCATTGTAAACCAGTGAGATTTTATAAGTACTATTATATTCTACGCAAAGATAAACGATAGAAGTAAATCGCTTGCCAGTTTAATGAGGAAACTCGCGAAGTTTGCTCGAAGTGTCCACTGCTATCCGACCCGATATCGGGGCTTTGTTCACTCACCGGCGATCGGTATCGACGCTCAAGTATCTCTGCCAATGTTTTATACGAAAAGATTTAATTAAATCTTGAAACTGTTATTCTCTTGGAAAGTTCTCGCGTCAGTATCCGTATCACTCACTTTTGTATAAAATGTATGTAATTTTCTTATACATACTTTTTATAACAAGAATAATACTATAGAGATTATGTGTGGCTAGTTATGTCCGTGGAGTTTGGTTATGTAGGTGACATAGAATTGTATCTGCGTTGAGGATTATTGGTTGTTCAAATAAATTATATGTATATGGTGTTGATATCACCTTGATAGTTTTAAAAAGGAAAACCGTACAAAAATAAAAATATAAAAGAGAGTATCCTATTAACAAACTTACTAAAAACAAATAAAATGTTGGTTGTAGGTTTTGTATAGAATTGGGATCAGCCTTATTCTCTAAGATGTGCATATCCATCATCATCATCATTGGCCTTTACGTCTATTTCAGACGTCATGTGCATATTTTGTATGCAAAAATAGCAAAAATAGGGTTTTATTTAACTCAATGTGCTTTAGCACAATATTTTTCATTTAACAATTAACTTTCCATTCTAATCAGGGCGAGTTGCTAGAAATACTCGTAAATGCTTTTTCACAATAAAATTTCTTATTTTTAACCTTTGTATGTAGGCCACATGATCTGTTTCGACTTCTTATTTATTTACGTTAAACTAGTCTTTGAATTCCAGTTTTATTGAATCGTTCTGCCGAAAGATATAAGAAATACGTGTACTGTATATAAAATAGTTGTTATGTTTTAGAAATCAATTGATGAAAGGGCAGGAAACAAAATGTAGTCAATTTTCACTCCATCAACTGCAGATGAGTTAATTTTAGATTTGATTTCATAATTATCTTCGCTTCTCTTGAGACGAAAATAACCACCGAATGTATTTACAGCGATGAAGAGTGTATATTATAATTCTTTGAATAGGTTTAGAAATAATTCGAAGGTCGTTGAAATTCTAATAGATTTAAGTGTTGCATTTTATTATGCGAAACGTTAAAAGATTTATGGTATGTGAAATATTAATTAAATAATGAAATAATATTAAAAGTTTTATACCTCTACGTCGGTTTTTGTGCTAGTGCTATAAAAGTGATTGAAAGAAAAGATTCCACTAAGTACCTCAACAGGGATTGAACCCACGACTTAACGGTTTTATAGCCCCTTATTGCAAAAAGACTTGTCACTAACGCTAAAGGATAAATAAATCCCGTCAAGAGTTTTCATGTGACTTAGCATTTTAACTCAGCATGTCAACGTGTTCCTCAAATACTTGCCAATTATGTTTCACGTCTGAAGTAATACTGAAGCCAAAAGACGACTGAGAAAATTCTATTTACTTTACACGTTCCTTAGAATTTGTAATATCAATTTTCGGGAAAACCTAGTTACTTATCTCGTAGATTTGTACTTTTTCGAAGATAAAATTTGATTGGTCTTTTAAATTCTAGTACAATCACGTGGAAAGTATTGGGCACGGGTTCGATTACCGCCGGAAAAGAAGCCAGACTTTAATTTTACTGTTGGATAATTATGTACCAGTATACTCGTAATTAAGTACCTAGAAACAAATGTGATTTTTGCAGTTTAGAATCTTCAAGAGTCACGACTCTTGAAGATTCTAAATTGCATGCCACGGCATGCATTGCCTTTTGTAAAAACTTAATCCCTGCACAATAAAGCTATCACGCTTCATGTAAAGTTAATGCACTTCGTTTTAATTCGCCGTTTTACCTTTCGTAATCGCAGTTAAACGAGCGCATCTTCCACCATATGTATTTAGGCAACCGAAGTAGGTATTCAAATAAAACCCGTCGCCATATCCACACAAAGGATGGCCCACAAAAGGAAGCGTCCATCGCTCACAGAAAATTACACATGAGGACAAAAAAGGTGCACAAAAAATCTCGTTTGCGAAAAACACACGGGAGCTCAAAGAAATCTATTGGGCGTGCAAATAAAAAGCGGCCTTAGCTTCGAGCGCCTGTTCAAACAGACAGACATGTGATTCGGTATTAACGATGCAATCATTAAGGTGGGATTTCGCTTGTAGATAATAATCCGTATTGTGAAATGGGTTGTGTGAACCTATTTGGTGTCGGATGGCGAGGTGGCGCTGGAATGGGAAAACTTTCGGAGGTTGAATGGAAAGTTTCTATAGGGTTGTGGTTAGGAGTTTTCGTAGAACATCAATTCAACGGGCTAGATGTTGCCTCTATTCATTTAATCTGAAAAGCATTTATACAATAGCCATTGTAGTTCTGGGAAACTTAAGTATAGTAAGTAGTGTAAATAAAAAAATACTTTAAAGAAATAAAAAAGATAAGTAAAATATTTGATTTGAGACTTTCGCGTTGCATCACTGCACTAATATTAGTTAACGGGATTAAACGCGATTTTTAATTATGTAGTACACCGCAGTACATATACAACTTACTACTGCTTGACGTTTCGGCAGCGTTACAACAAACACGGTTGCAATATCGCGCTTGAATCGCGTTTAGTCCCGTTAACTAATATCAGTTTAAGAAAAATATCGTATCATAATTTAGCATGAAATATAATTTTATTGATATCTAATAAAATTTAATTGACTTTATTTTGAACTGGAAATAAATCTTGAATTTATTGGTTCATAAAGTTTTCTTGTCAAGAAACTTTTAGTGATGTATAAAAATATAATTTATTAGCTGTCACGACCAGATTGTGCCTTCTACGGCAAAGCCAAGAACGATCGACAGCTAATATGAGATATTGGGCAAACAGGTCATTTGATACAAAGCAAGCAAGTTATGAGTTTCTCCTGATGTTATATAAGGTGTTACAAAATATAACCTACTGCAAATATTTTCAGGGCAAATTGTATAGTACACCATATAGTCATTCGTTTGCTTCGTGTACCTCACAAAAAATATTGTCACCTATTCGTTTTCCCTTTATCTCAAAAAAGCCTTTCGTCTCACACCACAATATTATAACATACTGTATAGAAAAAGCCTTTTCCGCAAACAATCAATGTCTGGCACCATCCTGACTGATTAATGTGCCAATATGCGTCGCGTCACGATGTTTGCCGACTTGCCAATGTATGCCAATGTATCCCAATGTTGCCAATGTCAACTTGCGTGAAAAATTACTCCATCGCTCGAACAAATGTTACTATGTATGAAGTGATGTAACCAAATACAGCGTGACAAACTATAGATAGGTTAGGATTGAAAGTATAAAAGTATCAGCCTATTAATGTCTCACTGCAGGGCAAAGGCCTCCATCATTTGAAATCATGTTTTCGTTACAAAGATGGGTTTTGGCTTAATCACCACTTTTGCCAAATGCGGAATGGTGATCACAAACCCGGGCTGTGTTCAGAAAAATCAACACAAAGTCCGACCTGGGAATCGAACCCAGGACCTCGAGGCCAAGGCCCGGTACTTAAACCACTAGACCATCCAGGCGGTAAGGATTTACGTAACACTTATGGTATGTTTTGCGAAGACACATTGTACGATGATGATTAAGTTGAGTGAATTAAATAATGAGCCTATTAAAAAAGTCTCTATCATTTACATTGTTGTTTAACGCATGTAACTTGTTAAGTTAAAAAATGGCCAAGTGCGAGTCGGACTCCCGCACTGAGGGTTCCGTACAAATTCTATTTTTGACGTATTAAAAAAACTACTGAATAGATTTCGTTCCCCCCACCCACTTTGGAAGGGTCTGTCACGCAAAGTATTCACTTTATAAAAAAGTGATATGAGAAACCTTAATATAATTTTTAAAGACCTATCCATAGATACCCCACACGAATATGTTCAATGAAAAAAAAAAATCGAGTTTCAGTTCTGGCTATGGGGACCCCCTACTTTTTTTATTATTTTTTCTATTTTCTTGTGAAAACCTTATTGCAGTTCACAGAATACATCCACTTACTAAGTTTCAACGGTATAGTACTTATAGTTTCGGAAAAAAGTGGCTGTGACAGACTGGCGGACAGACAGACAGACAGACAGACATGACGAATCTATAAGGGTTCCGTTTTTTTGCCATTTTGGCTACGGAACCCTAAAAACTTCTTAACCGGGCACTTGAACTCAAGACCCTTAATTACGGCAAGGTGCTTAAGCTATCTAACTAACGACGCGTTTGTAAAGTAAAGTAATCAAAAATTAGGGTCTTTAAAATTAATCTAGTATTCAATATCCGCAAGTTATAATCCGATGAAATCTATTTTTAAAATGAAACGTTATTTGACTGACAATACTTAGAGAGACAGCAATCTTACACCAAAATGAGTATACTTAATTACTTACTTGCTTTAAGAGTCAAAATAGTGTTATTAAAACATTAGTTTGTAGGGCATTCAATTTATCGAAGTATCGAAGGGAGTGTTTGTAATTAAAAATTTATTCATACCGTTTCATTATACCGGTAATATTTTTCTCAGCAGCTGACATTTTTTCCTCTAGTAGTCTGTTAAGTCATACATGCCTTATTTTAACAATGAAAGAATTATTATTATCTTGGAGCCTCGACGGTCTAGTGGTTAAGTCTTAGGTCGTTTCCCGGTTCGAAAAAATTGTGTCGGTTTTCCGAACATAGCCCTGTATGTGATCATAAAACCGCATTTGGCAAGCGTGCTAATTAAGCCAGAACCCATCTTTGTAACTTTGACATTAATAGGCTGACACTTTACTTTATTTTGGAGCAAACCAAAGGCCTTATACCAAAACAACTATAAATCCTCAGGATTGGATAGACATTTTTACTAACCATTTGATTAGCGAGCCAGTCGATGCAATAATATGCAATTGAATAAGTAGGAAAAATAGGCCATCAAATCTAAACATAACCCTATTGCCCCTATGCTAACAGCATCAATTATGCGATCGATATCAGCTAGCTCTGTCCAAACTAACACTCGAGGGTAAGTGATATCTGAGGGCCCGAGCAAACACGGGGCAATCAACAAGCTGGAGCTGAACAAACAGACGGACACACTGAGTGTGCTAATTGAGTGATGGCGCGTAAACAGAAACACTGAGTGTAAGTAAAAGAAAACCTCAAACTTGTCATGTGTCGTAGATCTATTTAGTTTCTAAGATATTTTTATGGCACAATTTGTTGGCTAATAATTATATTTCAATTTAAAATTTATTCAAATAGAACGTAATTCTTCTAAGTAGAAGATTTCAAGTAAATTGTCTGTAGGAGGCAAGCTACTCAAAGGTTTCTAAAAAAAATTAATTTTAAGTATTTTTGGGAGTAACGGTAGTTTTACATATTTAAAAGAACGAACATATTATTTTCATACTGTTAACTTTATTTTCATAAATAAATTAAATCTAGGGCTTATATTATAATTATTGAGCAACACTTACAGTAAAGGCACATTCTTACAAAATAAATTACAATAGTTATAAAGTATATTATGTTCTTGAAAGCCTTTGCTTCTTACACATTTTAGGTATTGAAACGTCTTTGCTGCATTCGGCTTTTCTTTTACTTCTCCTGCAAGAAGAACGAGTATCTTCAGATTTGATAATAACTTTGTCCTCAAAATGATTTGTTTCATTCTTTACTTCTATTTCATATATTTCGTCTTTTTTGTTTCCACGGTGTATTTTCTGTTTTCTAGCACTATTCGATTTTGAAACTTCATGAACATCGAATTTGATTGGTCTCGGTATTCTATTCCTATTATCAAAATGTGTATCGTCTTCGTCGTCCTCAAAATCTACCTTACACACACGCGCTTTTTCAACTTTATCACGATTTCTTCTATTTTGAAACCAAGATTTGACACAATCGTCAGTCAAATTCAAAGACAGTCCCAATTCCTTACGTCTTTTTGCATTTATATATTTGTTTTTATTATATTCCTCTTCTAGTTTACGATTGTGTGCGTCGGTGAAAGCGGTCCTGACTCTTTGTCGTTCTATTTCAGTCGGTAACTTTGCTGGTTCAATTGGAGGGTTCTTATAGTATTTACTAAAATAAAACGTTTCTCCTGTAGCAGCCTCAAATTTTACAAAATTAAACGGTCGGACCGTGGCCCTTGGTTTAATATTATTTGAATTTGCATTCACTTTGTCTCGGCTTGGCAGTAATATTTTTGGTTTTGTTTCATCAAATGTTTTTACGTGAGTCGAATCTTCTTGATTTTTATTTGACTTATTTTGTTTATTTTTATTTGTAGCAGCATCTTCAGCAAATGGCTTCTTAGTCACGGGTAAAGGATTTATTACACGGCCCTGCGTAAAAAGAAAAACAAAATTACAGTCTGTTCAAGCACATCTTTTATTTTCTTGGGGTATATAATTTCATATTATCATACATCTGAATATTTCTATGCATTGACCTTCAATCGAAAACTAATTAATTTTTGATTGAGTTACGTCTGGTACGTCACGCATGCATAAAATTGGAGAGTGCAAAACCTGTTCATAATTGAAAGTTAACAGGAAAATCTACACCAATTTAAATAAACGTGTTTGTAAACACAAATGTTTGTATTAGAAGGTCCACTTCTAAATCATTACATGGAATCGCTTATCAACTATTAAAACATAAATGAATATTGGAAAACATCACATACATTTATTTGTACAAAAACTAAGTACCCCATGTACTTAGGTAGATTATTGCAATCAATGAATAAAACACAAATATCTAAAGAAACATTGAGCAATAATGCAAATAAATTATTAAGACAGTTACAAAGCAACGGTTACACTAATTTTGTTTGTCTTGATTGGGACTCGAACCCACGACTTCGATAGGGCAGCGTTACAACCAAAGCTCTATCTAGTTTGGTAATAAAACAGAAACCAACCTTTGCACTTAACGATCTAGTCATAACACGTCCAAACTTGGCCGCCATCTTTATTTTTTAGTCACACCTACAGCCAACGATTGATCTTCCCAATCCACAAAACACAATAACTGTTGCAACTCTGGAATCCGATATGCGAATGGCATTCAACAAGTTCTTTAATCTATTTTATACTTTACCAGATTACTAATGGCATAGCAATTTGGAAGTGAAACTTTGCTTCTAATCAGCTCATTACAAATGTTAACAATGGCAGTCCTAATGACTCATCGGTCCTTATCATAAACAATAGATTTTTTGGGATATTTTGCGATTTAGGTAATTTTGGGTGGTCAATATTTTTGTTATTACATAAGTAATCTTAACCTTTTCTCCGAAGTAAACAAATTGCTATGAATCATGTATTTCTGTTGACCTGCCTTCAATATAAAATACATTTTTGGTAAAGAAGAAATTATTGATTTGAGGCTTAAGGTTGTAAGCACATTCAATTGCCTCACCAATCTATTTTCTCTCCGTGTACCTTTTTGCGTAAATATTAATTGTCTATTCGCATTTAAAAGCTTCCACAAAGGAAAACAATTAAAATGTTTACAATGGCCATCATGAAAATAGTCATAATACCTTCGCAATACCGTTTCTTTTCTTCCACACTAATTCCACTTTCCACGTTATTAACGAGTTCCTAGCAGAACAAAACAATTATCTTTGTTTCTCCAAAAGTAATTTAGCAAAAATATCTCAGTAAGTGAGATATTTTCCATTGTGCTACTTTCTTAAGGCACCCTTAATATATTTGTTAATTTATCATCCCATCTTGTCCTCGACGATTCTAATTAAAATCTACTGTTGCTGT
>OY292497.1:1292500-1527000 GCA_958496325.1 Nomophila noctuella | reverse complement strand
AAAATCTACTGTTGCTGTTCTGTATTTAGTAAAACCGTTTCGTTTTAGTAAGTCTCCGTTTAAAAACAATGCTTTTCGTATTATCAATATTACATTTAAGTGAACATTTGATGTTTATTTGACTTTTGTTTTGCAGAATGATTTAGAAATAAACTTTTCTATAAAAGCCTTCGTTTTCATTGTGGGCGCAAACCTGTTTTACTTGCGTAATTTTTGGAATGTTTCAGGGATAAAACATCGAATAACATTTTACTAAGTACTAGCGGCCGCCCGCGACTCCGTCCCCGTGGATTTCAATTTTCAATAGCCTAAAGCCTTCCTCGTCGAATGGACTATCCAACACAAAAATATTTTTTCAAATCAGACCAGTAGTTCCTGAGATTAGCGCGTTCAAACAAACAAAGAAACATTCAAAGAAACTCTTCAGCTTTATATATTAGCATAGATTTCAAATCCGAAGTTTGTGTTACTTAGCATTTAGATATTAAAACGAATAAAATATATTCCATTTGTGTGGAAACTGAAATCCTAACAGACGGAGTCGCGGGTGGCCGCTAGTTTAAGCTCAAATCCCTTAACAGTCTTCGTTTAAGAAACCCTCAATAACAAAGGTGGCTTAAACGGAACCAAGCCAGGTAATCCCCCATCTGACAGAGAAGCTCTGAACTATATTGTAGGTTATACGAGCTCGGCGATTAATTTGAAACCTACTATCGGTGAGAAACTGTACCGTTTTGCAGGGGATTATGGAAGATATCCATCCATCCATCCATTCAGCCCATGTCCACCCACTGCTGAGTATAGGCCTCCTCTCTGTCACGCCAGCTGTTCCGGTCCTGTGCAATTTTCATCCAGTTGACCCCAGCTGTTCTTACGATGTCATCTGACCATCGGCTGGTGGTCTGCCTCGCGATCGTACAGCACCCCGTGGCCACCACTCTGTGATTTCTTTCGTCCCCCTTTGGTCTTGCCGTCTAGCCAAATGGAAGATATAGGTTCCCTTTATCGGGGGATTAAGGCCGTCACTAGAGAAGATCTTCAAGAAAGAAACTGCGTATTCCAGGGACTACAAAAATACTTCTGACTCCATACAAATCCAAGTACACATTGGGATATTGGCGAACTTCTCATTTATTTCGTTTTCTCGCTGCAACCAAAAGAACTTTTCTAAGTATGCATATTTTTCATGTATTCATTTAAAGTTCACTGTTGCAAAAGTACATTATAATGAGAGATACATTTAATGTAAAACCAAAACATATCATCACAAAAATTTTAGTTACCTAATCCAATTTGTGAAGATAATAAAACGTATTTTGTATTTTCTATAATTTATTTTCTGACATCGCTACTTGTATTTTAATAGAAAATACCGAAAGATAGTCTGGCTGAACACCTTTCAAAGTTTATAACATGCCCTCCATGTCATAAATATACTTTTAAAATATAGGTTTGACAGCTATTGTTAAGCAGTGCTTCCGATTCCGAGCGAATGTCTCCACTCTCTCATTGATATCTTTAGTGAATAGCATGTTGCACCAAAGAAGCATAAATATATCTTTAACATGCTGCTGTAATAACATTTTCGGAGAGTACGATAAATAAATTTTAGTTATTCTTTATTTTCAAAACAGAATAACTTCTAGTTAGGCCTAAAGATGTATAAGAATACAATCTGTACCGATTCGGTTGAATAATTCGAAGTTTTAACTGTGTAGTTTAAAAGAAAGAGTAATTAAAGTGACTTCTTGTTAATTTGATCAGGGGTAAATCAAATAAAAACACATTTACGTCTCACCGTTTAAAAGAAGGAGATTCCAAAGAAAACATTTCCTAAAAAAACGTCAAACAAAAATTAACTTATTTCTCGACTCCATTCTATGAAAATAAAGTTGTCTGTGACGTCAAGTTCTTTAACGTATCTTCTTTTGAACCTGAAACGTAATGGTTCTCACCCAATTATTCCGTATTTTACGTAGCATAGATGTGTTACTGATTGAATTACCTCACGCGATGTTTTCCCAAATGATCAACAGTTTCTGACCCGAAAAAGAACGGTAAGTGCTTTCAACTCACAAAATAAGTCTGCCGTTTCTCCTCACTAATTTGAGAGATACAAGGATCAGTTTTCACTGGGATGCGTTTTCTATCAACGTGGCAATACTGTTGATAATAACATAAATTAGTGTTTAAATAGAAATCTAAAAAACAAGATCAGAAAATATTATTAAGAAGTGCAATTGTTCATGGTGATTAAATTTAGTAATTGCAATAAGCCAGTAAAAGGCCTAAAAATTCGAATTAAGTGACACCACAACATGTAATTTATTAATGAGTCTAATAACAAAAAATGTTAGAAAGGACTTATAAATAATTATTCCTGGAATTTGTTTCCAATAACAACATGTTATGTCATAATTGATGATAAATTACTGCTGTTTTAAGAACATCTTAAGTAATTGTATTTATAATTTATAATTACAGATTATGAAAATATGTCAATTTGAAAAATATCGTAATAGAAGTGGCAATTTAAAAGGAATAAAAGGAATCGAGACTATTTCTCATCCTCTTAAACGCGCTAATATGATGATGTATTCTAGTCGATCAAAGATTAATTTATAAAATCAATATTTCATGGATATTTTGAGTCCCAGACGACCATTCCGCAAAGGGCATCTGATGACATCTATGACATAATATGTGTCAGTAATTTTCTCCCACAACCATTTAAAAAATTGGCCAAGTGCGAGTCGGACTCCCGCACTGAGGGTTCCGTACAAATTCTATTTTTGACGTATTAAAAAAACTACTGAATAGATTTCGTTCGAACTAATTTTCGTTGGTAGTTTTTATGGTAATGAACATTATATATTTATTTCAGATTTATCATCCCCTTACTTTAGAAGTTAGAGGGGGGGTACACACTTTTTTCCACTTTGGAAGAGTCTGTCACGCAAAGTATTCACTTAAGAAAAAAATGAGCTTAGAAACCTCAATATAATTTTTAAAGACCTATCCATAGATACCCCACACGTATATGTTAAACGAAAAAAGATATTTTCAGTTTCAGTTCTAACCATGGGGACCCCCCATTTTTTTTATTTTTTTTCTATTTTCGTGTGAAAACCTTGTTGCGGTTCACAGAATACATCTACTCACCAAGTTTCAATAGTATAGTACTTATAGTTTCAGAAAAAAGTGGCTGTGACAGACTGGCGGACAGACAGACAGACAGACAGACAGACAGACAGACAGACAGACATGACGAATCTATAAGGGTTCCGTTTTTTTGCCATTTTGGCTACGGAACCCTAAAAAGAATGAAATGACCCGCCACATAACGCATCTACCCAAGAGACATAGTCGGGACCAACGGCTTAACGTGCCTTCCGAAGTACGGAATCATAACTCCTGCCGGTAGTGTTCTTTTTATTTAAATCGGACAGTAAGTTAATTCACGCCTACAATGCCCTAACCAAAACAAACACAAATTGAAAGTGTTCCCCGCGAGATTCGAACTCACGACCTCCGAGGTTTGAGAAAAGTGCTCTTACCACGGAGGCAGTTTCTGCATCCTTTTACAGCCTTAATAAATTAGACAATTCATTTCCGTAGGCTGTATGAATAAAAAAAAATTCAATTTTGATTAAACGTAGGCAGCTAATTTGTGTCATATTTTTTATTTAACTTGATCGAATACC
This sequence comes from Nomophila noctuella, assembly GCA_958496325.1. Lineage (NCBI taxonomy): Eukaryota > Metazoa > Arthropoda > Insecta > Lepidoptera > Crambidae > Nomophila > Nomophila noctuella. The sequence goes on along the minus strand of OY292497.1, from coordinate 1,523,296 downwards.
AATGGCGTCTCAGTGAAAATGGAACCTTCAGCGTGTTCACATTTCCCGCTCTCGTTCACCTTTTCCTTATAGCGCTAACAAGGTAATTTGGCCTGCTTTTTGTATCTCGCATTACTGGAGTTTCTGACATACCTGTAGCTATTTTGGAATTAACCTTAAGATAGATTAGTACAGCTTTATCAAACAATTGTATATCTTTAATAGCGAGCAGATACATTAAAGCTTTAAGTCTTCCTCGATAAATGAACTACCCAACACAAAAATAATTAACTTTTCAATTCGAACCAGTAGTACCTTAACTTAGCGCTTTCAAACACTCAAGCTCTTAAGCTTTATAATATTAATTAATATCTAGATTAGAAGCCGTGTGTAAAAACCTTCAACGGCCTCAAACGGAGAGATTATGGGCTTTTAAAGCAGGTAATCAGTTGTTGATGTCTATGAGCACTGTTGATCTTAGAGCATCAAGTGGTGACCCTTTTACTGGTTTGCCTACTCATCACAGAAAAAAACGTGTCGAATTGAGAACACCCCTTTTCTGAATTCGGTTAAAAACTCCTCAAACAAGTTTGCTACCCCATTTTCGAATGCGGTTAATGATCTTGTTATTTAGTACCTTTATCTATACTTATAATAAATCTGTAGAGAGGTCAATTCTGTACATTAAATATATTTTCAAAATAACTATCAGGGGGTGATTAGTGATCGATACTGATGCCAAAAATGCAATCAGTAAAATTTTTGTCTGTCTGTCTGTCTGTCTGTCTGTCTGTATGTTCCTTATAGAAACAAAAACTACTGGACGGATTTTGACGAAACTTGGTACAATTATTCTTCATACTCCTGGGCATATTATAGGATACTTTTCATCACGCTACAACCAACAGGAGCAGCGTAGTGAAGGGAAATGTGGGGAAAACGGGAGAATTTACTCCATTTCTTAAGCTTCAGTCGCGTGTGCAGCCTTAATGGTTAAAGTCACATAGAAATCATGTATGACGGAAATATTCTACATAAAATTGCCTAAAAAATATCCCCTAACAGCATTTGTCTATCTTTTATGGTTGACTCACAATAACACGTGTAACTCATGATCCAAATTGGTTTGAACGCGCTAAGCTCGGGAACTACTGGTTCGAATTGACAAAATATTTTGTGTTGGATAGTCCACTTACAATTTGTCGAGGTAGGGTTTAAGCTACCTATAGTAACACTGTGTGCGGAAACCGTAACACACGCGGACGGAGTCGCTGGCGGCCGCTAGTAATTAATAAAGCACTTCGACCACTACTAATTATATCATTATCTAGTTAACTAAAACGTTACTATGTTTCTCCGCAACCTAATTATATACTTGAAAGTAATTCCCCCTAATATCGCTTTTGAGTAGGCCGTATAATCTCAACAAAGAAGATTTCAACTAAAATGATTGAATGAACAAAAAACGTGCCTAACAAAAATGTTTTCCCACAACTATACTACGAGTAAATAGAATTTGATAAGGCCTTAAGAAGCCCTCTTTGAACGAGGCCTGAAGGGCTATTGTAGTATGTTAACAATGAATATAAAGACATTTACAGATATCTACCGGGATACACATTATAGTCGTGATAGGAAAAACGACCTTATACTGATAACACTACAATTCATATTGTTGTGAGTTAAAAGCGTCAGGGGATGATTTCTTTTGTTGTCTCTCTACTACTATTGTCAATGGAAAGCCGTGGACATTACAAATGACGTCAGATACAGAACAATAGTATTAGCTATTTTATTAGTAAGTAATTAGTAATGGTCTGTTTAGTATGTTTATTAGCATTTCAATGCTGAATTCTTTATTACATACTTTGTTTTTTTTTTGCGCAAAAGTACTTTACCTCTTCCTTTTTTTAAAATATTCGCCTCATACATATAATGGCTGCCTTATTTTCCCTACGATGTGTCAGATTGTTGTCCCACCGAACTATGAGAGTGAGGAATTTTAGAGAGTACTTTGCTATCGTGCGTATCAATTTAGTATAAGAAATTACTTTAACAAGGCCGTTTGAAAAATATTTGATACCAACGCCTCGACGGTCTAGTGGTTAAAGTACCGGGTCTTGGTCTTAAGGTCCTGGGTTCGATTACCGGGTCGGGCAAACTTTGTGTTGATTTTTCTGAACACAGCCCGGGTTTGTGATCACTAATCCGCATTTTTCAAGCATGGCGATGAAGCCAGAACCCATCTTTGTAACGAAAGCATGATTTCAAATGATGGAGGCCTTTGCCCTGCAGTGGTACATTAATAGGCTGATACTTTACTTTACTTTTTTTACCAAGTTTTCACTACGACACATAGGAGTTCTATTGCTTATAAAATGATAAGCATATTAAAGAAGTTCGCATAGAAAAAAATTGGCCAAGTCCCATCCCATCAAAAATAAGGGTCCGCAACTTTTCATCACTGAAATGTTGCGTGAACGCTGTATTTGTCAGATGAACAACTATTTCTGTGTCGGCTTTGAAATGAAAGGGACCGAAAGGGCTTTGTTGCCGACCAAAGGCCAGCTTTTATCATGGTAATGAGAAATGGATGTTTGACGCGAAAGTACCGCGGAGGTTATTAAATATTTGACTGTATACTAGGAGTATGTGAAGTCGAAGCCATGGTGCCGTATATCGGCCCAATGACATTGGAACTAATGAATTAAGCTAAAGGGGAAATATTAAAAAACATTAAATACCATCCTCACATGTTACCACATTTAGTTCAAGACAGCACTTGGCAAATGTAAAAACTAGTAAGCATAATAAAAAGATACAAGGGAAATTGATGATCTGGATGACTGGGCTCCAAAAATCTGACGTCTGCTATGCAAATTGATTTAAAAATGTTAGGTCTTTTAGCAGACGGTGACTCATCTAGAGGCAAGTCACCGCGAGGCGAGAATGGTTGGGCTCTAGTAAAATTGCCACAACAACATTCGGGGCATAAATAATAATTTTCAAAACGCATCCACCAAAACGGTTCCTAAACAATGAAATCGCAACAGCCAACCACACTCATCAATTCCGACTCAATTTACCGAAGCATAAAGTCCATATTCCACTGAAAATAAGCTCCGATAGTTATAACTAAAATCTAGCACATATGTTCAATATTGAATGGGATCTAAAGTGGAAAGATTTAGAGTTGATATTTGAGTGGGTTGAGCCCGCCTTGATCCGATTAGGTCTGATGAGACTCGGATTTTCCAGGCAGTTTACTGCGGACTGAAAGGCATGTATTTATGTTACAGGTCGGGAAGTGGGAGATATGAGGGATTAGGGATAGGCTTTGAGTTTTTAGTGATAACGTAACGTAAGGTAACACCTTGTTCCGATAGCCTAAGAAAAATGGAAGTCTTAACATAGGGAAAATGGAGGCATTGTGTTATCAATATTACGAATTTACACACAAGGGTTGGGCGTTTGGTATGTTGTTTTATTCATTGTGATTATTCGACAGATTTGACTTTCTTTATATAAATTGTCGTAGGTACCATGTAGCCGAAATACCCCTCATGATTTTCTAGTAAGGGACTTCTTGCTCGGTGAGACAGCAATCTGACACGACTGTAGAGAGCTCAGGCGCAGGACCAACGGCTTAACGTGCTTTCAGAGGCACGGTGATGTATTACACCGCCAACTTCCAAACTCCGGACTACCTCTGTATTATTCCTACAATTTCATCGGTCTGTCCCGTGATTGGAACGACGGACCTTCGGCGCGGCCGCCGAATCAAAGTGCGACCTACTAGCCACTGCGCAACGAAGACAGTTACTTTAACTGTTAACCTAAATGTAGTCTGTTTAGGTATTTACCTAGGCATTTCAACGCTTAAAGGTTATGCCTCTAAAAGGTTGAGTTGGCTTTTTGCCAACCGGCCTTTAAAAAGCGGTATTCCCTATTTCAACCCCTCGTCTATCAAAACATGACCATTGTTAACTCTTTGTCTGCGGCCTTTGTTTTACTGATTTAGCACTAACCTACAACGGCTCTCTGATGTACTATTTGCACTAATGGACAAAGGGTGATCAAAACTGCGGTATATATTGTTCAGACTAAAACCACTGTTGACTTTCCTATTTAGCTGTTCCGCATTATTGAAAATTCAATAGACCATATTATGTTTGCAGACACTACGTTTCTCTTTACAATTTGAGTGTGCCCCGGCTTCAAACCACTTGCCATTACGCATGTGAATTTCTATTATGGCGTACTGTATAATTACCATTCTGCAGGTTTATACTAACGGAATTCAGGTAAAGTTAGGTAAAAAATATAAAAAAACTATCGGTCCGGTACTTGTGATTTTCCAACTTACAAATAGTCCGAACAAACCCTGAAAATTTTGTTTGGATAGGTGAGCCACTTATTTTTATAAGAATTTTATGATTTTTTTGATCTTTTGCTTTTCAACCTAGGAGAAAATAAATCATGACATCATCACAGATATTCTTGTTTGAGTAATTGTTGAATTTGGGTACAATATAATATGTGTTTTCACTTGTTGCAGGTAGAGATCCAGAATAAACTACAAATAGGGAAGAAAATTAATTATATAATCAGGTCAGCGGTATGCTCAATTCATTATAAATTCTATTATTTACGTAATTTGATAAAAACCATTACTGTTAAAACTGCAAAACTTTGGAAATTGCGTGTTAGTCGTTGTGAAGATTAAAAAAAAAATATCCATTATTTTACTTCATTTTGTTTATTTACTAGGAGCATTTTTGTATTTAATATCGATTTGAGGTCTATCGTCATCTGCGTTCTTCTTACATTATTACGCAGGCTTATAATTCGTCATCAAGTCATCCACAACCTTTTTCACTCATGTCATCTATATCTATTGATATTAAGTTATCGATGAAATGTAAGCCACTAGCTCTAGGCCTACATGTAGGTCGTCTTCTACTGTATAAATGATAGGCAAACGTAAACCCCTGAGATCCCTATTTGAATACAGTGTCGAACTTTCAATATGTGTTCTGGTAATAAAATGAAACCCTTTTCATATATTGAATTTTCCTAAACATTGTTTCTATACAAGTTGTTCTATCTAGTGCTAATACTTTAAAGCTGTAATAATACTTTGAGATAAAAGTGATGAAACAACAATATAAAAAGCTTTACCTGTTTATTTCAAATATACAGTTTCTATACATGTATTACAAAGTCTATAATGTAATAGTTATTTTGCTTCTCATTCACGAAATTAGGAAATTCCGACGATGTTTCAGAAAAAAATAAATTGAATTGCCCTGAGAAACCTGAAGCTGAATTTAGAAACCTAAAAAATGTATCGTTTATATAACATTTTCTCCAAAAACAAGATTATCGGATATGATAATATGTGTGTTTGCTTACCTATCTTTAAAACACCTACTTTTAAAGATAGGTAAGCAAACACAACTTTTTTTTATAAAAAGGCAATCATGATGACCTGATGGTAAGCATGTTAAAAGAATAAAAAAAAAAGGTTAATTGCCTTTTTAGGGTTCCGTAGCCAAAATGGCAAAAAAACGGAACCCTTATAGATTCGTCATGTCTGTCTGTCTGTCTGTCTGTCCGCCAGTCTGTCACAGCCACTTTTTTCCGAAACTATAAGTACTAGACTGTTGAAACTTAGTGAGTGGATGTATTCTGTGAACCGCAACAAGGTTTTCAAACAAAAATAGAAAAAAATTAAAAAAAATTAGGGGGTCCCCATAGTGTGAACTGAAACTCGAAATATTTTTTTTCATTGAACATATACGTGTGGGGTATCTATGGATAGGTCTATAAAAATTATATTGAGGTTTCTAAAATCAGTTTTTTGTAAAATGAATACTTTGCGTGACAGACCCTTCCAAAGTGGAAAAAGGTGTCCCCCCCCCCCTCTAACTTCTAAAATAAGAGAATGATAAAACTGAAATAGTTATATAATGTACATTACCATAAAAACTACCAACGAAAATTGGTTTGAACGAAATCTATTCGGTAGTTTTTTTAATACGTCAAAAATAGAATTTGTACGGAACCCTCAGTGCGGGAGTCCGACTCGCACTTGGCCAATTTTTTATAAATCTACCAATAAAAAACGTGCATCCGCAATGTATAACACGAGCACAATATAGGAAAGAAACATTGATCATAATGCGTGCAAAGTCATTTCGGCTAGTTTAAAATAAACTATCAAACTCAAAAGACATCAAGTGACAACAACAGCCAACCAAACGTTTACCCACTCGTCCCAAACCGTGCACAAACATGTCTTTAAAACCGCAAAGATCCACGAAGAGTTAAAACGGCATATTTGCTTCACAAGTGTTTACATTGCCAGCCCCATAGACTTAAACCGTTAGATATGCCTACGCCATATTTCAATCCAGTCTGAAATTGGCCCTAAATTGTTAAGCGACTGTCGCATTTTATTGGAACAACAGCATGTTAAAACGTACGTCATGTGAAACAAAATAATGCAACAGTTTTAAGGTGACGAGGCGTATCTAACGCTTTAAGTCTATGACCAGCCACGCTCTCGTTCCCGGAGATTGCTGTTGTGTTTTTGCCGAATCGGATTTTGGCATAAAAGGAAAACCGGCATTGTGCTGTAGCGGAATTTTTCTGATTTTTATTTGCAGAAACTTTGCGGCTTTTGCTTTGTTGAGTTTTTTCAACAATAGAAAAAGGATGGTGGAAAGAGCTTTTCACGCAAATATGGGGCCGCGACGCGAAAACAACAATAGAGAAATTAAAAGGACACTACAATACCAAATGATAATAACCAACAGTTTCAAATCTATCTCAGATCGTTTTTGATAAATTATTCCATTACACCAAAGTTATCACAAAAATCATGAAAAACGTTTCAAATAAAGGCAATTCGCCGAAAGACAAATGAACTAATTCCATTTAAATAACGTGACATTTATTAGGGTCTCATAAAATAGACTGACAGATAAAAGATAAAGTCGTTTTTATAATGAACATTTCCTTCATCCAAATTTTCATTTCGCGGAACATATCACAGATTTAGAAGAATGGGCATAATCATGGTCCCTGAACCACACCTTTATCGTCTCTGTTAAACTTTGTGCTATATTTATTGCATTTATTCCCTCAAAACAATGCCACATTTCATCTTAAGATCCTATAAGCTTTTATTTTATGATTCACGCAATATAGTAATTAAATTATAAATCCCCATCAAAGACTAACTAATAAGCTTCAGCTAAATCTACGTAGGATTTGAACTTGTCAGTAGAACAATTTTCCCGACCCTCGTCATACAACACGTCAGGTCCTGGCGTGTTTGAATACACTACTGACATATTTAAGTCCTAAGTTATTATTCTGCGAAGTTAATTTTCGTGGAAAATAATTAAGCACAGAATTACAATATTTGGATCAAAGTTTGTTAACGATAAAAGATTTAATTATATGAAATTATTGGTATAATAAACTTTTACGATTTTGCAAAAGTCATAACAAACATTTGTGGTAGTTTGTATCGATAAATTAAACTTAATATCAGAAGCATTTAAAAGCCTAGAATCCCAATATAAGCACAAAACATAATTATGAACTTTTTATTTTCTTAGTTGACTTTATATAAGTGGTGGAGACTCTGGAAAAAACCCACTGGCAGGGTTTAGCCAACGCCGGTGGGGAAAATGGAATACGTCAATTTACAGCTGAATAGAGATGCCTGATAATGGTTAACTTAAGAGTGCTGAATTCTAAGAAGAGCAGATAGATAGATGTCTACAATGTCTTACGAGTCGTGCGATTCAATTTCGCCCCTTACCAGGTGGGCTGCCTACTAAAATGACACATAAAAATTGATTTATCGAAAATATTCAGGACATCCAAGAACTTTATGCGTGACTAGTTGCATGTGGAAAGGGCCTCGGCGTCCCACTTCGGGGCAATATTTCTGCGACGGCCTCCTCTGAGCATTCGCATCGCTTCGGTATTCCGCCCTACGCAGCCTACAAATACAGAAACTGCCAATAAATAAAGCAATTTTGTGAAGGCAAGGGATGTGCTTTGACTTATCGAGACATTTTTGTCGTTCGATAGCCTCATGACTCTTGAACCTAACACCACTACGGAATCGACGAAGTAGTATTTAGCAGGGCTTTTGTCGCCACATAGGATATCTTGCTTCTGATTCTGATCGTCGTAACTATGTTTTTGCAATATGCTAATGATTAATTTATAATTTTATTAATGAATTATTACTGGCACTCACCAAATTTAAATTGATTATTCTTACTACATAATTATTCTTCAAAAACAGGTCAAAGTCATTACTATTCTTTATCAAACATCAGCACTTAGTCCTCAAATGAATAATTTTCAATGTCATTAGAAAATTGTTTCGACCAATACGTAACATGGTCATGTCGTCACTGTAGGTGTAGGTTTAATCGATTAACAACCTTCAGTTCTTGTTTTTAAAGTTCTTTATGAGCTAGTGCTAAAATTAGCTACACAAAGCTTTCATTGTAATTACCATTATTACTTTTTAAATAGACTATTGACGTGACCAACAAAGTCATAAATTATTTATCGATAAATATCACGCGCGTCACTATCGTAGCGCGGTTCCATTTTTATTTCTCGGAGATAGTTCGAATGCCAGATGTTGGACTGGATCTATGTTTTTAGATTATTCGCAATTTGTCCGCGTGCGGGGGTCGGGTCTATTTCCGTCGTTTGAATCGATTTGACTGAAAAAGTCATCCTGGCAGGGTCGCCATGAACAGGCGGCGTATTGGGAGCACAATGATACACCTGAATATCAGTTAAACACTGCCTTCTTTATTAAAAAACTGTTAGTGTATATAAAAGCTATTCACTAAACATAAGGCTGAGTACATACATACATACCTCAATGGTCATTATTGGTCATGGTCAATGTCTTGGGTTTACAATACGTTGTAGTAATTAAAGTCCAAAAACACCATAAGCTTTTAAATTCCTAAGATCTCTGATTCTCGTCTGATTTTCTAGTTAGAAAACTGTTACGTAGTTTAGAAGTTGGCTTCAGAAATTGTACCTTGTTTATCTATTGCGATACATACGCACAAAATGATTAATCTGTGTTCAACAACCGATCAATGACATGGCAAAATAAGACAGAATTGAAATAACGATGAATAAAAGACCGCAAATAAACGGAATCGCCAATAAAAGTCTTTGGCAAAGATAAATAGCCGATCAAGCCACACCGGTACAATAGGAGGAAACTAGATCTTTGGGGGCCGTATCGTCCATTTCCGAATCAACAAGTCTCGGTAACAGGAAGATAACAATACTTAACACGACATGCTTGTACAAATAAAACCGGTAAGGTAATGCTTGTTTTTTATGTGATAGGGATGGTGAGTGATCACCACTGCCCATGGACATTGCACCATGATCGTAGAACACCCATAGCCTCCCCAACTGAGCTCTGGTGACCTTACTCACCAGCAGAAACATAGCACAACAGTTATAACGTGCTACTTCACCGCGGTCTTCTGTGGGTGGGAGGTGGACGTTCTTCCCAGACGAGCGACTCATTCGAGTAGAAGTTCCACAAAGTTCTACAGAGTTAGAGCTTAAGAGAGCTTAAACATGGAGGATTGGACAACAACAAGCTGCAGAGTACCAATGGGTTTTAGTGGGTAGTCCGTTAATGTGCGGGAATCCCACAAACCACTCACTTAACTGCATGTTCCCCGTTCCCTATAGGGTACTAGGTGTCAATGGACACCTATTTCGATCAAGTGCAAAAGTCACTTAAATACTCTGCGATACCCTCATCCTCAGCTTTTCTTAGTTCTCTGTTGAAAGTCGACTTCCTGAGGGTCTGTGCTCTATTGAGGGCTTATGCACATAGCCACCACACTCGGCAGGCGGGTGTCCATAAGATCAGTATGGAACGCTCCTGCTATCCCCACAAGATATCCCAGTTGCTGGCAACATCCATGGGGTAAAATGGGGTACTATTCGAAGCCAGTACCAAGCGGCTTAAGAAAACCAATTGTATACATTCTTTGCCGCAGCAATTTATATAGCCTTACGTAACGTCTCATCACCAGTACAAATGACATAATATACTCAGACAAAAGCCTATCTAGTACAAACGTTTACGCAGAGATCTCAGCCCATGACATAACTACAGACCTAATAAATTAAAACTGAACTACCCTCGCCGACCTTATTATTTGTTCAAGTGAAAATGTATCGTATCTTGTGGGGCTAGGATTCGATTTTGTCGAGCAGATGACTTTCTTGGCGTAAACTGGGTTATTTCCATTTGTGTTGAATGCTCATTATTATGTATTTTTCGTTCGGAACAGATGGTGCACTGAGGAGTCGCCGAAGGAATTTAGAACTGCGACTAATTTATGAAATCTTGTTTTGTTATGGTTATTCTTAATTTTCAAGTGGTCTAAACCGCCGTGGCCATATCTTTTCTTTTTGTAAAGATAGAACCACTAGTTCAAGACCGCTTTACAGAATTAAGAAAATCTCCTAGTTTCGTAAACATTTTATGTTCTCTGCTAAATTGGAGGAGTTACGCCATAACATCAAAATCACGCAAATTAGATATTTGTTTCTCTAGTATACTAAAACATTACATCCCGTTACGTAACATGACGCATGTTTTACCAATCCAACTACTCCAGCACCTTTCTCAGAAGTTCTATCTATGCTAATATAATCAAGCTGAAAGTTTGTTTCGTTTGTTTGTTTGTACGCGCTAATGTCAGGAACTATTGGTTCGAATTGAACAATTATTTTTCGTCGGATAGTCCATTATTTGGAGAAGGTTTAAAGCTATAATATAACACTATGCGCGCGGAAACCGACTTCCGCGCGGGCGGTCGCTACTACTCGTATTAGCAGCCATTTCATTTTCTAATACTACCCTGACATCTCGCCTCGTCTTCTGTACGTCAGCTGCTCTATTTTCCTTGCAAATTGAATCAATGAGAGTCCCCTCTCGATGTAACCCGGTTAGCACGCGAGGTGCGACGTTTCTGCGAGATTTCAACTATCTTCGCAAACAGGGTGATAATACCAAGATTATATTCACTAGCGGGATAACAGGGATGTGATGTGTGGATGTGGCGTAGAGAGGTCATGTTCGTATTATTATATAGTAGGTCGGTTATCGGTAATGGGAAAAGAAAGTTTCACCATATGGAGTCATTGCAAGATTGTTTTCTTTATAGTGCCTTATAAAGAAAGGGCATTTAAAATAATAAATAAATGAATTCCTTGGACACATGGACATACCAATTGCGTAGCCCCAAACTAGGCTCGAAGCTTGTCCTGTGGAAGCTAGGGAACGGACAGACATAATAAAATACTCTTATAAAACATCCATGGAGTACGAACGCCGATGTTCAGCACACAAACATTTGCCCCTAGCGGGATTCGATTGCGCGACTTCTGTTTTTGTAGCCAGGGTCTTTGACCACTAGATCAACGGGCCCGTCAATGATGAAATACATTACTTTTTATAACACTTTTTTTTAATTTGCAATTTATAATTTTGCTTTACTCGTTATGTTTTTCTTTAATCGTAAACTTTATGAAACTATCGATCTGCTATATTCTAGTTCAATTGTAAGAAAGTGGGACGGATATTCTTACATCTTCGCTAGCCACTTCCCAATTTGTTATTTCAAATAACGATAAGATGGACTCTGAAAGGACACCGTTTTTTTTGCTAATGTAAAAGGAAGGATAAATTCTGTTACGCCTCTAAAAGGAGCAAAAACGGTTAAAAAAATTATAGAAAGGGGTTGCCCTTTCTATAATTTTTTTAACAGAGAGTTGTCTCTGTTTCTAGCTATACCAAAAAAATAAATTGATTACTTAATATTTTATTGAATAAGACTAATATTGAAATATCTACTGCAGGCAGGAAATGCTTGCTTATTACTTATTTAAGCCATTGTGCTTAGTACAAAGTGTATCCGTTTTCAACCGTCAAATTGTCAATTGACTTTAGAACTTAATGTCTGAAAAGTCGAGGCTATGCTCTGTGTTTACATTCGATATTATGAGACGAACTTCTTAGCTATCCATGGATTCTCCGTGCGGGTGCCGGGTCCATCGCGTGGAACTGAGAGGAATGTCAGTCGGCGCCTGGGACTTGCGACCCAGCGTGTAGGTTTAAGGGGCCCCTTTATAGTATACTAACGATCACCTCCACCGATGACATTCCTCTCCCTTCCCAACCATATTTGGTAACTAACTTTTTCATCTCAGCCGTAAAACCAATTTACAACAGTAACTTTATATTTAAGTAGCGGCCGTCCGCGACTGTGTTCGCGTGGATTTCTGTTTCCGCACTCATAGTGTTATACTATAGATCACAGCCCTCCTCGTCAAATGGACTATCTAACACAAAAATATTTTTTTAATTCGAACCAGCAGTGCCTGAGATAAGCACTTTTAAACAAACAAACTCTTTAGCTTTATTATATTAGTATACATAGATGAAAGATTTCAAAAGCTATAAAAAAAATTTGAAGTCGGGAGGCTTCTGGGACCGGGAACGCGGTCCCAGAAGTCCTTTTCGAAATTAATCATTTATTTTGATGGGGCTTTCGGGACTGGGGACGATGGTCCCAAACGCCCCCTTAAAATTAGTCGTTGTTTTGAGTGGTACACTGGGACCACAAAATAAATAAATAAGTGCTCAATTAAAAGTACTGTGAGCGACAACGTGAGCAGTCCATTTTTGCTTGCTTGAGACATGGGTAGCATTTGCGGTAAGTAGCTCAAACATAAACAACCAGATTTTTATGTTTCACTGCCAAGTTAAGGTCTTAATAAAATCTGCATGCCCATCGATGTGACTATCGTCATAAGCCCCATTTGGGAACCCCTACGGACGTAGGGGTTCCCTGTGGCAGCCCACTGCTGGACAGCAGTGGGCTGCCACAGACTGATGATCATGTTGATATTCCACACATTAAACGACCCGCTTGGTGTTATGGTCAAGAAGTTGCCTATTACGCAAGAGGTCGCGGGTTCGATCCCCGCACGGGACAAACATTTGTGTGCATGAACATGTCTGTTTGTCCTGGTCTGGGTGTTATATGTATCAATTTAAGTATATTTGTAATACCACTGTTGATTCTGATGTCTGTAACACAAGTGCTTAAGCTACTTACCACGGGGTCAGATCAATGTATGTGATGTTGTGAAATATTTATTATTATTATTTTATTAATTTCAACAAAGGACAGCAAACATCACCCAGTCAAAACAATGCAACACCGAGCAATTCCCAATCGACTAAGTTTGAAGTATTTACAATATACACAGCGGTACATATGTATAGAGGGGCGCATTGACTCGTGAATAATTCGCACAAACGAACGGAATAATTAACATGCCGACTTGCCGGATTCAGGTCAACGGGTATATAGTATATACGACCAAGGTTTTAATAATTTGGGAGTCGCTATTTTGGTATTATTTAAACAGACCTGTCCTTTTTTTTCTGTCACTTATATTATAATTGCGAAAGTAATCTGTCTGTCTGTCTGTCCAGCTGTCCCGTTTAAACCTCATTGTGTTTTCATAAAAATATGGCTAATTCTTCATAAAGGTGCGAGTAATCATAGCTCATTGAACTGGGAAAAAGCTTTTGACTTTTATTACTTCTAAGTACTTTTGAGTTATTAGTTAGCACGTTGTACCCTAAACAGCTTTTTGAATTATACCCGTAAATTTAGTTTATTTTAACTTCTCTGACTTTTGTCGTGACAAGTGTACGTGGTTATTTAATTATCTGAAAAGAATTCACAGTTGATTGCAGACAACATTACAGCCCGATCGATGACAAGAAACTAGGAATGTGTTTAGAAATCGCATTTTTTTTTTATTTGATTGGGGCGACAAACGAACAAGCGGGTCACCTGTTGGTAAGTGATCACCGTTGCCCATGCCATATTATTACAATTCTATCATAATATAACGTTTTACAAACTAACAACCCATAGACAAAAAAAAATGACATCAGAGTTAATATTTCACACCCAGAAGTTTGTTCTTAGCTTAAAAAACTCCGCTGAAAAACTTTTCCGTATTTCACTACACGAAATTACTCTTGTGGCTCGCCGGGTGGAATTGGGTCTCATATGAAATTGTACAAGTTTTTTTTCTTATTCAGATTTCTCTTTATTTCGGTAAGTTGCTCCTAGATTTTAGGGAATGATAAATTTAAAAATAATTGGAGGAAAAATATTACGATTTGTCGAATGTTTATAAAACTAGTTAACTTAAAGGCTGGCTAACTAGCTTATAATTAAAGCAAGTGAATAAACTAAAATTATTATGACGATCAACTATCGTTATATATTTTTTATATAAGCAGGGTATTGGCACCACTCTACCTGATGTTAAGCAAAAGAGGAGCCCTAATTGCCATGGCAACAGATGCGGTACCAAAGTGGCATCCTATGATTATTGCTTTGTCACCAAGCTTGTCAAATGGGCATTAATGATCAGCATACCAATCCGTCACCATTTTGCCTATTGGTTCTGTTACTCCACGTATGAACAGTTACTATACCACTAGGCTAGCAATAAATAAACCTAGAAGTGTACCTAGTGTAGAATAGCAAATGTGATGATTGATTACCTGAGAGATTGCCAAGATAACATAGAGAGTTCTTTGGCAATATTTCGCTGTTTCATTCACTAAAAGGCTGCCTTTATTTATTTTTCGACTAGCAGCCTCTAGGTGATATTTGCTTTCAAAAGAAATTTTTTCTTTGAAATCTGTTATTTATTTAGTTGATATGTCGTTGCATGTCATTTGAGCTTTGATGGTCATTTGGTGCTCCTACTTAAGGACCTGGCTTTTGTGACATTGACCCAATAATTTGATCCAAATGTCCAATAATGGTTCACCTAATATAACGTTTTGTAATATGAGGATTTTGTTTTATGGATTTTTTTGTTGTTTGATCGGGCTCATAGATTCAAAATACACATGAACCCGACATTTATTGTTCAAATTTTCTACAGATATTGATAAATAAAATTATAAGCGTTGTGACAGTTAAAAGTAGTTTTAAGTAATAATCAAAAAACGTACATAACATTTACTCAGTTATATGAAACATGAATGACAACCTTTGTTTTTCTTTTATAATTGTAAGATTTTGAAATCACAAATAAAAACGTATTTCATCAACAAGAAAAAGTACAATGTAGAACAACAGTTACTCTGAAAACTTCAAGTTTTGAGTTAGGTCTAGAACACAGTGCTTCCGGCCCATAAAGTTTTCCTTAAAGATTTCAAACTTCTGTTCTTAATAAAATTGGATTGATACGATATTTAAACGACAATGAGGAAGTTAAGTTCTTATTGTAAGTAAAATGTATTATCCTAGTTGGATGTAACAATGACATATAAATTCCTAACACTTCTTGAGATGCTATTAAATAGATTTACAAATTGACAAAAACTGTTATATAACAATTAACAAATGTATCTAATTAATAAAACAAAAACTGTCACACTAAAGGATATATACTCATTATTATAAACCTAGTTCCTTGAGTAAACTTGATAGCCAATTTATTTTATTTGTCACCAAAAACCTATAATTTATCAAATACCTTTACCATATCATCTCTTCTTCTTCTTGCGTCGATACCCCAGTTAATGGGGGTCGTGACCTCTTGGATGAAGCAACTTGTGCTTTATTATTGACCGCCATTGATGTCGATCGGCGGCGGTGTGGAAAGCGCTGTGGAGTGTGGACTCGAGTGTGGTGCGGATCTGGTCGGTCCAACGTGTCGGGCTTCTCCCTCTGGGTCGTTTTCCTTCGACTTTGCCTGCAACCACAAGTTTCTCAAGGTTGTCGTCTCCCTTTCTGGCAATGTGGCCGAAGTACTCAAGTACCCCGCGCAGGCATATGGTGGATAGCCTGGTCTGGATCCCTAGCTCACGCAGGATAGACACGTTGGTACGGTGGGCAGTCCAGTGTATATTTAACATTTTCCTCCAGCACCACATCTCGAAGGCATCTATGCGATTTCGGTCGGCCTTTTTCATGGTCCATGTTTCAGCACCGTAAAAAAATATGGAGAACACCAGGGTGCGCACAAGATTCATCTTGGTATTTCGGGAGATGTTTCTGTCCTTCCATACTTTCTGCAGCTGCGTCATAGCGTTTTTGGCCATGCCGATCCTTCTTCGAATTTCGGCCTCGCAGGACCCCTTGTTGGAGATGTTTGAGCCCAGGTAAACGAGGTTCTCCACTACTTCTAGGTCGATAGTACCACTGAGCTCAAGTCTGCCAGATCTGTCGACCACCATGATCTTCGTCTTGGATCTGTTTATGGATAAGCCCATCTCTTTGCTGACTCTCTCCATTCCGCTCAGAAGCGTTACCAGTTCGCCCTCGTTTGCTGCAAGTAGAGTGGTATCATCCGCGTATCGCAGGTTGGATATTTTGCGGCCGCCAATAGTGATACCACCGTTCCACTGATCGCAGGTGCGTCTCATGATGTATTCACCATAAATATTGAACAGAATTGGAGAGAGTATACAGCCCTGCCGAACTCCCTTCTCAAACCTGAACGTTCCCGAGGTTGTCTTATCCACTCTGACCACTCCCTGGCTACTGTAGTACAGTGACTGGAGTAGTGCAGTCAGATGTTGAGGCACGCCCAGCTCCAGAAGTACTCTCCACAAACAGCTCCAGTTGACGCAGTCGAAGGCCTTGCTATAATCGACAAAGCACATTATGACCGGAAAGTTGAATTCGTAGCTTTTCTCAACTATTTGCCTGACATTTAGTATTTGCTCCCGGGTGCCCTT
The DNA here is from genome assembly GCA_958496325.1 of Nomophila noctuella. Taxonomy (NCBI): domain Eukaryota; kingdom Metazoa; phylum Arthropoda; class Insecta; order Lepidoptera; family Crambidae; genus Nomophila; species Nomophila noctuella. The sequence continues at coordinate 1,506,432 of OY292497.1, read as the reverse complement.
GCCCTTCACAAAACCCGCCTGCTCTTGCGGGATTTGCCAGTCCAGGTAGTGACGAATACGCCTGTTAATGATATGGAGCAGGATTTTGCTTGCATGGGAGATCAGGGCTAGTGTCCGGTAATTTTCGCATCTTCTTGTGGAACCTTTTTTATGAAGAGGAAGTATCGTTGACTTAGTCCACTCTTCCGGCCACTTTCCGCTGTGCCAGATGTCGTTGCAGATGCTGTGCAGTAATGTAATGCCTGTATCACCGAGAGACTTAAGCACCTCGGCTGTTATTTCGTCTGGACCTGGGGCTTTTTTGTTCTTGAGGTCGTTCAGGGCAGCTAACACCTCGGCGCGCAAGATGTCAGGCTCAGTTTCTACGTCGGCTAAGTCAATCCGTTCGCAGTCCGTCGTGAGCGGGTCACTATAGAGGTGTTCACAGTAACCACGCCATATCATATAATACCCTTATTGAACCCAGTCAAGTAATCCCTAAATCTGAAAAACTCCTTCTTATTTCCTCCTTCAATAGCACATTAATTGGGTGATACTCGATGTTTCTAAAGATTATAATAGGGCATCGACCTTCACGAAGTTTACTGACGACCATCATGAAAACTTTTTATTATAGAATAAGTTCCAAAAAATATTCAAAGCAGCGTAAATCCCAAATAGATTAACAACGTAAAGCCTTAAAAACCGGCTATGTGCGAGTCGTACTCGCCTGTTAAGGGTTCCGTAGCAGTAAGTAAAAGTAATTTGTGTTTAACGATTTATAAAGTATTTAAGTAAAAAAAAACTATTTACTAATCTTCATTCAAACTAATTTTCGTTGGAAGTAAGTATGTACATCTTTCTTTTGATTTATCATAATTTTATTTTATATGTTTCAGCGGGCACATAAAATTAAGAACTTTGGAAGTACATATATCTTAAGACATATCCAAGATACCCCAAATTATTGAGGAAAATAAAACATTTATAGTTTCAGTTCCAGGGGAAAAATACCGAAATGATTGTTTTTTCAATTTTCTATGTAAGTCATAATGCGGTTCGCAAAATGCAACGACATTCAAATTATCAACAGTAACTTCCTATAGTTTTGGAAAAATGGCTGTGCCATCTGGACGGATAAACAGACATGACTTATAATATATGTATATGGGTTCCATGTTCCAATCTACTTTCCAATTTTCACCACTGTACTTCCTATAGTTAAGGAAAATAGGCTGTGCCATATGGACGAACAGACAGACATGATGAAACTATAGGGGTTCCGTTTGTAGCCATTTGGCTACGAAACCCTAAAAATGGCCCTTCCGTCTCCACCCAATTCTTGTAATTACGCCACGTCACGCTTCAAACAAAATAAATTATAATTAGGCTTGAGCCTACAGAATGGGGACAAAAATATAATTTACGGGACCCTTTTAGAACCGTGGAACTGTATTAAGAGTCTTTTCACGTTTTTGCCCGAGAACAGAGAGAACATTTTGAAACTCGTTCAAAAGAAGGCTTTAGGTGAAATTACTGTGTTTTAACGAAGAACGAAGTAAGACTGATATTAAATTAATTAACACAAAATAATCATAGTTAAGTATTACACGCTTACAAAATTCTGAGGTACTGTCAGTTTTAATATTTAAACAAACGCAATTAAACTAAATAAAATTTCATTTCATCTCATTTCATAATATATTCTGCATTGCAATTTTATTAGAAGTGAAATTTTAAATAAAATGTCAAAAAGTATACATAGAGGTGTGTAATTCTCTGATTATAGAAGTAGTTAATATACGACATACCCGCTCATATAGACTCGCAACCTCGCAACTCTATCATGGAACAAACTTCATCTGGAATTCCTAGATTCCCCGCAGTCAATAGCAACTGTAATTGGCTCGACACACCCGCATGCACTCAGGTACTTTACACAAGTTGTGTCGAACTGTTGCTAATTAGAAGTTGCACATTTTGTTGTAATGTGTAATGTAGATAACTACGCCATTGGTTGTTAAGAAACTTATTTTATACGATGCTCGAAAATGTTGTCAAATAAAGAGTTGTGGCATGCATTTTTGTTTCCTAATAGTTGAACTATAACCCATTTTTAAAGATATGTACATATTCTCAAGTCAACATGACTGTAAAACCAACTGTTTTATCAAGATGATGAAGTGTTTTTTGTTTTTTCAACATACAGGGAGTTTTTAATAAAATCTCAATTGAGGGGGATAGAGAGGAGGTTTAGACAGGCAACGCATCTGCGACCTATGCCCCATATTTTTCCATTGGCGGCAGTGATCAAATAAATATAATCAGATGACTTCCTTGCTTCTTTGGCTTGCGCCCACACTAAACTCCTATAAAGTTTAAATAATTAAAATTTACGGTAAAAAGTGTTTCATACCTGCCGAGTAAATTTTATTTCATTCCATTTTACCATTTTACGCAAACCACGCCAGTAAACTCCCACAACAGGTATTCATAATGTATTGAACGATGCGAATAAACGTACGTTTTTGCAATTCCGAGAGGGCAACCAAACGGACCGCATGAATAAATTAAAACGTATCCCATAGCGCACAAATTGCTAGTAATTGCTTTCAAGCAAATAATTGAAATGGACCGCGGTCGGAAATTAATTTTATTTGCACCGTGCATTCGAGCGTAACTGCATTTATTATCGGATGTGTTGTTATAATGCCCTCCAAGCATAATTTCATGCGGCAGTCAAACTTTACGATAAACTTACCGCACAATTTTAGTAAATGCCAAGGTTTCGGTATTATGCCAATGATTTTATCATAATAACCAGTAAATATTTTTTTATGTGACACACGACATAACCAATTTTGATAAACTTGCGATCCGCCCGCGTCTTCGTCCTTGTGGATTTCGGTTTATTCATCATCTATGCTATTCATCAGGGGTGGAATTTACAAAAGTAATATTAAGGAATGGTTATGTCATTAGGCTTTATGCATGCAAAGTCGCAGCCCGATTGGTTTAAAATTGGAAAAAATACACGCATACTTCCATCCCCTATTTTCTCCCTTTGGAGGGAAAATTGATCAAATTCCTTTCCAAGCAGATTTTATCACGATTCATCTAGTAATTTGGACTGTGCGTTACGATCACATTGGAAGTCAGTCACCTTTGAGTTATTTATATTTATCTAGGTGTTGTAATTAAAGAAAAGAAAGTATTATCTGAACAAAACGTAGTTATATTTCGAGAGATTTCGTAGCAATGACACAGAGTAACAGACGTGTCAAACTATGGTCAGTTACAACTGAATCGTCAAATAAGGTTCAATATTTCATATTTCAACACTCTCACCAAATTTGAACCCTTTTGACTTAAATACAAACAAAAATCTTATCTCATAAACACAAGCTTCAAACACAACTAAGTTGGCACACTGAACAGAGTTCTAAGTTTAATACATGTCTCAAAAGAAATCTATTTAAACTTCTTCATGCCAATTTTACTCCTAAGATACTGAAACTTGTCTCTAGGCAGAGCTTTAGTAAATATGTCAGCACTTTGCTCTTTATTGCATAATTTCTTTAGTGAGCTGTCAAACTTCTGGTTCCAACACCGTGGTGCTTGTTTACGTTCAAGTTTACATACCACGTTCGAATCAGCATCCAAACCTTCAGGTGGTGACATATAAATGTCTTCCTTGACATCACCATACAAGAATGCAGTTTTTACATCAAACTGAGTTATATTTAAATTATGATGTGCCGCTTCTGAAAGTAATACTCGAACTGTATCATACCTCACTGTAGGAGAGTATATCTTTTTATAATCAGTGCCTTGTTTCTGGCTACACCCTTTGGCACACAACCTAGACTTATAGAGCGGACCAGATGGTTTATCTTTCACACGTACTCCTTTAGGCTTCTTAATCAATTCCCAAGTCTTGTTCTTTGCATGTGCCTGTAGCTCTTCCTGAATGGATTGCTTCCATTTGGCCGCGTTAATATTTTCAGTTGATACGGCTTCATCATATGTTCTTGGAACATTTTCCTGTCCTACAAGTTCTTCTATACACATATATGTGTTTCCTTGCATTTTGTTTAGTCTTGCTTTAGATCTTGTAGTTACATTAGTCAGTAATTCTGAGGAATCTATATTTGTCTCTGGCTCATACATAGATCCTTCGTCTGAGCAAACATCATCACTGGATTCATCTTTAGTATCTTTAGATAAATTCTGTAAGGTTGTGTTACTTACTATCACGAACACTCTCAGTTACAGAAGTATCTTCACAGGTACTTGGGGCGGACTCTGATAATGGTAGCAAAGCATAATTTCTTTTTACTGAGCTTTCTAGAAAAATCACGTCTCTGCTTATAATAACTTTTCTTGTTTTGGGATCGATAAGTCTGTATCCTTTGGTTTGTTCACTGTATCCAATAAATAACATTTTATTTGACTTAGAATCCCACTTCTTAGCTTTTTCTTTCGGAACATGCACCATTGCTTCACAGCCGAAAACTTTCATATGCGTGATATCTGACTTTTTACCACTCCACATCTCCTCCGGTGTTAAAAAGGCTAAGGATCTTGTTGGGCATCTATTTGTGATATAAGCTGCAGTTGACACAGCTTCTGCCCAATAATGCTTTTGTAGTTTTGCATTTAAAAGCATACATCTAGCTCTTTCTAACAATGTCCGATTCATCCTTTCTGCTAACCCATTTTGTTGGGGCGTATAAACATTGGAGGTTTGATGTACAATGCCAAATTTCTTGAGAAAAGCTTGAAATTCATTGCTTAAGTACTCAGTTCCATTATCTGTTCGGAGAGTTTTTATTTTCAAATCCAGTTGATTTTCAACTAATACTTTAAATTCTTGAAATTTTTCAAATACTTCAGTTTTACTTTTTATCAAGTATACATATACTTTCCTGGTAAAATCATCAATAAAAGTAAGAAAGTAGCGAGCTCCTCCAAGAGACGGTGTCTCCATTGGACCACAGACATCGGAGTGAATAAGTTCTAGCTTTGCTTGTGTTCTGGAACCCTCTGAAGGGAACGGAAATCTTGTCTGTTTCCCTTCAATACATGAGATGCATATCACTTTATCTGTATTTTCTAATTTGACTCCTGCACTTTCCGACAATTTATTCAAGTCTTCAAAATTCAAATGTGCCATTCTCTGATGCCATAAATAAGAATCATTCTCTGATGAAGCAGATACGTATGCTGGAACACTATGTGTAACTAGCCTGTACATATTATTTATCATTTTAGCAGCTGCGACTTGCTTGTTTACTTTATTCAGGATTTGACAACCTTGTTTGTCAAATTTCACTTGACAGCCATTATTTATTATTTGACTGACAGAAAGTAGGTTAGTCGCCAACTCAGGAACATAGAGAACATTCTGTACTTGGATTGTATCCAACTTGCCTTGCACATTGACAACATTGATATTCATCTTTCCACATGCCTTCACAACTAGCTTCTTGTCATTAGCTACCCTTATTGTGGAAATCGGTGGAGTAGTTTCATCATAAAGCAAATCACGGTTCATTGCCATATGCATTGATGCGCCAGAATCAATGTACCAATGGCTGTCGTTGTTATTTGTTGCAGATAACACAGCGACATAACTAGAATCTGTGTTCTGTTCCTTCTTCTTATTTCGGAAATATTTACTGATATGCCCATATTTATTGCATATAAAGCACCTTGGACCTTTACCAATTTTAATTTTATCCTGAGCTTGTTTGACATGCTGATTTCCCTTGCTTTTAACATATAAAGCACTAGACTCAGAGCTTTTCACCTCTTGCAGAAGCTTAGTCTTTACTGAATCAGCCGTTATTGTCATACCGGAGCTTTCAAGTGCCATAATCATCGGTTGATACATTTCTGGTAGACCAGCCAGTAATAAGGTACCAAGCCATTCCTCATTAACTTCAAATCCGATGTTCCTTAATTTATGTGCACTGGTCATGATCTTGCTAACATAGTCTTCTATGTTCAGACAATTTTCAAGCGACGTATTAATCAGATCTCTCAACAGACCAACTCGGCGTGTTAATCCTTTGTCATCGAAAGCTTTGGCTAAGTTATCCCAAACCTCTTTAGCGGTCTTAGCTTCTTGGATGTGTACATAATTGATGGGATGTACCAATAAGATAATTTTTGACTTCGCTTTTGTATCGATTTTGGGATCCATTTTGTCTTTCGCGGTGACACAACTCCATAATTCTTCATGTTCGAGGTAGGTTTGCACTGCAAACCGCCACGTAGGATAGTTTTCTCTTCCTGTTAGCTTTTCAATCAGAGCCATCGTATTATTTGACGACATTTTTGCTAATGAAGACGAAAATCCGTGCCAAGTTTCGAGATTATTCTACACTGTTTTGTTTTCAGTGAATTTTTAACTTTTCACTTATTTTATACTTTCCACTTCACTTTTATGCAATGAACAGGTGGCCTGGGCCCATAACCTGTTGTAATTAAAGAAAAGAAAGTATTATCTGAACAAAACGTAGTTATATTTCGAGAGATTTCGTAGCAATGACACAGAGTAACAGACGTGTCAAACTATGGTCAGTTACAACTGAATCGTCAAATAAGGTTCAATATTTCATATTTCAACAATTTGGTATCGAAACTAAAGGCGCAAAATTCGTTCTTGCCACCAAATGAACGATTTACATAAATAAAACGAATCTGCATATTACTATTGGAAAATATCTCACGCTGATTCCAAATGTAATGATGGTAACTGTGTTTTCAATTCAAGAACATAAATTAATTGAATGCTGAAAGTTTCGATATCTCGAGCAAAACAGACTTATTATCGTCTTGTCAAGAAATTAATCAAGAGCTTAAATGAAAAGGGAATATCTGACAGAAGCACAAATTAATATTTACTGAAACGAGGTTCATCAAAAGTTAATTGTGACAAACATTAATATCTAGAGACACGAATTAATTTTAGTATTATCTGTTTAAGTCGCCAGATTATCAATCAAAATCATTAGAAAGTTGGCTACTAGACCAAAGTAGCATAGTATTATTTGTGATGTATAAGTAAGAAAATCGATGATAAAAAAGGATCTTAGTGCTAAAGCATCTATAAATGTTTTCTTAGGCATTAACAATAACTTTTATCAACAAATCCTTCACACTTTGTTTTTAGTACATATAGACTATTATCTTTTCCAGTAGGTAATGTAAATGTCGAATACCATTTGAATTCGGCGGCACCAATATTTGCCCATTATGCCCTAAGATGCAGTTTATTTGTTACTAGCGGCCGCCCGCGACTCCGTACGCGTGGCTTTCGGTTTACGCACACATAGGCATGCAAATCGCAATGCAAATCGCAATATCCTAAAGCCTTCCTCGTCAAATGAACTATCCAACACAAAAATAATTCCAGTAGTTCCTGACATTAGCGAGTTAAACCAACAAACAAACAAACAACTCTTCAGCTTTAATATATTAGTATATATTTTCAGAACCGGAAAATAATTATTGAATTACATTCAAATATCCACACTACTGAAAGTACTGAAACTCGAAATCGAACTTCCCAGATTAGTAGGTACCAATTACCCAATATAACGCACGACTACACACACAAGTACTATGAATTCTAGACTAAAACCCTATTCAAACTCGCATTAGGTGCGATTCAACTCTGCAACTTGCAGCAAACACCCAGTAAACTGCGATAGACAGTCAATTAACACGGGGAATGTTTGAACGGGACTAGTATGTGGTGGTTTAAGTCACATGGGAATCGGTTCTACCACCATGTATGATCGGTCTGGCATGAACCTTAGATGCTTATAAGAACCTTATAAGCATATTGGTATCTCGCGAAATCAAATTCAAGCATATAGGAAGATTCATTTAAATTACTTTTGGACATCAAACATCATCATAGTCAACCTAGCGCTTATCCTGGTTGCATTTTTGGCCGTTGCCTAGGAGCCTAGGGTACACTACGACTATGATTCTGAATAGCCTGATTTTTTCAGTGGAGCGACTATCGTCTGACCTTCGTAACCGTGGACATCGATCATCATGGTAGTAAAAATAAAAGAACTTTGACGTCAGTGGAATATTATTATTGCAGCAAAGAAAACGCAACAAAATCCTTCACATTAAGACGGACTCGTCATTACTGTGGTCGTGTGGTCATTGCATGAATGAAATGCACAACAACTTTCTTGGCAACTGTAATGGAGTGGTTTATTATTGCCATGCATAATCATCCTCCTAGCGTTTATCCCGTTTCTGTACGGGGTCCGCTTTGACAATGAGTCTGGTTATTACAGTAAAGCGACTGCCATTAGACCTTCGTAACCATAAGAAGGGAACCAGACAGATTGGATCATGGTTACTCATTCAGATCTAAGTGAACTAAAGTCAGAAACTCTCTGAATTTGTAGGTTTCCTCAAAGTGTTTTCCATCACCGCCGAGCTAATGGCAAAAACCCACTCATCGATTTTTGAAAAATCAAGAGGTGTGGGCCCTGATCCGAATCACGGACCTCACGAATGTGAGGCGCCGTCCGTACCACTAGGCCACCATCGCATAATACAAAATCTTATATGATGACATTTCATGTGTAACTTATGGGTTAGAGTTCGGTGGTTTGTTTAACTCGTGTTTATATGAGCATTAACAACGGTCTACTTGTGTAACGAGCTAGAGAGTAATTTTGTAGTGCTTTAGGACTTACGTTTGTAATAACAGTAAACTCATCTCCATTATATAAATGCAACAAACGGTTTTCAGCTAACGGCAATGAATCTATAAAAATACTGAGATTTTTACTACTTGAGTTTTGCCTTGAAGACAGCATTCCATTCCTAACCATGTATAGTTTTACTTTTTGTTTGTCACAGAAACTGTTTCAAAAATCACTGAAGCAATACATTTCCTTTGGCCCCTTTTTATCAAATATGTTTTACGTTAGTATACATAATCATGCAATTACGGCAACACTTACTCGTTCCTCAACTTCTTAAACTCACCTATCACTTTCAACTAGATTTGTCAACATCCTCTTAACAGTAAAACCGTCATAAACAAACACTACCAGTAGAAGGCATTCAAAGCTACACTCAGCTCGTATCACAAGTCCTAACACGATTTGTTGGCATCCTTTTAACCCTTAAGCTCGAAGGCATTCTACTCGTCTTTCCTGATGTTCATCTGATAAACATGAGCTATCACGTCAGACCAGCGACTTGGACTTTAGGCAAATAAGTCGTTTACCATTCAACGGATCCGCGGGTATTCCACCGAGCGACACAAATCCTATATAAAATTCAACTGACGTCGTGTTGTGAGCGTGTTAAAGTTTCTGGATAAGGCTGTGAAGTTTGCATCTGTTAAAGAGAGAAGTTTTGCATGTGCAATGTGCATTTGAAATGGGGACAGCTTTTGCAGCATCATAGCTAGAATATATTAATTAACGCCTGGAAGGATATTTTCACATAATGTTGTTGTAGCTGTTTCATTTAATAAGTATTTACGCTGTGCTTGCCTTATGCTCGTTTTAAGTAGGTGTATAAAATTAGTGAATCTATCGTGATTTTTTAAATATTTATCTTTATTAAGATTATCATATGCAAAATTATTGGATATGAAGTCGTCGAAACGTTCTGACAATTTCTTTCATGATAGCCTGTAAAGTCTAAGATGCCGAAAGTGTCGATTTTCAATCTTAATCGTAAAAAACATTTTGCATGGTTTTTTTATATTGCTCAGCTCTTCAAAGGCGAAATAAAGCTCAAAACACAAAATATCCACTCTTTCAAACGAAATTAAACCATCTGTTCAAAATATCGTTGCTCATGCGCATTTTCAACACCAGTCGCCGCAAGACAAAATAATACCGATTGTAAACACAATGCACGTCAGGCAGGTTAACTGTATCCAGTATTCCAGCTATTCAGGCATCTGACATGGTTTGTCTTTACGATCGCGAGTTGGCAAGCCGCACGAATGTTTGAATATTCCTTTCGTACGCGAAATTCGAGATTCAATTTACTGTTTACCTACGCGTATACTACGTCGTAAAAGATTGTTATAATTTATTCGGTAATGGTAACGTTTACTAATCATGTTTGTGTCTTTGGTTCTGGGCTATGAATATGACTGAAGTTTTATTATTCCGTGAAATAGTAAAATTATCTAAAATAAATTCTTGGACTAACAAACCGATTGCCTAGCCCAAACTAAGCTCGTAGCTTTGTACTGTGGAAGCTAGGAAACGGATTTACATATATAAATATGTACTCTTATAAACATCCATGACTATGCCGAGTATGCCGATCACACAAATATTTGCACCTAGCGGGATTCCAACCCGTGATCCTTGGTTTTGTAGGCAGGGATTCTGACCACTAGAACAATGGGCCCGTCGAATGTGAATATCCAAAATTTTTACTAGAATGTAGGTATTGCTTAATTGTATTACAAAATTACAAGGAAACCATTCGCTCGACTGCTACTTTTAGATGTTCTAATAAAAAATTAACTCCCTTTCGTAGAAATGTTTTCTTCTTTTATTCAACAAAGGAAGCAAATCAAAACCTAATCCCCAGTTACTCAATTGGCAACACTCAACAATTCTAAGAATCTTCGAAAAACTAAAAAACTTTTTCATTGCCGATTTCTTCGTAACAATTAACCATTTACTTTTTCATTTTACAAAATGATTCTTTTCTCAGTAAACTTTAATAGCTTTCGCTTCAAATCCATGTTTCCAATAGATTAAACGTCTACAGGTTATGGACTTTCTAATTGTTTAATTTGTTTTGTAAAAGTAATTGAGTGTTCATTTCAATGATGATGACAGAAAACTAAATTATGCCTTACCACAGGTTGTTGCGAATCTCTTTTCTGTGTTTGTGAATCTTCACTAAACCAAAACGATTAAGCTAAATAATTTGTTTGTTTGCTTGTTTGAAGGCACTTATCTCAGAAACAAATGGTTCTAATTTAAAAGTATTTAAACTTTAGATTGAAAATTAGCATACCTTTAGGTTATTACATCACGCTGTGACCAATAGAAAATTAGTGGAAATGCGCAAAAATGGGGGAAATTTATTGAAGGGTTTTCGGTATGATATATATTTAAATGCGTGCGTAATATACTGGACGCACGTCAAAAACACCAAAACACACTCTTCACATCTAGTTTCCCTAAACCCGTACGCAACAAGATTGTGATACCGTCCCAAATAAAGTTACTATCTTTACAGCCACGTTTAGGCGGGTACCTTTGTTTCCTTATTTTAATGGAATTGAATAAAATATCACCCTTGCCGTCGTTCTGTGACGCAGACTATCTTTATCGCTTGTAGTTGTATGTTCTCGTATAAAGGTCGTATACGGCTGTTTATTTTATAGCATTACTTGTCTAGTTCACTTTCCGCTATTTATTGGCACGTTCAAATGTTATTTACACGGAAAAGAAAATAATATTTTAACTGAGAAGTCCTTTTCGCTTAAGTTAAGAACTCTTAACATAACTTGCTACTTAAGTAAAAGCCTGTGTTATCACTTAAATAATTGTTATTGAACTAGTATAGAAGTTTCTTTTTAATGAACAAAATAAAAAAAACATATGATTACTAACGAACGCCCGTGACTCCGTCCGTGTGGATTTCGGTTTCCGCACACAAAGGTTTATACTGTAGCTTCTATCCTTCCTCGAGAAATGGACTATTCAATACAAAAAAAAACAATTCGAACCTGTCAAACAAGCCTCTATAAATAACAAAATTAAATATAACTTCAAGTTGATAAAGAGTTATTCGACAAAGCCACAAAGCAGCACAAAGTCAAGTAACCTAACTAGTTCATAAATTACCAGAAAATGACAGAAGAATAGAATAACTAGGCGACCTTCTTTCAGCCGAACACAATTCAAACGTCATATTCCTGCCTTCTATCTAAGGCCACATTATGAGCTGTATCACGAAAGTGGTATTCCCTCCTTACATAACGTACGTATCCAATTTTTCCACTGAGTTACTCTGACAGATATAACAAGTGGCCAAGCGCGAGTCGGGGTTATCAAAGAAAAATACATTTTCCTGGACTAACACACGCTTGTAATATGATTAAATGTTTTTTATACAAGGGGAGGCTCCTTGATGAACTGTGATCATAGTTACCAGCAGACGGATTGGTGACCGCAGTATGGTACCGTTACATGGGACATGGGAACACTGCTACCAAACCCTCCGAAACGTCAATTAGTCTTCAGACACCTAAGTAAAGACTCCAACAATTCTATATAACCGCGGTGAGTGCTGAGGGCGCTTAGCCTATAGCCAACCCACCAGTGTCCGTAACTCTCAAGAGCGCTGGATAGTGTCCTAACACTGTCAGTTTTTTAGCAGGTAGTTGAGTCTCCTTATCAGGCCTGAAGTCCTGCAAAGCCCGTCGACTGCCCCCGCGGTCAGCGGTATGCGTTAAGGCATTATCTTTACAAAAAAGTACAATTCTAGATCGGCAGCACCATTCGACTAGATATATACTGCGGCACATAAATATCCTCGTACATACGACTTATGCGTTCCACTTCCCTTCCTTTGGGTGCGAACCCTAAAAATGACGTAACGTACGCCAGCGCTCTTCAAAACGGGCCAGATCTGGGTCATCCCTAAAGGTTGTATTAAAATTTAATACTTGACTTATGGTCAGCTTGACCAGACACATACCGAGGGTGTAGTGGCGTTATATAAAAAAAGAACTTGTAAAATTTACTCCTTTCTTTATGAAGGTGTGTGAGAATTTTTTGAAAGTAACCCTTTAAATATAAAACAACTATTTATCTAGTTTATTTTCCTTTGTAAATGTTTAGTTAGATCCAAGTCTTAAAAGCGTTATATTTTTTCATGTTTAATAGATGTTTAGTAGGACTTCAGTAACGTTAATAGCTTTATAATAGTGTTACTTGATGATATTATTTTCTTGTTAAAATTATATACTTCTCTTATATGGTCAAGAAACGATGATATTGACGTGATCTTTCAAAGATCACCAGTAGAGCATACACTTTTGGAGATATCGTTAAAATATTCAAATATTTAAATTGAAATAGTGTAATGATTTTTAATTAAAAAACAGAAAGAGCACAATCTAAACTCGACTTTTTAAGCGATTGGAATGTTGACAAGAATATGGAAACTTTGTTTGTACTTATATTACTGACTATTTGGTTGCGTCTATTTATATGAGTACCCTGTAACTTTCTATCTGACGTTGACTGTACCACATAAACCAAAGTACCTTCAGCTGACAAACATTTCACTTCCACTATCGCTCTAATTTTCGATGGACTAACTCTTTCAGCGATAGTACGACTATGACGCAAAGGCACGCACCCTCAAAATGCGATTGGGGTCAATCCTAAAGGTATTTTATCCGTCATTTAGTTCCCCCGGGGTGACCTACTAAACGAAAGAGCCTACATCACGAAACGACACAAAGGGGCGATATTTTATTCAACTCCATTAAATTATAAAACAAAACCCCTCTTCACGGTACGCAAATGTACGAGTACAGTGAATTGTAAAATGGAGATCACTAAAGTCGTTTTCTGGCGAACGGTGAATGAAATAAGTTACTTTCCTGAAGTTTCCGCACAAATAGTGTTATACTAAAACGTATAGCCTTCTAAAAACGCTTCTGCTTTATTGTATAAGTAAAGTAAAGATTGTTTTGAAGAAAAACAATCAACATTTTCTTTCTTGGATTTAAAATCAGAATGAAAGTGTGTTATTTGGTATGACTGGAAAGCACTTACAGACTTAAGTGAAGGTTTATTAAGTATAGACTTCACGTTTATTAAATAGGGTTCAATAATTTATATTCCTTTTAGTGTATTTATTCCTGTACTTATTTATAATCCTGTCGTTCTGACTGATTTCTAGCAGCCAGGGACTAGAACATTCCCCATAACACTCAAATTGCTCTTAAATACTTCTTAATTAATTGATCTTAGATTGCCCAACAGCCAAAACTTAGCTAAAAGGCATATAAAGAAAGCAATAACTTATCTTGCTTTCTTCAAAGGGTAGGTCTAAAAATACTCCGGGCCTTTGCCGCAGCTCAGTAACGAGCTTGTTACCACGCGACAGTTTAGCACGTTTAACTGTTCCACACGCACTCCAAGAGTCAGTGACTTGGCTTAAGCGAGAGTAAGACTTTCGGTTTAATTTATCCCCGCCTCATATTGGTCTTATAGTCTTCTTCTTCACCACTACACAAAGCGACACGTTAAATAATCCTCATCTGGTTCCGTGGGCGTTGTAACAAGCGGCTAAGGGATATTCCAGCAGAATAGGCAGCAACGTTCTCTCGTGTAATATCCCCCACCATACTCTGCTGTATACCAATTTCATCAGAATCCGTTCAGTAGTTTCAACGTGATTTATGAATATAGTATGATTCATCCTTGATACTTCTACGCATGTCCTTTTGAGCTTAATTATGGTGTACTCCGTTGTGTACCATCTTCGTCTCGGTTACCGTTTAAAACCATCTTTAAAAGATACAAAACCATCGTTTTCAGCAAATCAACTTAACCTACAGGGTCAACGTAGTCACGTATTTAGCACAAATCAATAGGCCATAAGACGTTTGCCAATCTCCGTAGGAGCGCATTGCCGTCCCTTAATCGACCCATCAGTCCCTTCCAATAGTTATCTAGACGATAGACTAACAATTACGTTGGAGGAGGAACACCGTTACCGGCCCCCCGGCGCCATAACGCCATGTAATGGCCCATTTGTGAGACAAGAAGCGATTTGAATGACCGGGAGAACGATGGCTGTGAGTTATGGAGCACCACTTTTAGACGATACAAGCTTGAGATGGATTTATGGAGTGTCAGGGTGGACTTATTTACTAATTTATTTTGTCGTGTAAAACACCCATAGTCCAATGGATGATGAAAAAATGGGACTAAACACGAGTTGTACTTAAATAACAATATCGCGTTTAGTCCTGTTTTAACAGAGTAAAGTGAAGTAATGCAACGCAAAAGTTAAAAGTTTTACCCATTGTCTAGTCATAAACTTAGCTGTAATCTTGTACTGTGGATGCAAGAAAATGGAAAGAGATGATAAACAAACCATTATCATACCACTGCCAATTAAGTGTTCCTCCACAAACCTGTGAACTTAACGAGATTTGAACCCACCGGCTCTAGTGTTATGGTCAGTCTCTTACTTACAACAAGACTAACTATCAGTTTTGAATTAAGGAAGGGCGTATTTGGAGCTATTCTGAAGAGATATTGAAACAGCCTATAAAAGGATTTACATACACCAACACATGAGGAAAGACATCGACTCCTCTAAAAATATCAAAGGCTGCTATCAAACCATCAGTAGTTTTGACTATTTCGTTTATTGAGCGTTTACTGCTCACCTTGGGAAACTTTCTTTGTTTGGACTTGGTTTCCATGGCAACCATTAAACGACCTGGTTGTATCGACACTTCGGATATAAAGATTTGATGTCAATCTTTCGGTAACTATTACCGTATTTCAGTAACCTTGTGATTTTGGAAGCGTGGTATAAAAACACCGTTGGAAATACTGTTCAATTAATTACTTGACGTGTAATGTAATTATTATGGAGGAGCTATTGCTACTTAATTTGAAGTGTACGAGTATGAATGGTTGGTTCGCTTCAAAGAGATGACATACCAGAATGCCACCCTGACCCATTTAGCTGTGAAAATAGGTATACTAAAGGCTCTCCTGTCTTGAGACTGACAGTGCATTTAAGATTTCTTTTGTGAAGTAAATTGCAAGCCCATATGCGGCGGAGACAAGCATGTAATTGCTTAGATCACAAAGGCTTTTAAAACCGTAGCTTAATTGCTTTTGTATGTAAACGGGAGGCAAACAAGCAAGTTGGTCACATGATGGTGAGTGATGCTGCCCATGAACATCCACAAACCTACAAAGGTTGATCATCGGTGATGCGTTGTTTACCTCTTAAAACCTGTACCCTATTACAACTAAGCACTGGAAACCTTATTTACCAGCAAAAACATAGCAATTCATTTACGAAGTGCTACTCCATTGTGGTCTTCGGTCACGTGGAGGTACTTTCTCAGACGAGTTGCTCAATCGAGTGGAAGTTCCACTCAGCTCTACCTCTCTTAATCTGTCTTAGGTTATTAATGTCTTAGTGATTGCAAAAACAAACGTTGTAATGATATCTTGGTTCATTGGGCTAAGTATGATTTTAAAAACATAGGGTTTAGGTTTCCAGCACCATTACATTTATTATTAGCCATGCAGTTTCGGCGCGCCGTGGAAAATTCGAACAGAAAATTGAATCTTTCCTTCTTTTAATATCCATACGCAATTTTCATATTATATAGACAAATTAACCTAACGCATTAAACGCATCTCCCATCAATGGGATAACGCGGGCAATGCCGCGCGCGGGGCTAAAAACTAGTACTCATGTGTATCGGGCTATCAAAGAGGGGCCTGAAAATTAGACACATCACACACATATGTCCAGACCGGAATTCTTAGAAGAAAAATCACTGATCTCTGCATAACCCAGATTAGTGAAACATTTCCTAACATTAGACAAGAACAGTTTATTTCCGATTAATTAAATCAGCAGTATCATTTGTACTATATTGGCGTACGTAAACAAATTACTAACTAATGGAACTGTTTTCGTTCCCTGCTTTAATTTTAGTTTCATTACTCTCGCTAGCTTATGACTGGTTATAATCTAATAACAGTAAGCAGTTCTCGTTATCGCCACAGTATAATTATTTGCAGTACCTATGTTTAATCTATTCTTACCCTTAATTTTTTGTGGGTATATTTTTTCTTAGTTATGTGGTTAAACATAATTTTGGATACAGTATAATTTTGAACTGCACTCTCTAAATAAGTATTAATTTTGACTATTTAATTTATTATCTCCACTGGACATTGTTATGCGTAACTTTAAACTTCTAATGTTTTCTTAGGTTTACGCGACTGTTACTCATGAAATAAACTTCTAGCCAACTGGAGTGGCCAAAAAGCTTATCACTACTCTAGAACCAAATTTGAAATCTTAATATTTGTTGTTATTTCGTTGTTCTAATATGGTTATTTACAACACGTCCTAATAAGTTATTTAAATCTAAGAAAACTAAGAATCTTAGAAACCTTAATATTAAAATTATGACAAACTACAACATGTATTCCATGTTTATCATATATCCTAACCATATATCCTACTACTATTTCAAAGGCGAAAGTTTGTAAGTATGGATGTATAGATGTTTGTTACTCTTTCACTGAATGGATTTGAATGAAACTTTACCACAATACAGCTTATACATCAGAATAACACATAGGCTATAGCTTATAAGGCTTTAGGCTATAGTACATACCTATGTATGTGGAAACCGAAAAACACGCGGACGGAGTCGCGGGCGGCCGCTAGTCCCTTATATAAACGATGTCTTACTGGCGCTGTATGAATCATCTGAAATAGATGCATGAGGCCGATGATAACGAATCATATATCTATGAAAAACCGCCTATCCTTACTGGCACACTTCCCTATACTGTGACACTGCGGCGGTTGTTTGCGTAACCGCGCACGCTAAATGATGCATTGTTTGTTTGTCTGTACGGACGGGAATACTGCTAGCTGGATATTGCCGGAAGCTAATTTGATACATATAGCACCCAGACCGGGACAAACAATATGTTCATGCACACAAATATTTGTCTCATGCGGAGGTTGAACCCGCGATCTCTTGGTTTAAGTAAACTTCTTGACCAGTAGACCAAGTGGTTCGTTAATAATATATTGATGTGATTACCACAGTGTAAGTAGCTTGAGCATAGGTATTATGTGTTGACGATATTTACACGTAAATATCGAATCACTATAATATGTATTATACTGTTATATCACTGTTAAACTGATATTAATGTATTAGATACTCGTACCATTCTCATAGTCAAATTGTATTACTTAGATATTATTATTGCAAAATTTTGCTTTTTGTATATTGAATTTATATATTCAATATATAACTCAAGCAAATAAAGATTTTAATCATATAAAAGAAATAACTATTTCTATTTTTCATGCAGGGTTGTTAAGCTGTTTTACAGTTCTGCGCTTGAGTAATAATTAATGTGAATGCCTTAATTATTTTGATAAGAATCTCCTCGTATGTTTTGGCACGATTGCCTAGTTTACTCACGAAAACAATTAAATTTAGCTTCAGTTAAATTATAAGATTTAATTAAGCATTGATCCCATTATATTTGATACATGATTTTCACATAAATGTTGTCTATGCAAAAATTTCTCCTATCCAAAAATATAATTATTAGCGAAAATTAAAATAATTATACACAAACGCAGTATTGCAAAGCCATACTCAGAAGTTTCCCGACTTCACTTTATTAGGTATCTTGAAAACAATTAACCCATAGATTAAATCTCAGTCTAGCTATAAAACAAAAAACAACATAGCGTCATTTCTTCCACAATTCATCACGTCACATTCCGCAGACAGTGCTAGCCGCTGCCTAGTACTGAAATGACAGAAGCAAATAGCCGCCATTATCGATAACATTCGCGAATAGATACCAAAAGGTGGAAATGTTTATTTTGCTATAATGAATAATGACGATGAATTTCGAACTTCTGACTATTTTCCTGATAAAATAGTTAACATATTTTAATACAACAAACTGTATACTTATCCAGTTACATAGTTAAATGGTTCAGCAAACTCGCACAGATAAAGAAACAGGAAAATAGTAAAACCTTTTGTACTAAAAACTTCCAGAATGCGAAAATATGTGTGATCCTGGGTTACTGATTATTTGAACCCAGGATCTAAAACCGCAATTTTAATATGTCCAAAAAAAGTTATAAACGAAAATAAATTCTTTTATAACGACACTAACTAAAGAGATATAAAGAAAAGAGTCTTGACATGTTCTTCCACTTTCTAAGGTTAGACAATGAATATAAAAGTCTTTTGACTAAGTTTGACATACTAATTTCAAAGTGTTACATATGTTAAAATATTAAATGTTTTCTCCTTCTTTGCAGATCCACGCCACGTCAGCCTCGTAGGGTGGTCGCAAAGATTGCAGACGGTCTCCTAATCATCAGGTATTACTATGAACATTATTATTATTAAGGAGCTCGATGGCGCAGTGGTTAGCGCACTCGGCCTGCAGTTGCTAAAGTAAAGCAACGTTCGCAGTTGCCAGTCATCGATCGGATGGGATGGGGTAATTTCAGATGATTCATACAGCGCCAGTAAGACATCGTTTATAGATCGGATGGGTGACCGAAAAAAATCATCTCGAGCTCCTCCGTGCTTTGGGAGGCACGTTAAGCCGTTGGTCCTCCGCCTAATCTCTCTACGGTCGTGTCAGATTTCTGTCCCACCGAATTATGAGAGTGAGGGAATAGGGAGTGCATCTGTTCTTGCGCACTCACTTGTGCACTATAATATATCCTGCGTACCTGGCTGATCGTAAGGTCGGCCGTCATGGCCGAATACGGCTAGAGGAAACCCTCTAATAATACAATTATTATATCTATAAAATCGATCAACATAGATTTACATCGTTAGATATTATGCACTAGCCATACTTCATACCTCTCTTCAGGCTCTGTAATATGAAGCGAGGGTCGCTTCATATTGCTTAGGAACCTAAGTAATAAACATACTTCACGTCAATCAAAATATTGCCACAGTTATCTAGTCACAAGGCATATCTAACGTTTTAAATCTATGACTTTGAAACAACGGGTTTATCACAAAAAGATTCGCACTAAGCCTTTAAATCCCTCTTTCAGAGGCTTTTTATGATGGCAATGTATGAAATTCCTTCATTTTGGAAAACTTGGCCTTTGATGATTTTTTTTAAGAGGGATTTGAAGCGCTTCTCTGAAAAAAAGGATAAAATGTAAGTCGTTTACGTAGCAAATGGATTTTGAATATTTCATACATCCTTGACATTTTCGCACTTTGAATTTCCTTTTAGAAACAATTCACCATGATAACACAATAGTAGTAGTAGTACTGTGTCACTATCATAAAAATAAGTAGAAAGATTTACCCTTTGTTATAGTCCATTACGGCTAAGTTGATCCCAGTGACAGTTTGCCTTCATAGGAAAACCAACAATATTCTTAAATAATTCAAACGGAAAACTATAAAAACACCTGTCACGGAGATCATCTTAGCTGAATTGAACTATTTGATTTAATTAATTTATATTGAAACTAGCGGCCGCCCGCGACTCCGCCCGCGTGGATTTCGATTTCCAATATCCTATGTGTTATTCTGATGTATAAGCTATATTGTGGTAAAGTTTAATTCAAATCCATTCAGTAGTTTTTACGTGAAAGAGTAACAAACATCCATACATCCATACATCCACACATACAAACTTTCGCCTTTATAATAGTAAGTAGGATAAAATGTTACTTTTTTAATCACGAATCTTAAAGTCATAAACGCTTTATCAAATTCCATCACACCCTTACCATCCACTTACAAACAACAAACATACAAAATGCAATCAAAACCTCAAAAACGCGCAGCAATTCGAATACAAAATTAACCCCATGAAAACTTTCCCTTAATGAATTCCCAGAGCCGACAGACTGACAAATGCGGTGATTTTAACTATATTGATTGATCGTCTGCTGGGCGGTTCCAATAATATCTGAATTAGGGGCAATTAATCATTCCAGGTTTATGATTTGAGTGGTCTATTTCACTGTTGGGTGCCCAATAAAGGGGAATGTTAAAGGGTAGGTCCTTAAAAAGGTCACGATGATGGGAGAATTTAGTAGATTTGCGATTGGATCGACTGCTGGCTGTTGGTATCATAGAGGTATTACTACTATGTATAGAGTAGACACCTCGAAGGAACATCTATAATTACTACTTACTAATTTATAAAGCTGAAGAGTTTGTTTGTATGTTTGTTTGTTTTAACGCGCCAATCTCAGGAACTAATGGAACGATTGAAAAAAACTTTTTGTGTTTGATAGTCCATTTGAGGAGGAAGGCTTTTACTGCAAAGCACTGTTGTCGTTCGACAATAGTTGCCGTCTGTCATACTTCTTTTATAATCGAAAAATGCTGTCTCATCTCTTTAAGCTAGTGGCGTGTCATTTTATAGGTGAAAAGACAAAAAACTCACCCAATTATCCGCCCCATTCCCTCAAAGTTGACGCATAGATTTTGTATCGAGGTCCACTCTACACGTTAAAGTATGTCATACCTAAATGTATTAATATTTTTATTTCCGTATTATTTCCTCCATCTACCTTCTCATTTTCACTTTAGTCAGAAATAAGTGTTGAGGAAAAACACGTCTAGTATTACCTTAAATATCAATACAGATAATTCTGCGAAACATTTTCTTATGAAATATAACAAAATAGCTTACTTAACAGTTCGTATTATAGTATCAAGCTTGTAGAAATTTGATGAAAACAATTCCACCGCCTACTTCATTAATAAGAAATGAAACAACGTTAGGAACGCCTACATTCAGTCAAAGGGCAGGCTTTTAGGGCAGCAAAATGGAAGTATTCGGAAAAACTTTATTTTGTTCTAATGTACACTCGAGCGAGTAAGAAAATTACCTGATAGTAAGTGATTATAACCGCCTACGAGCATTTACCAGAATTTAAGAATATTTTATGCGTAAGGTCGGTAGGATTCACACTCATAGAATTGAAAGTTTTTTTTACATGATATGCACGTGGTCCTACTACGTCGCCTTACCTACCATAACTACGTCGAGTCTGGGAACTAAGTCGAGTCTCAGTTCGTCCATCCCACAGGGCGTCCTACACGTCATGACTTATGGAGCTGAAACGTGGACGGACATTTAAGGCGCGGCTGGTCTAGTCATTAAACAGAAAAAAGCCTCAAAGAAAAGTTTATGTGAAACCGTCTACTTAAACCAATCGTAACCAAAAACACAGCTATCGACGCCGAAGACGACGTATGTATTAAATATGTCTTTCTACGTGATTGAATCTCTCCATCCATAAGCAGCGTGCAAACTCTGGTATGGTCTAAACAACGTTGATATGGTATCATCATAAACATCACCATTAGAACGCATATAGAAGAATACGAAAAAGGACTCGATCGGTAAGCGGCCAAAAGTCTCAGGACAAAATTTCAAGAAATCGTCCACTTAAACCAATCGTAAACAAAAACATGGCTATTCACTCACGGCCCGCTTTGATAATTCGCAGCGTGGATTCGGTCGCTAATTGAATGCGAGCAAATAGCCGAAATCATTACCGCTCGTTTACAATCGTTCTCATTCCGATACACCAGGGCTGGCAAAATTTAAACTATCACCCTTTTAAATTATTTTAATTTGAAATAAGTAAACACAAAATATCTTTGAAATTCTTTAAATTCTTTGAATTAAGGCGCTTATTATAAATAGGACACGTAAAGTTTTTTAGTTAATAAATATTTTCAGATATGCATTCGGACATAAAAAGATTTTCATAGTTCGTCAGGTCCACTAACTGTCTCGTTAGAGTAATGGTCAGAACACTTACCCGAATTGCAAGAGGCCATGGGTTCGATGCCGCCTGAGCCATCTAAGAATTTTTCTTTGTTTGCTGCAGCCGAAACGTTAAGCAGTTACGAGGGTACTTATAAAAATAATATCACGTTAAGTCACGTTATAATGTTGTCTAATTATAATGCGACGCGAAAGTGTAAATTTTGTATCTGGTAATTATTATCGTTAAGGTCGTTTTCCTCCCTCTACCATGAAAAAATATAAAATAGAAAAACCAAAGGTGCCAACCTTACCTTCAGCCATGGCAACTCAGCATTAATTGCCGAATATCGTGCCGACTGTCAACTGTTAAGCTGCGATAACTTCCCGCCTGAATAGTTGCGCTTTACGACCTCGCTAACGGTGCGTTCCGTGTTTACTACGTTCCGAACTTTGTTCCGAACGTTGTTCCGGAATTACGGAACAATACAGAAAGTAGAAATGTATCGATTTAATAATTAGTGTTAACCATTGTGTTACACAGCTCTATTTTTGGATGGATAGTTTTACCACTTTCTGATAAGTTTTGGATAAACTATGAATAAGATACACCTTTTAACAATGAAAACTTGAAAAATTGACGAGTTTAAGTCAGAAACCGAAGCTCTTCTTTCATTTGTCCATTTCATTAAGGTGCATTATAATCATAATCATGTTTGTAAAACTTTTAAACAAGCCAAATCAGTTAGTAGTATTTCTCCAGTTTTCAAGTATACCTAATTAATGTTTTTGTTTTAGTCTCTCATGATTATTGCGGGGAAAAGGTAGCATGTTGATTTAAATACTAACCTAGTAATATAAAAAGACTTGGATCAGACTAGTCCAGCCATTATCGAACTTTAAATACAAAGCGTATAAAAAGACAAATTATTTTAAAGGGGGTCATTCAACTTTAAGTTAGAAGGACATGTTATGAAATTATGATAATTGAAAAATAAAGAGAAATATTTCCTCAAAGCAGTTTATCATCTTGAATCCTTTAACGAGGGCGAGAAAAGGAAACAAACTCTGCCCTGCTTATTACGTTTAAGGAAAACAGATGTGAGTATCCAATTGGAGGGAAAATCTTCAAAAGAAAACTGACAAATTATGCAGAATGTATGCCATTTCATTAATTTCAATGGGCACTTTGGCAAGTTATTTTGATGTCATCTTTCTGTTTCCTGAAGAATATTGAAATTGAATATATATCATACATAGATTAGAGAAATACAATATTATTTTTTGGACACAAAAAAATAACATAAGCCGATATTTTGGAAGCAACGGCTTGTTTCCACAATATAAGTTTTTGTGATGATTTGTAAAATAGCTAATGTGCACTAAAATACCACTTATAAAATGAATATTGACGTGCCTTAATGATATGGGACGTACAAAATTAATCTTAGTAATTTGTTTACTCTTTTTCTGCGTAAAGACAACATAATCAAAATGTATGATGTTAGTACTCGTATGTAGTTGTACATCCAAGAACAATTTAAGTAAACTCACTAGCAACCTCTTAAGTAGGCAAATTTCGTAAGTGTCACTTCAGCTCCGGGCGGTGTAGTTGTATTTTTCTTGGCACGGCTGCGTTCTTTAACTTCCAAACTCCTTCAACTGAAGGGCAGAAAGCACTTAGGTAACAAAACTTGGAACAGTATTTCGCAAGTACTTCTTTTACGATTTTTACTGGTATGTTTCCGTGAGAATATATGACATAGTTATATTCCTCTTCTTTATTACTGAGGGTCGCGATAACTGTGTAAAAAAAACACAATTACTCTCTTAGCAATACAGGAGTGGTCGGCAATTGCCTCCTCCATTTCATACACAAACATGTAGTTTGCAGGTTTTCATTATCTCAATTCACAAGCCTGGTATGAGTCGCGCTACAACCATAATATTAGTCGAGACAAAAAAACAGCTATTACAAATATAAGTAGTAAGAATAACAAAATAAGCACACATAATTATCCCATATCCCTAGGGATAACCTGTGACCGTAGGCGGAATGTTTGAGGCCGTCATAAATATGCCACACCTACAGAAAAGGCCGGCTGATAACTCGGCTTATCCCGAAAAGGTCACTTATAATTTATCACTCTAGATTGGGTTCCCTACTTTATCGCATGAAGAAAATTTCCGGCATAATTTGAAAATAATTCGACGCATATTCATTTATAACGTAGAAAAAAGTATATTTTTCTTTAGGCGGTTTATAAATGTGATGATGATATAAAGTGATTTCCGTCTCACGTATGTAGACATCAACAACAACAAGGGTCATAGATGATTTTCCTGCTTTGTGGGAATCGCAAGCTTTCCCCCATTAGGACTTTTGTAACGTTTTTTGGATTTTTTAACACTGCTGCACTTTAGCCAGCTTTCACGTTCAGCTAGCCACTTACGTCAAAGTGCTGTTTAGGAAAAAAAAGGAGTTCCATTTTTTTTGTACCCTATGTATAAATTAATACTTACTTTACTTAACTTCTATTAGCTATTCTTATCCTCAATAAAAAAGTCTCAATGTATAGTCAAGTTTATATTTCCGTACGTTTTATTGGCACAACAATGACCAAAACACCGCCTCGGTCTTCCCCCGCAAGCTTGAAACATTGATGGCCCGCCGCGCTGCCCGAACTAATTTAAACTTTGGATTACACCAGCATGAGTAACGCGTGTTTTGTGGGAAACGAATTTTAAGATATATTGCGAGTGAAGATTAGGATTAGGGAAATTAGGAAGGGGGAGCCAATGTTACGTATTGTATATGGAAGGTTATGACGAAAGAAAAAAAGAAAAATTCATCTGATGTCAGGTTCCTACCAGGCCTGATTTGAATCTGGCCTGAGATATGGTGAAATAGATACATGTAAGGTCACAATGCGCATTTAAAAATAAAAATAATAAATTAAATACAGAAAGGAATAAAGATTTTATCTCAAATTATGTAGTAAATATTACAATAGAGGTGCATCAAAGAAATTTTATTTGTTTCCACGCCATTCGTACTTTACTTAAGTTGCACAAGTCAACGATTCTTATATACAGACCTTTTAAACTAGGCAGAAATATCGTTCGCTCACAAAACGAAGGAAGCATTTTTTTTACTACAATATTCCCAGCGGGAAGCGACAAAGACTGTCACAGATCAAACTCAATGCGGATAGAATAAAAATAAACTAAGCCTGAAAAAATATACTGGAAAAAGCATTCATTTCACTTCTTTCCAACTCTCGAAGGAATTCTTACTGAGCCAATTCTAACGAGAGCCTTTCTCACTAAATAAAAACATCAGACATTTTGTTTCATAAACAAAAATATTATCAGTTACTTAGTTGAGAAAGAACGCTGCTTTAAATGCACGATGTTCGTGGTTTCAATCCGGGCAAGTGCGAAACTTTATAAAAGTTCTATGTACGGAAAGTATATAATAGTGTTCATACATAGTATGTGGTTAAAGGAAAACATCGTGAGGAAACCGCTGAATGGAGAACTAGTTGTAAGATAAGGCATTATTACTAAAATACTACATATTGTGACGTGTGAAAAACAGCGGAAACTTTACTTGTGGTTGTGATAGGAGAATCGTTGCTGTAGTAGTACAATAAGGATTAAATAAATTAATAAATAGAGCTTTTCATTGAATACTTAGCGCAAAAGTCAAAGAGCTGAATTCACTGTGCATACTTTTATTGAAATGCTCGAAACTCACCGCAATATACTCTTGGATGTCTTAAAAGTTGTTCCGACTACTATGAATGTTTATTAAATAAACTTTTAGGACGATTAACTTTAATTGGAAATACTGAATCCAACAACTTGTTATTTATCGGCCTATCTGTACTCTCTGGATCCTTTTATATCGGGGACTATCTAAAAGTGGAAAAGGATCGCTGCATAAATAGGACTTTTTGTTTTACTAAAACATTCATTAAACTGTTATGGAAGGAAAAAATAATTTTTTTTTCGATGTTTCTTCGAACTTTTGTTTTTATACATTACTTCAGGATCAGTTATCAGTGCGTGCGGTACATTTTTATTATTAATGATTTGTCATAACATCAGTTTTACAACTATCATATTTTATATAGGAGGAGTCTGCCTCTTTTTTATTGTAAAAACTTAAATCCCTGCTGTGGCGCGCACTATTAGTAGTTAAGTTAATCAAGCAGGATCCTTTATTTGTAGGAGTACACCCTCAAAGTTTATCCGGACCGCCTATCGTCCGTAAAATTGTCCCGGTTAGATAGTAGGGGACTGCCTCAGCCGATATAAGTAAATATGAATAAATACTTGTCACAGTTATGAAAGGAGATAGCCTTCGAGCATTTACTTTACATTAATTTAAGTATTCAACCTCAGTTCCTACTTCAATTCTGATTATAAGTTGTGTGATGTGATGGGTGTAAGTTTATTAGCTGACCAGGTGAACTTAGTGTCACTGTCAGTGTCACGTTTATATTCATAAAGTTTGACAGTAGGACAGTGTGTGAGATAATAACGTGGTAGTTCGTAGTTTTTTCCTCCATATTATTTTTTATTGACCAATATTTAATTTTATTGGCCTTCCCGTGACTTCCACATTTTTTTAGGACCAGAATAATCCAAATCGGTTCGGCCGTTCTCGAGTTTTAAGCAGATTTAAGAATAGAAATTCATTTTTATTTATATATCTGCGTATTTTTCTTTTAAACGATGATCTTTAATTCACCCCCGAATACTATAAATAGACATTGGTAAAGAAAATACATGTCTTAAAAATATTTTTAGAAAACATCTTAAACATTTTGCCTTCTTATTCACTTGGAAACATCGCAAGATTGATTTTGTTGTGAAACGTTAATTTATTATTCATTTACCTTTGAAGCAACAGCTTTTAAGAGACATCCTTATGAAAAGACTCTATTTTTGGACGGCAATTTCAGGGAAAAAAATTGTGAATGTCCCGTTAGGTTTCAAAAGCTGCTGTCTCACGGGTCACATTAATACTCGAGGATTAAGTTGTTTTGTACTCGGCCAATGGCTGTGACTAAAGTTTCCTAACTAAAAATGGACACATTTTTTGTTAAGTATTACTGTGGAAAAACACCAGGCTGAAAATACGCGACTGAAGTTCTGCGTCAATGTATTTTCGATACAAAATTACGCGGCGTAGTTTCTGCATGGTGTGTCATCTTCCATTTAAAATTCACTGCAGGCCTGCAAGCCTAGATACGCCGAACTTTGGTCGTTTTTTGGGTGTTTGAAAAATAATTTATGTCCAAAGGCATTAACAATTTTTTTTTAATTTTATTGTTTCCATTAATTGTCTTCATACTTCGAACAAAGGATCAAAGGACGGATCTCACTCAAAAGGGTCTTCAAAGGACCTCAAATTTCTATTTATGGGAAAATAATTAATTTCAAGGTTGTTTGATCGAGCGATAATAGATTTTGACGACTTTCAAGCTACCGACAAACTAAGACGAAAATTTCCATTCGATCCATTTTAACTTGAAGTACCTTTACTCATACTTTATTATAATATTTCTTTTATAAAGATAGTTTACTACCATTGAGGTATTACTGCTACGTATAGAGTGGACATCGAATACAAAAAATGCGTCAGCTGGCAGGGGAGAGCTGGCAACGGATAATTTTGTGATTTTTTTTTGGCTTCTTACCTTTAAAATGATATGCAATTAGCTTTATTTTTCGTCCTAGAATGATTCATACATGTTTTGAAAAACATCCGTGCGTTTAAGAAGATATTTCTAATACAACATCTCATAAAATAATCTTAGTCCGTGGTAGGTAGTAAGTTGTGTTAGAGATGTCAGAACTAACAGTGGATACATCATGCATAAAAATGTGATTTGTCTCTAGCCGGATTTAAACTTTCGACCTTCGGGATTCTGGTCTCGATGTAAGTCTCCCACAACTACCCCCAATTGAGGGTGTCAATAACACAAAACATTTCAGCAACATCCTCTCTTTGTTCCAGAATTCTTCCCCCCACCAGACGCGATGTCACCACAAGCGAGGGTGAGCAGACTTGAGCGGGACTACATTGAGGTGATGCGGAGGAGGGGCCAGAGCCGGTCACCGTAGCGCTGCGTCTGTTCCGCTGCTGAGGAGGCGTTGAAGCAAGTTTACCAGTAAGTGTCCACCATGTCTGCTGTTTGGGTCAAGTCTGCTCAATCAAGTCTTCCCACTCGTTGAGTGGGTCAAGTAGTACCAGCTGCTTTTCATGGAAGACTGCCGTTTATTTTATACCGGTGCACTTGTCTGGCGTACGCTGAACGCTCCTGTGTTGTTCCAATCTAGAACGATAGTTACTGTTCCATTATTTCGCTTATGTATGGTATAGAGCGCTAAGGGACTTTCTGGACATCACAAGCTGCTGAGGAGGCGTTGAAGCAAGTTTATCAGTACGTGTTCATCGTGTGTGTAGAGTCAAGTAGTGAGTGAGTGAGCAGACTTGAGCGTGTCTACATTGAGGTGATGCGAAGGAGGGGCCAGAGTCGGTCACCGTAGCGCTGCGTCTGTTCTGCTGCTGAGGAGGGGTTGAAGCAAGTTTACCAGTAAGTGTTCTAGATGTATTGTGTGCACCCAGCACGTCTAGTCTGCTCACTCAAGACTGGTCACTCAAGTCTGGTCACTCAAGTCTGGTCACTCAAGTTTGGTCACTCAAGTCAGCTAACTTAAGTCTGCGTACTTACTGTAGGTAAGTGAGCAGACTTGAGCGCGACTACATTGAGGTGATGCGGAGGAGAGGCCAGAGCCTGTCTGTTCTGCTGCTGAGGAGGCGTTGAAGTAAGTTTACCAGTAAGTGTTCATCGTTAATGTTATGTGGGTTTTGTTACAAAGTGTGTTTGTTACATATTAGTGTCCCACTGCAGGGCAAAGTCCTTCATCGTTTGAAATCATGTTTTCATGGCAAAGGTGGTTTTTGGCTTAAATCACTACGCTTGCCAAATGCGGATTGGTGATGATCACAAACCCGGGCTGTGTTTGGAATAACCGACACCAATTTTTCCGACCCGTGAATCAAACTCAGGACATCGAGACCACGGCCAAGTACTTACACCATTAGACCATCGAGGCGTTGCAGGAACACTGCGGTTTCCTTCATACCAGTGCTCTCCAGTGTTGTACCGATATAGAATGATATAGGCACTGCCCCATTTCTTCGCGTGGGTATGGTACAGAGCAACTAAGGGACATTCTGGACAACAGTGTCATGGGCATCAGTGTTTTCCTGTGTTTTATTGATAACCAATCTTAAAAGCTAACGATGAAGTTGATGCCAAAGACGAATCATTGGCTTTTAAGTTACTTTTATTTTTTACTAATTAACGCAACATTTCAAAAGCTAAAACCCGAATCGTTGAACCCATTCACGTAATTGCTTCGTTTTTCAGCTTGTCAACAAAAGAAACATCTTTCCATTAACCCGAACAAAGTTCAAAATCGCTTGACTTCAGCGTTCAAATCTGCCCCATAAACATGAATGTACCTATTTCACGGTCCATTAATATCCGGTTATGTTGTGTTGTTTTCAAACTCCGCCAGTTATGTCAACAATTCGTACTACAAGTGATTGGGCGTATCGAAATAGCACTAACTGCTGAAATGATACGCTAAATATCTACTTGAACATAGTTCAAGTTGCTTACTTACTTGAAGTAGCCAAATAGAGAAATTATCTTTACAAACCTATGTAGGTATAAGCTTACTTCTACGCCTGATTCTTTTACTATGAAATTGCTGGGGATTATGATTTTTATAGAAACTGAAATACATTTTAAATTAATAAATAAGTGTATTACCATTTTCAATCAATGATTTTGCAAATTAGCCCGGACTGATTAATTTTTTGTTCGATAGCCCGAGCTGATATATGTAAATGATTTGTGGTTAAATTTTCAATAACCAAATAATCAGTCTTTCGCAGTTCACATTTGGGGTAGGCCTCCCTCCGATGGGAGGATATGCCCATAATCACCACACTGGGCAGGCGGGTTGGTGACCATATATGGAACATACTTATTATGTACTGTTAAGAACGAATATTTATTGTTTTTATAGTCCCAAAGAAAACTGATTTAGTTTAAAAAAATTAAGATAGAAGGAATAAAGAAAAATAAAGAAGAATTATATGTATAAAGTCTTTAAATCTTTTCATTCTTCCAGAAATGAATCTCCTAAACATGGACGCGGAGAACCGCGTGGTACTCAACGTGGGAGGCATCCGGCACGAGACGTACAAGGCCACGCTGAAGAAGATCCCCGCCACGCGGCTCTCCCGGCTGACGGAGGCGCTCGCCAACTACGACCCCGTGCTCAACGAGTACTTCTTCGACAGGCACCCCGGGGTCTTCGCGCAGGTCCTCAACTATTACAGGTATATCAAACTCAGTAGCATCAGTATAAGCAACGTCTAGCTCGTCTCTAGTACAAGGCCACTCTAAAGAAGATCCCCGCCAAGAAGGTCTCCCGACTAAGGTCACGAGCAGATCCTCAACTATTACAGGTCAATAAGTAGCAACTTTTAGTCTTGTAGCTCTCCAAGCTTTAAGACTAAAATCGTAAACACAAAAAAAAACTAAAAATTAAAAAATAATTTCTAATATATCTATTACCTAACACTATAATTTTCCTTAACTATGTCAAAGTAATCTTAAACAAACTAACTGAAGTCGGTGCTATTTCTCTTCTGCTTTTGGGCAGGCACCGACTTCATTTAGTTTGTTTAAGATTACTTTGACATAGTTAAGGAAAATTATAGTGTTAGGTAATAGATATTAGAAATTATTATTATTTTTTTTTTTTTGTGTTTACGATTTTGAAGTCGGTTTTATTTTTTGTTAAAAATATAGTTATTTTATTTTAAAATTTTTAGTGTTACTTTTTTGTAGATACCCTTAGTCAACAAAACGAAAAGAATCGTTCAAATTGGTTCATAATCGGCGGAGATATTGCGTATAAAAAAGTTCATCCCCAACTTTCCACCCTTGGGGGTGAAATATTTTCTTCAAATTCGCATGAAACTACCTTTTTGATAATACCTATTCAACAAAACAATAATCGTTCAAATTGGTTAATAATCGGTGGAGATATTGCGTATTAAAAAGTTCATCCCCAATTTTCGACCCCTGGGGGTTGTTTTTTTATTATAAAATTTAAATGGGACCACCCTTGAGGTATTACCTGTACGCCGAAAAAAGAACTGTTCAAATCGGTTCATAATTGGCGGAGATATCGGGTAACAAACATAGAAAAAAAAAAAAAAAACATACGGGTCGAATTGAGAACCTCCTCCTTTTTTTGAAGTCGGTTGAAAAGTCTGTGTGCCGGATCATTATCATCTCTTTCATACTTGCTTTAATTCCGGTCATATTCTTAGTCGACCCCGAAAAACGGTGCAAAAATTAATCTGATTTGACCAGCCTAGTTATTTTTGGAGCTAATAAGATCTGGTCTCCGCAACCCTTCCACCCTTGATGTTTGGGGCAAAACATAATTTCTCATCATCACGTTTTTATAACTTCTTGGAATTTTACTCAAGAAAATTCAGTTTTGAGACTTTCATACATTGTAAAACATGTTTAATAACTTTTTACAACTTTAAAATAATATTTTGTAGCGAAATATTTAAAACTATTTACTCACTTTTATACTTAATATGCATGTTGCAAAATGCAGAAATTAAATTCCTTTGCGAAGAACATTTTACAATATACTCTTTATAAACTCATATGCAGAGGAATTAGGGGCTGTGAACTTCTGGAAGGTGTAGAATATGCCGCTGAATATTAGAAAAGTTTCAAATAGGACTTAACACGCTACGAGCTGAAAGGATATGAAACAGTTCCCAGTAAATGTAAAAGTTACGAAACTAACTAACAACGTTTCATTTCCAGAATATGTGAACAAAAGTTATGAAACTTAATATGAATAAAAAGCTAAAATTAGATAAAATGAAGCTTAGATAGACTTAACGCAACAAAAAAAGCGTTATTCAAAGAGCTTGACAAATCATTTTAATTTAATAATTGACACTTTGATTTTTCAGGAGAAGAAATGGGGTTATCGGTTTAAAATAAATAATCAGTACACAGAATCAATCCTAGCCTTTGCTGATGATCTCGCAATCTTGACACGAAACCCGAAGCAGTGTCAAGTGTTATTGAAAATGGTGGATGAGTTCTGTGCTTGGACTGACGGCATGAAGGTGAAACCAAGTAAATGCTATTGCTTATGTCTGGGTAGACGAGATACGAAATTTACATCTTATGACCCTGGACTCACGATTGGCGGTCAGAATGTTGCCACAATTTCTGAAGCGCTCCCGTTCAAATTTCTAGGCAGAAAGATAGACCATAGAGGCCGCACACCATCTCTGGAGGATATTGTTGAGGATTTCATTGATTCCATTAGTAGGGTTGAGAACCAACCCATAGGGAACATTAAGAAGCTATGGATCTACAACAACTACCTGTCCTCGCGCTTATCTTGGCCTTTCCTCGTATACGACTTCGGCAAAACCCTTTTATCGCGACTGGACGCCGTTGTTGTGAAATCGTTGAAGTCTTGGACTGGATTAGCCCACTCGGCAGACCCCTCTACACTATTTAGGGGCAAAAATAGTTTTGGGATGAACCTAAATAAGCCATCGGAGCTTTACAAACATCTTAGAGTTACCAAGATGCACATTCTGGGTAAATCGAAGGACAACGCAGTGGCAACACTCCCAAAAGATAAGAATATGAGTGAGTTAGAGTCAAGGTTACGGTTCCATAAGCAGTTTATGGTGGGAGCGCAAACAAACAGGGTAGGATTAGGAAGTCGAGGAAGAGAGGATGACCGGAACATCATTAAGTCTTTTCTGCGAATGGATGAAGATAACGAGTATAGAGTACATGCGCTTAATCTTGAAATGCAAAACGAGTGGGTGTCCCTTGGTGAGTTTTGTATCCCTTTAGCATTGAAGTGGCGGTCGATACTGTACGATTGGTCTCCGGCGTTGCTTAAATTCTATCTGAATGCCTTTCAGTTGACCCTACCCGATCAGAGCAACCTTGTGAGGTGGGGAATGGCAGTAGACAAAACATGTTTACTCTGTGGCGAGGCCGTAGGTACCGCGAGGCATTTGTTGGTGGGATGCAGAGTACTCCTAGACAGAGGTCACTACTCTCGCCGCCATGACGGAGTGTTGCAGATCATACGTGAAGCGGTGAGCCTTTCAATAGCAAGAGCAGCAAAAGGTTTGACGACGAATACAAAGAACATCAACTTCGTCAAGGAAGGATCTACGAAGAAGTCCAAAGTCAAACCTTACTCCATCGTTAGTGCAGCTCCAGATTGGAAGATCATGATGGACACGTATGAAAAGCGCTACACTATTCCAGAAGACATTGTATTATCGTCGTCTAGACCAGATCTTTTCGTTTATTCTAGAAAACTTAAGCGCGTACTGTTGGTGGAACTTACTGTTCCATGGGAGACAAACA
This sequence comes from Nomophila noctuella, assembly GCA_958496325.1. Lineage (NCBI taxonomy): Eukaryota > Metazoa > Arthropoda > Insecta > Lepidoptera > Crambidae > Nomophila > Nomophila noctuella. The sequence continues at coordinate 1,472,327 of OY292497.1, read as the reverse complement.
TTCCCAAAGATCACGCGTTTAAAACAAATAAGTATTATGACCTAACCAACGAGATGACTAAAAATGGTTATATAGCACGGTTGTATGCTGTGGAAGTGGGTGCGAGAGGTATACCAGCGAAATCTCTCTACAACCTACTGAAGGACTTAGGATTACCAAGATCTAATATTAGCTCGTTACTGGAAAGAGCAACTAAAGCCGCTTTACTCGGCTCATACCAAATATGGTTGGGAAGGGAGAGGAATGTCATCGGTGAAGGTGATCGTTAGTATACTATAAAGGGGCCCCTTAAACCTACGCGCTGGGTCGAAAGTCCCAGGCACCGACTGACATTCCTCTCTGTTCCACGCGATGGACCCGGCACCCGCACGGAGAATCCATGGATAGCTAAGAAGTTCGTCTCTCGAGTAATGTTTTATCCATTTCGACATAAAGTAGTGCCTTAAATCTTAAAATGACAATACGAAGAAACTTTCATAATAATGGTAGCAGGTAAATTATCATGCTTGGCCTTGCCTTTGTTACTTAAATTAGGTGTTTAAAGTAAATTTTACAAAAAAGAACCTCCAAATATACACATTCTTTATTCAAAATGCTATTTCAATAAAGACATTATTAATACTCATAATTTAATTAATTTTAACACAGATACTTAATTTAATTAACCCTTGTCGGTAACAGGGAGATTAATCAACCGTTATCTGCAATTAATTATTGAACATTGGATTAATTGACTTGTCAGGCTTCATAAAGGGTCTGATGTCATGACAATATAAGCTACAGCTTCTAAAACAGTATAAATTCAATTTGATTGTTCTCTTTTACCAATTTCATATCAGTCAGAATTATTATATTTTCTCTGAAATGTTGTAATCAGAAAGCTTAAGTCATAATTAGTTTTGAAATAGCTTTTAAAATTATACATATCACTCAGAACAGTAATATGTGATTGTGAAATTTTGCCAAATTTATATTTTTGCTGACTGTATTTTTTTTAATCTGTGAATAAAATTATCCGCGGATTATATATCTGCGGATCAAAATATCTTGAAAAATTATGAATGGTTTCCTAACAACGTTTCTTGTGACTTGTTAATATAACTGCCCTTCAAAAACCATTTTAAATTTACGCTCTGTATATCAGAAAGGCAAATACTATAAAATTTATGTGGTACAGTCAGCAGAAACCTGAATTAGTAAAAACCATACCCGTCATAGATTCTAGTCTAAATAAAGCCAAATTATTGCTTTAACATAACCAGACAGCTAGACTCCCCAACCCCATTTCCTCGCCCTTCCATAATATTCTTAGAGGTCACGTCGTGAATTTCGGATATTCGCGGCCCTCGGGTGCCCTTTGAGAAGTATTCCACTTTGTGCACCCAATTTCAGAGTCGGCGCAAGTTTACCACTGGGCCTAGTCCACTTTGAGTACCTAATGGTATTTTTGATAAGCCGAATATAATGATTTGGCAAGCCCGTTGGTCTAGAAGTTCCAGGTCCGCCATGGGCAAATAGTAAAAGGAAACGGATACTTAATATCCGTTTCCTAGCACCCGTAGTACAAGCTTTTAGCTAAGTTTGGGGCTAGGCAGTTGGTGTTAATCCAAGGAATTTGTAAATTTATTCTTCTTTTATGACTATGTGCATGAAGTGGTCTCGGCGAAGCGCTCAACTTGCTAATTCTCAAAAATTAGGTGCTCATAGTGGACTACAGCCGTCAAAGCCATCCTTGATTAATATCCCGGCCTAATCTCGCGCTATTGATTTGTTAGCGCCTTGTTTGTTTGCTTAGTCTGATTATGGTCTCGGGGAAATTGTTTTTACGAGTTCCATCAGTGTTTGCGGAAGTTTGCGCGGTATCTCGACGTAGATACGATGCGGCAGATTGTGGCTTGGTTAATTTGCTAATATCTATGTTGTGTTGTTTTGTGACGTCACTAGTGGTGAATTTTTGTTTTGGTGTTATGCGCTATCTATGTATATCTTAAAAACGAGTTTTATAACAGGCGAGCCGTTTTGGAAGTAACTTCTAAAGTTGGAAGTCTTAGATCTATTAACGAATCAGAACAGAAAACAGAAGAAATTATTTCAATTAAGTAGATCTATTGAAAGAAAAAAACTATATATAAAAGTTGCTGGTTTTATAAAAACCGCTTCTGCTCTACTATCATAAGTCTTTAAATTATGAAGTCTATTACAAGTCGTGAACAATCGATAAAACCTTAACAAGAGGCCAACAAAATCTGACTCAGATAATAAAAAATGCGCCGTGCCGCACGTTCAGAAAACGCAACAAAAGACCGATGCTCCTGTCGCTTTTTATAAGAAAAAGACATGGCCAACATTCTACGGAACGTTTGCCTAGACACCAAATTCATTTCCCACAAACATGTCGTATTGCATTAGACTCGTTACTATCAGAACATTCAATATCATTAACAACTTAAGTCCAAGAACTTGAGGTTATAATTATACAGACACACAAAGATTGCAAAAAACATTTCAATCCCTTACTGTAGCATTGTTTTGATTGATGACATGATACATTGGTTACTAAGGTTACTCAACGGTGTACCGTGAAAAAACTGTTGTCTCTTTTTCTCTTATCGTAATTTTGCTAACGCTTACTCTGTCACGCATTGTATATTATTTCCATGGCAGCGGATTTAAATATTTGACAATAACTGTCGAAATAATGACAATAATATTCATTCCTTTCTGCTTAAAGTAATATTCATTTTGGGAAAAATAATAAAAAACTATGTTTAAAATAAGTTGTTTGTGATAAATAATACGTTAAATGATACAATTTCAAATATTTTTTATAGTTAAAGCTATATTTTATTGTATGTCACTGTTTTTCATACAATATTATATTGTGTCTATGGAGGACAAGAACAGACTATCCGTATTTACGTTGAAAGGAACGCATTTTCTCAAAAGCAGTGTATAGCGGAAGTTAAATTACTAATTAATTTCTTTTAAATACTGACAAGTTCTACAAGATTGTAAAATATTTGAAAATTCCTATTTTAATTTAATATATTTTGTGCTTTTGTGCCATTCGTGGCCATCACTAGGCAGGAATTGACCATATCCTTTGTATTGAAGATCTTGAAATATTGGATAAAAAATTCACATCTTTAAGGGAAACCGTTCCGCCTGAAGGTAAAGGAGATTTAGTGAAAAATATGGAGGAGGTTTTTCAATTCCCCCGTCTTTGTGACGTGTGGGAATAAAAAATGTTGGGGCGCGTGAAGGCAGATTTATGGTCCTTCGAGCAGATTTGCGGCGGGAACGTTGTACGGATCAAAGCGGCGTTATTAAGGACCGCCGCAAATGTTTGACGATGGGGATAGTAATTTTTAGATCTTCTACGCAAACCACGATAATGCTAAGGATTAGTTTAATCTTAAGGGCTCTTTTCGTAGGAGGTAAATGATTATTAAATCTATTTACTTACAAGAAGGTGCTTGATTGTTTTGAAATACCTTTTGTTTCATCATTTTATATCACGATTTTTTCATTTGCCTCTATTTACATAAGCTTGTCTAGCTAGCTACTGTGCTGGAGTGACCATTCCAATATGCGCAATGGAAATTAAAAGAAAGTCAAGTGTAAAGCAAAAATACTATGTTCTTTTTTTTCAAATACAGCAAATTTAACCCAATTTTACTGTTTCTCAGGACCGGCAAGCTCCACTACCCTACTGATGTCTGCGGGCCGTTGTTCGAGGAGGAGCTGGAGTTCTGGGGTCTGGACGCCAACCAGGTGGAACCCTGCTGCTGGATGACCTATACACAGGTATGAATTGACAGAAGTATCCTCTTATTAGAACTGAACAATAGAAAAACAGTCATGTCTGTTAATGAAATGTTGGAGTAGATGGAAGGCTTAAGTTTTAAGGGTTTTACGCATAGCTTTTCTTGAAAAATGGACTATCTAACACAAAATTATTTTTTCGATTCAAACCAGTAGTTCTTGAGATTAGCGTGTGCAAACAAAAAAACAAACACATTCTGCAGCTTAATTATATTTGTATGTATAGATTAGAGCTTCACAGATCAAGAACTACATAGTAGCACTTTACGGAACATTTTCCAGTGTAATGAAGCTTAAAAACGCCTGGTTAAAAACTTCTTAAAATTCTTTCTTCTCATTAAGTAAAAAAAGCGCAAGACTCTTACATCTTCCATCATCTTGTATAATAGAAAACCTCATTTTATAAAAATAATAATAAAGAAAAAGCTTTCCTTTGTCCGCAAAGAAACGGGCGTAAGGAAAACAGCCCTCTAAAATTTAATTACTGCATGAACAAGTTTCTTCCTCAGTCGAAACAACGTGAAAAATACAATTCTCAACCCTTATTTATACGCATCTGGTATTGCATACCCCGAGGCGGCTTATGGTATTCAAACTTTTTGAATTTCATTATTGACAAATAGGAAAACTTGACGTATTTTAAAATGCATGTATGTATTTCATGAATTAGAATCGAGGCTTATCTGCCTCCGTAAAATTGTTTTTGGCACGAATCTTTGTCTCAGTCTTAGCAGTGTTTAAGATACAGACGTGGTTAGACGACTAAAAATATGTTATGTATTTCTAATCCATTCTTGCATAAAATATGTACATAAAACAATATGGGATAGATTATAGACTACAGGCCAATGTAAAAAATGGATGGGTCATATGAACCACCAGGTGACGTATATAGGACGATACAAGAGCGTAAAATAATAATATTCAGCTCTATACCGTCACTTGTAAGCTGTCCAACTGAGTGCTGGTGAGAATTCAAAAGCGCAGGTAGAGTACCTTTTGGGTCATACATTTTTGTACGGCATTGCGGAATAATGGATTAGAAGCTGTATTGAAACAGAATGAAACTGACGCCGTACAGAAAAAAATACCAAATTTACCCGGGAAATGGCCAGAAAATCAAAAAAAAATACCGACTTTGTGGCGCATCATTTTTTTCCGGCACTGCGCGCTTTCTTATTATTTTTCATGGATTTACCGATGGTAAGAATGCCGTACAAAAATATATGACCCAAAAGGTACTAACTGTACCTGCGCTTTTGAATTCTCACCAGCACTCAGTTGGCCAGCTTACAAGTGACGGTATAGAGCTGAATATTATTATTTTATGCTCTTGTAGCGTCCTATATACGTCACCTGGTGGTTCATATGACCCATCCATTTTTTACATGGGCCTGTAGTCATTATACATTTTTTAAATGTATTTGTAGTTAAAAATAAATTGAAGAATTGATGACTTTTTGAATGACTTCTTCTCGAAATAACGGACATATCTCCCTCATTACAATGAGAGTATAGAGTTTTGTGGACGCCCTTTGCCCGAGGACATAGGATTTTAAGTCAAGTAACTAAGAGAGTCCACACTCTCTTAGTCATGCCATCATCACAACAGATTAAATGAAAATGTTGATCTAACCAACAACACAAATAATATCGAGAGGAACAATAAAATGTAATATTTACCAAACATACAAACGACTTTGTGAGTTTCCAATTTACTGTTCCTGACTAAACTCTGCCGACTTTGTCCAAAATTCAGGGCACAAAAGGCCCCATGCAAACGTTTACGTAACTATTTAACCAAGACAATTCAGGGTTTACATTGTTCTGGTGAAGCGAAGGGCAGACCGCAAAGTAATTTGTTTAACAAAAACAAGTATTGTAGGACGCATTCAAATTAAAAAATCGGCCAAGTGCGAGTCGGACTCACGCACTGAGGGTTCCGTACAAATTTTATTTTTGACGTATTAAAAAAAACTACTTGCTAGATTTTGTTCAAACCAATTTTCGTTGGTAGTTTTTATGGTAATGTACATTATATAATTATTTCAGTTTTATCATCCTCTTATTTTAGAAGTTAGAGGGGGGGGGGACACACTTTTTTCCACTATGGAAGGGTCTGTCACGCAAAGTATTCACTTTAGAAAAAAGTGATATTAGAAACCTTAATATAATTTTTAAAGACCTATCTATAAATACCCCACACGTATATGTTCAATGAAAAAAAATATTTCGAGTTTCAGTTCCGACTATGGGGACCCCCCACTTTTTTTATTTTTTTTTCTATTTTCGTGTGAAAACCTTGTTGCGGTTCACAGAATACATTCACTCACTAAGTTTCAACAGTATAGTACTTATAGTTTCGGAAAAAAGTGGCTGTGACAGACTGGCGGACAGACAGACAGACATGACGAATCTATAAGGGTTCCGTTTTTTTGCCATTTTGGCTACGGAACCCTAAAAACCGGAAACACAAGTAATGGAGTTTCTTGCCAGATGTCTCGATAGAAGAACATCCTACTTAATACAAATATTATTAATGTGATAGTTTGTTCGTTTGCATGTTTGTCCGATTGTCCGTCAATCATGCTGAAAGTACTGAACGGATTTTGATGAAATTTGGTATACAGGCAGGATAAATGCTGACTTTGGTGAAAAGATACTTTTTATCCTGATTGAATAATCTCATGGGAATCTTGATAATACCGCGCCGCGGGTAAAAACTTTTATTATATATTCTAATTCATGAATGGGTAATAGGTAGGCTCATTCTATACCATTGATATCTGACAATTAGTCCACTTCAATAAAGAATATTTTGATTAAGCATATTAAAACTATTTTCGTGGTATAAAAACTGCATTGCAACTAAGTTTGCCGTCTAATGCAAAAATCCAATTCCTTCTTTCAACCGCAGCTAATTTCTCTGTCGCCTCTCTGAGTAAAAGAAACTGTAATTAGTGCGGTTAAGAACGTTTGCGTTTTTAAGCTCCCGGAACGGAATTGCAACTGTTTCCTTATTTAAGAGTTAGGAAGTGTTCTTATTTGGTTTCGTTGTCATTGAATGTTTTGTAATTGCAAAACTACATGATACTAATGAGAGCACTTTCAATATTTTTGATTTAGTTCTTCGAGTTCTTTTTGATATACAATAGTAAAAAGTATACTAAATACTATAAAGGGGCCCCTTAAACCTACACGCTCTCTGTTCCACGCGATGGACCCGGCACTCGCACGGAGAATCATGGATAGCTTAGAAGTTTGTCTCTCTAGTCATAGCATAACTAAGAAGTAATTTCACAATCGTTATTAGAGGTAAATGTCTTGAGGCTCCTCTTAAAATCATGAAAATGTCTTATAGATACCTATGGAATATTCGGAAGTATGTTTTACTTATGCTCAGGGCCCGTAGCCAAGATGCCACTTTGGCGAATTCGCCAGACGCTTTCGTCGCGACTTATATTGCCCTCCCGCACACGGAATAATTATGTGAGCTGGATGGAGATATAAGTCGCTACGAAAGCATCTGGCGAATTCGTCAAAGTGACATCTTGGCTAGCCTACCTGGGCTTAGACGCAAATACACAAAACCAAAGTTCTAGAGTAACTTTTTAAAATATAAATTGTGCATAATTCAGATAATAGATTACGAACTCTATAAGCAAAACATTGTGTATGGTTACCGATATTTGCCATGGTTAGTACTTTTATAGAAATTCCTCAAATGTTATCAAGAAACTCCAACATGGTTATCAACACGTTTGCAGTAGGAATGTCTTCGACGTTAAGCTCTATTAATGTTTGACCATTAGTAGAAGAGTACTAATACTCAGCAACTAATAGCGTAAGTAATTCTTTCCTTAGTAAAACAGGTACTTTACTAAGATTATTTCCTCATGATTGTGTTAATTGGAAAGGCAATCAACTTTCTCCTAGTAATTAGCCTATCTTCACGACCAATAAAATATTGGATAATTGGAAATCGGTGTCAATTACTACAAGAAGAAGACGTTTCGAGTGGAAAACGGAAAAAAAACTAATTAATTTCTTTTTTAACGTTGAATTTCAATAGCTATCATGACGTTTTGCAGAATGACATTGTTTCGTAAGTTACGATCCAAAGGCCGACACAGCGTGTAACACCATCTAACGTTATACACACCCCGCGTTTTGCCATAAATAGATCACATAAATCATGTGTGCAACGAAATTCCTTAACAGAAAACGACTCCAAAGAACTCATCTTCCAGTCACAGACTGCCTGGGGTCACGGCAAAAATTGATATATCCAGTAGAATTCCGACCACGTAAGCCCTACCCAGTTAAGTTTCGCAACTTCGCCAACAGATGGCGTTGTCTGCACGATATTAGATTTGAAGACGCCGCAATATCGCCCTGATGGAACAACGGACTCGCCAAACGATGGTTGACACGACAGTGTGTGGAAGTTTCCCTGATAAATTGCTTTAGCGACTGAGATAAGGCAGTTTTTGTTGAGAACTAAGACGCAGACTTTGATATTGATGGTATTAACTATTTGTGTTTTCTTGTACAAAGTTTGGATTCTTTTTTCTGGTCTTTCCAATAAGTAGTTATCAGTTTTATTACATCCCTAACAATACCTACATATAAGAATAACAGATTTACTCTCAGATACATTTCTTTATGAGCATTTATACATATAAGCAATAACAGGTAGATACATTTATATTTATCATTAATTTAATGCAGTTCTTTTTAGAAATACTGAAAGTCACAGCTTAGACCCGCTACTCCAATCTGTAATTGACCCTATAGTTATTAGAATTAAGTATTATTGACTTCTTAAAGAAATTAAACGTCTCACAATGACTACGAAACACACATTGAAGGGTTGTGAACCATACATTTGGTTAGCAAAGATGTCATCCCCGGTTTGATAAACTCAATGGATCCAATCCGAGTTCCGGATACATGAATGCAAAATGAGACCGGGTAAATCCGGCTCACAATTTTACTTGCAATAGCCTGAATGTTAATCCGGATACGAACAATGCATATCAATACATTTTGACTGTGCCTTGGAACGGCAAAACGGATAAGGCGTATGTTCATTTTGTGCATAACGAGCATGTTTTTTAATATAATCAAAATGTCATTTAATTTATAATATGACATTATATCGAAGTAACAATCAAACTACTACGAGTACTAAAAAAAACTCGTTTGTTTCCTTGTTTCTTTGAACGCGCTTACATCAGAATTATTCGTTCGAATTGTAAAAATATTTTCGCGTTGTATAGTTTTTAAGCTTAATTATAAAACTATGCGAGCTCGCGTTATCAAGATTTCTGTAGTATCCCACGGGAGCATTTAATAGGGACGAAAAGTAAATATCCTTTTCACCTAAGTCAGCCCATACCTTGCCTATGTACCAAATTTTATCTAAATCCGTTCAGTTCTTTCTGCGTGATTGACGGACAAACAACCAAACAAACAAACTTTCACATACGAGTATTATAATAATTAATGTGATTAGTATGATACTCGTAATTATCCTCCATTTGTAACTGTCGCATAATGCGTAAGTAATCTATTATCTTCCATTTGACGTGAAGGTACTAACTACACGAGTACAAGAAACTTTACCTATTATCTAAATTACTCGTATTTGCAGGTAAACTCTAGATGTGTTCAGAACTTTTGAACTACATTCCGACTATGTACCTCAAAAGTAGTATGTGAAACTTAGTTTGGATGTTTGTCTGTTAATCACGCTGAAACTGCTGAACATACTTTTGGTGCAATTTGGTATACAGACAGGGTATGGGCTGGTTAAGGTGATAGGATACTTTTTACCAAATAAGAATTGGTGTTAGTAAGAAAGTAAAGTACATTTCAAATTTTGATACTGCATAACTAGGTAAGCTTACCCATTTCTCATACTTTTGTAAGAAACTTTTGATCCTAGAAAAGTAAGGGAAAAGAGGGGATATTTGAAAAAAAATTACGTGCGGGTGAAACCGCAGGCGGAAGGCTGGTTCTGGCTAATACGTAGGTACCGTATAAGGTTTATACGTAATAATACGTATACTGTTATATACCAAATAAAAATAAATAAAAAAAAATCTGAGAAAACGTTTAATAGTATAAAAATACGTGTTCATAATTTAGTTTTTAAAGATTTCAAATCAAACTTAATTCATTCAGAAGGACAACAATCTATCATTGCGCTAACGACGTCATCAACCCAAAATGTTTACAAAATGGTTGCCTATTAGCTTAAAGAACCGCTGATTTGGCTCACAGACGGGCTATTTAGAAAATGAGCTTGCATAAATTGGTTCATGTTTTAATTTTTATGAATAAGTAATGCTCTAATAAGGAATACTTTGATCCCAGATCATTGTTTTGATTTGGATAAACTGTTATTTGTTTTCGGTTTAAAAATATGATAATATTGATTCATCACAGTTTAAATAATGGATAAATTATAATCAAATAAATAAATTAATTAATTCATCAGACTAGCACACCAATTGCCCAGCCCCAAACTAAGCTCGAATCTTGTACTATGGAAGCTACGGAACGTATAGACATACTTAAAATCAAAAATCAAAATGAATCGTCAATAATAATAAAAACCAACATAGTGAATCTACCACCGACTTCGGAATGCAGTCATCTACCGAGAAGAAGCGGCAAAAAACTCGACAGGTGCTCTTTTCAATCGCCGAGTTTTGTGTTACTTAAATACTTTTTAAACATCCAAACATTTTTCTCTAGCGGGATTCGAACCCGCGACCCTTGGTTTTGTAGCCAGGGTCTCTGACCACTAGATCAACGGGCCCGTCAACTTTCCATATGATAATGCAATTTTTTGCATTACGAGTATTATAATTTATACATTAATGGATTAAAAATAAACTAAAAATTTAAAAAATAATTCCTAATATCTATTACCTAATACTATAATTTTCCTAAACTATGTCAAAAGTAATCTTAAACAAACTAACTGAAGTCGGTGCTTTTTCTCTTCTGTTTTTTTGGGCAGGCACCGACTTCAGTTAGTTTGTTTAAGATTACTTTTGACATAGTTTAGGAAAATTATAGTATTAGGAATTATTTTTTAAATTTTTAGTTTATTTTTGTGTTTACGGTTTTTTTGAAGTCGGTTTAATTTTTTTAAAAAAAGTCAGTTTATTTCATGATTTTTAGTTGTGTAAAAGCGTTGTGAACTTAATTATTAATAGGAACTTAGTTGTTGTTAAGAGTGAATGAGAGTGTGGATAAATTTCTTGTTCTCGCGTGAAGGCCCAGCGAGACTTCTCGGCGAGATTTCTCGCCGTGGGTCTGGATGTAATATACACAAGTATCACGTTAGCCCTACATACATTCGATCGACCAATTTCAGTTCTGCCTTCCAACTCCTAACCGTTAAGGAGTACTGTAGCTTCATCATCAGCACAGTAGCTTCAGATGTTGACACCCTGAAGCATATACCTGAGTAAGACATGATTACGTAACAAAAACACCATACGAGCATACAATTTTCAGTGGTTGCCCTCGATTTCTCCTGGATTCCATCATCAGATCCTGGACTGGTGAAAATGGGACCACCTCAGAACTGAACTCTATCCAACAAAAAAAAATTTTTTGAAATCCGTCCATAATTGACGAAATTATCGGTGAACATACATAAAAAAAAAAACATACAGACGAATTGAGAACCTCCTCCTTTTTTTTTGAAGTCGGTTAAAAAGGTCAAATGAAACCGAGGTTAAAAAGACTCGTGCAATCATAAAAAACCGGACTTGACAAAAAATGCAATGATTCGGTCATAAAGTAAAAAAAAAACACTATTTAATTTTGATAATAAAATATATTTGGTATTGTCCCAATACTAATTTATGCATCCACTCAGAACACTCAAAAATAAACAATAACTAAATACGTTGCCAGCGGTTCAACCACATAAAACAAAAACACGATTCGTTCGTTTCAACCTTAATTGAGACCTGTTAAAAATAATTAAAATGTATTTTTTCCGTGTACTCAACAAACCTGTTCTGTGCGTTTTTATATTCTAAGCCAACACCAAAAGCGTGAGGGATTGGTGTATTTTCATCGATATAGAATACAACTACAGTCATATCCACAGATCCGCCTGTGGTATAACACCAGTTTTTGACTTCCACTTCCATATTCCACCAATCTTTGCACCTCCAGTTGACAGACTTTGGCACTAAGTTGTACTCTTCGCTGGTCCCTCCAATCTGAGCTCCAATCAACCAGCCTGGTTCATAAGAGCCAGTCGTTCCAGTCATTTGCTCCCTCAGTTTCTTCTTCATCTTCGCCGTGGCCACTAATTGGTGAAAATCTCTTAAAGTATCATTAGAAATGTGAGCTCTAATAACACCTGGTACTAAGATGTTTCTTATCTTGAGCATTGTGTATCCGTCTATTGGTGGGCAGTCGTCTAACTTGTACACTTTTGTGAGAGCGTTCGAGTTGACTGTACTGCCTTCTATTGCATCCGCCAGATCTGAGATGAAGGTTTCTACAGCATCCGTGGCTGTTAAACAATGAGCGGCTCCCTTTGAAGTAGTGTACTTGAGGAAGTTGCTTCGTAACACTGGGATTCGTGGTAAAACTGGGGGAGCGCAGTCCTCCCACTTGGTTTCCAACTCTTTGTCCAGGACGTGGCACTGGTAGTAATCTCTATCCTCCCATTGAGCACATTCATCGCGACATAAGTTTCCGTAGACAGACTTCGCCATGATTTCTCCTGATGGCAGCAAGGACTTGCTCTCATAGGTACTGCAGTAGTCCCATTTCAAATCCACCGAGGTGACGCACCACTCATAACTTTCACCGAAAAAGTCGCAATTCGTCAAACAGTATTTGCTTATTGGATCCTGTTTCCTCGACGTGAGGAATATAGGAGCTATCCCGAAGGCGCTGCAGTCTTTTTTGTGCCAATCCCAGTTGATCACACACTCAAACTCAGGGGAACAACCACCGAGACATACTGTATCACCGAATCCTTTTGACACATGAGTGTATTCCGTGAAGTTAAACATAACAGCACTTATTTGTTGACATAAAGTCAGAACGATTGTAAATATGACAATTCGCATACTGACGACGAGTCCGTTCCTCTGTATGTTGACGACTAAACGAAAACAGGATTATAAAGTCAATTATATAAAGCATTTATGAGCTGAGCAATTATCGTTATTCATTCAATTTAAATATTTTAGAAACTATGATATTATGTAAATGGATTCCATAGTTTTTATAAAAGTATTGACCATGTGAACCTTGATCTTTCAAATTGATGAAAGACTTTTTGTAGTATTATTGTTCTTAAAAAAATTCTTCTTCACAAAAACATGTGAAAAATGCTTAATTTATTTTACTGTTTAAAATAATGTGAGTCAACTATGCTTATAATAAATCAGCTAGAGAGTTCAATTCTGTACATGAAAAATATATATTTTTTTTGTAACTTACCGAGTAAACGTCATTTCATTTGTCTATTGTATAATCCACAATAAACAAATGAACTGAAATATCTATTCGATTTTACATTACTTACTCATGTTAGTGCAGTTTTGATGATTATCCGTCTGTTAAACTATAATAAATAAATTGTTGGATATTTTTGAGTCCGTGTTTACTATAATATAGTCATAAAGTACCTATGTATATGAGGAAAGTCATTGACTACTGCGGAACCTTGATCCTTATCGTCTATGATGCTACGTGGTAGAACCGGTACCGAGTCATAATAGTGACCGCAGAGAAGCAAAGGTTATGCTAAATTTAAATAACAGTCGCTGATGTCATTTATACAGCTGAGTTTACTATAGTGTACTATGTATGATGGCCCAAGCCGCATCCACTGTATCGTGGAGTCCTAATCCTGGGCTGGACCGACTTTTTCCTGAGTTCTTAGTTCCGTCCATATTTTATTCTACTGACGTGTGTCACCTAAATTTCACCATAAATAAATATCATAAACTACCATAAGCGAACTATGGGAGTGCGTGAAAGCTAGCTTTTGCGCTTTAATATCATAATTATTTTGCATAGGTAATTAGTTAATCGTCATATATTTGTAGACGTCTATTAGTGGTGATAATAATTTATTAGTCACTTACCATTAGGCGCACCGCCCGCTACATCTGTAAAAAAAGAAAAAGTAAAATTAATTCCCTGGACTAACACACCAATTAATTGCCTACCTCCAAACTCATCTTATTCTACGAATGCTTATACAAAACAGATAAATATATTTCAATACTTTATCAACATCCATTACTAGATTAAAAGTGCCGATGTTCATCACACAACAAATTATGTCCATCACCAAACCTTCAGCGAAATTTGAACTTGCGACTCTAGGTTTTGTGGTCATGGTTACCAACCTCTATACTCATATCAGGTGCCATCGGTCAAATGATAAAATATAAGAGATCAGTCTCAAGTTTCTTGAAGATTTTTATTAAGACAAAATATAGATATAGATATTTATTCAGCAATTTGATTTATAAGGAAATTATTTTGCACAATTGTTATTCGAACCTGTTATAACCAGAAAAACAAATATTCACCCTACACAAAATAATCATCACATTCTCCCCTCAGCATCGAGACACGCAAGAAACCCTGGCCGTCCTCGACCGCCTGGACCTGGACACGGAAAAGCCGTCTGATGAGGAAGTGGCGAGGAAGTTCGGCTTCGAGGAGGACTATTACAACGGAACGGTGTCATGGTGGCAGCAGCTGAAGCCGCAGATGTGGTCTCTTTTTGATGAGCCGTATAGCTCTAATGCGGCTAAGGTTAGTAATAATAAATTCTTTATAATAAACTAATGACCCAGACCGGCTTCGAACGGTTGCAACTTTTATTAGTGTTTCTCCACTATGTTGTGCACTATTTTTCATATATACCTTCCTAAAGAATCCCTCAATCTTATTTAAATTAAAATTCATAGGGACAGATAGAGCGGCTTTGTTATGAACTATGTAGTGAGTTATGTTCAAAAGTGTAATAAGGGATGACGTGGGGTTTAAAATAGCGTGAACTGATTTTGTTTTATATTTAACAGATGAAATTGATACAAAAGCAACGAAATACGTGTATATTTCAGTCTTGTATCTGGATTGTTATTAAACCTTAATTAGATGAAAAATTGAATGACTTTGTCTGATGTAAAATTACAAATAACGACACGTTCTAATTAAGATTGAATTACATAAACTTGGTCCCTACCGCACTCCACCTCAATGGAAACAAAGAAAAAGATCGACACCCAGAAACTCCAGTCACGAAGTTAGGTAAACTAGTTAAATAGAAACTTTTTACGACAAAATGACTAGCTCGCTGGCTCTTTATTACTGCGGAGTTACTTCGGCCCTCCCAAGAATGGTCTTATGATAAAGTTTTCACATCAATTTCTCTTATTTTCGAATCAACTTACAAATAAACGTACATCAAAGGATTTGATACAATATGCTTAGAGAAGGGTGATGTATTATTTGCCTTCCTCAGTAATATTTTAATGTCTATTATTTCTACTTCAAAGTAAAATGAAAACAGGTCTTGCGCTTGTTTGCATATTCACTATTTCTTCAAAAAACTTTACCTAAGGATTGATGAGTTTTGAATTAAGAAAGAGAATAACTGTATATAAAATCGTAAAATGCCAACAATTCAAGTCTCACTCGTTGAAAACACCAATTATAACCACCATCTGTTTTAATGTCCCAAGATAAGTATTTCGTGACGTTAAATTAAATGCGAAATTGTAATCCTTTAAGTTTATGAAGTGTAAAATATTGTGGAACAATCTAGGCGAGTTTGTTTAAAAGGAGAATATTATAATTTAAATTTATGCTAATCGCAAATTTTCCTTGGTCGGAGCAGGTCCCTTAGTTTGTGACAATCGTGAACCCGTCTCTTTATGATCGGGATTAACATATTTTATTCGGCAGATGTAACAATTTATAATGGACCCGCCTAATGGGTGTCGGGGCTGTAAAGCGAGGCTAGAATTTGTTGGAGAGATTAAAACTTTGTGCGTAACATTCGATAATTTCTAGTAACGTATTGTATTAGGCGACATCATGTTGGCACCATGTTCTATGCCGTGACTTTGGTCTCCTTTAATTCACAATTCATCGTTCCATTTTTGTTCGAAATCTATTTTTCAAATATGTTCATTAAGTTCGTTGTTATCTTCAATTTCATTAACTGTTTTTTTCCTTCACGTATAGCTACTTACTTATTGATTTTACAATATCAACAAAATAATCAAGCGTTTTCTTTTCAGATAATCGGGGTCATATCTGTGTTCTTCATCTGCGTCTCCATTATATCGTTCTGTCTAAAAACACATCCTGACATGAGGGTACCGGTCATTCGGAACTACACGGTGACGACCGCGAACCAAACCCAGAGCTGGGCGCTAGATAAAGTGCAGACCAACGCTCACATAGCCTTCTTCTACATTGAGTGCGTCTGCAACGCGTGGTTCACCCTCGAGATCCTCGTCAGGTTCATATCCTCGCCCAACAAGTGCGAGTTCGTCAAGTCCTCCGTCAACATCATCGACTACATCGCCACGATGAGTTTCTACATCGACCTGATCCTCCAAAAGTACGCTTCTCACGTGGAGAACGCGGACATCCTCGAGTTCTTCTCCATAATCAGAATCATGAGACTGTTCAAGTTGACGCGGCACTCGTCCGGGTTGAAGATATTAATCCAGACTTTCCGGGCGTCGGCGAAAGAATTGACTCTGCTGGTGTTTTTCTTAGTGCTCGGTATCGTGATATTCGCGAGTTTGGTGTACTACGCGGAGAGGATACAGACGAATCCTCACAATGACTTTAACAGCATCCCTCTGGGGCTGTGGTGGGCGCTGGTGACGATGACCACGGTGGGCTACGGAGACATGGCGCCGAAGACATACGTAGGGATGTTCGTTGGTGCTCTGTGCGCCTTGGCTGGTGTAAGTATACAATTTTTTTTACTTTTTAGCACAGTTTTCGTCTCACCTAACTTAGTAATCTGTAATGTGCTCCTTATTATGTGTTAATTATGTATTCAACTCATTTAATTTAACTTGCAAGTAATGGAAAAACGACAAGTTATTCTCTGATATTAGGACTTTAGTAAATTAAACATAAAACCGATTGCTGCCCAAAAATAAATTACTCAAGAATATTTACGAAAAATAACCTCGTATTATGTCAATGATAAAACACGATCCTATAAAGAAACTAAATGTAATTGCCATGTCTGAGTGTCACGATAATTTTTTACTCATAGCTCATGAATTTCAAATTGCTATAGAACACTCAAATGAGAACCTTTTATGACCCAAGACATTGGAAACCTTTACAAATACCCGCAATCTACATTTAAAACGAATATTTGGAATTTCTGCGAAGATAAATATGACGGATTCGGGGCGGTTTGAATGTAATCATTCAACCTTTTTATCCTAGAAAAATGAAATGGATTTATATAAAGATACTTCTGGGGAATTACCTGTACACATTTGGTTATGTTGTTCAGCTTAATTACCCAAAGTTTAAGTACCAATTCGTTTTTTCAGATTACTAGGTATTCAAAATTAATATACTTGAATTCAAAACACATTGCCTCTTATATTCGTCATTATCAATCCTTATAAATGCACGACGAATTTATTAAAATGCTTCGACTGAAGCATTTAGGCCATAAATGAACAATTCGAAAAGAAAAAAAAAATAATTCGCTAAGTAACTGACCCAACACATATATCTTTATAAAAGGTTTTTTATGGTAAGTAGGGCTATAATTTATATTGTTTACCTCCTAATGGGTCCTAATGGTGATATATTTATGTCCTTATTATTTTAACAACCTTCTTGGTATGAAAGTTTGATGTATTGTGATCAATTTGATTTGATGTATAATAAGTACACAATAAAGTTTAGTACTTATTTAGAACGCAGAAATGTATTTATTTATTTTTAGAAATGGTACACCAACAGTTTATATCTTCTTACATCAAAAAACTGGAAGGTTCATAATTTAACGTTGCATTTTACAAATAATTTACGTAGTTTTTCGTAATAAATAGCGTCTGAAACATGAAAAGATCCTAAAAGGAAATTACGACTGAGATATTTCTTAACGTTGAAACATTGCTAGTGTTAAAAAGATTTTACAACTGTATCTTAGATTTAGTTAAGTTGGTTAAGTCTTATACTTCAGCATCTCGAAGGTAAAAGAGTCTTCGTCGCTTTAAAGTAAATTTATTATAAGCCGTAAAAGAATTACATAGGTCTGATTTCAGCAGTGACTCTCAAAATAAGCTTCAAGTCAGAAGCGCCTACAAAATCGAATCTCGCAAATAGCCTATTATGATCTTATCTGAACGAAGAATCTCTTTCATCTGAATATAATAATGAAACAGCCTAAATCTGTTTCGAAATATTCAATTAAGGAGTAGCTCTTACAATAGGGATGTTGACACCAACAGTCAATTAATTTTCTTTCACTAACTTTTAAAACATTTTACGATAACCGCAAACTATGATGTCAAACTGTAACGGTACTGCTTATTCAACTGAGTAGTTTACTACCTCCCTTTTTTAATAATTAAAATACAAATATTGTGAATAACATAGAACATACTTTTGATGCCGTAAATGGGGGGGGGAGGGAAGGGGGGGATATTTGAAAAAAGAAACTACGCGCGGCTGAAACCGCGATGGAAGGCTAGTGAAAGATACATTATTGGAACTGGTTATAACACGATATCATCCTACAGGTACTGACGATAGCCCTGCCCGTCCCAGTCATAGTATCCAACTTCGCCATGTACTACTCCCACACGCAGGCCAGGGCGAAACTGCCCAAGAAGCGTCGGAGGGTCATCAACGTGGAGCCTACCAGGCCTCCAATGCGTGAGTATACTGTTATAAGATATAAATGTAAGCAACTTTACTGTGGTGGAATAAGATCGACGCCGATCGATCGTTAAAAAAACCGCTTGTGGCATTTCCGAACATGTGTTTTTTTACTAACATGATATTATTATTCAATGTATGTATGCATAATTAAGAAAGAAAAAACTAATACTTAAAACATTTTACTAAACATGATGTATACTCGTTGAGGCATATTTCTCATTCATTACTGAGGGTCATACATGATCACTCTGTATCAATGTATGAAATGAAACCAACCAGAATACGGAACCCTAAAAACTAACTCTATTGCAAATTTTTATGGAGTAGTTTGCCATTACATTCCAAATTGATTCACCAAATCCAAACATGATTTTATAAATTGTTTTTGAAGAGTTCATTGAAGATGGTAAAGAGTACTGAGATGATAAAATATGTAAATACGCTTTCATCCAAAAATAATATCACGATAACAATAACAATGCTCAATGTATTTTATCAACTAACACTACAGCCTCTACTAATCCTAACTAGGTACTCCCGGAGCCCCAGGGCAGCCCCAGGGCCCGATGCCCCCCGGCATGGGGCCCCAAGCCGTGAACCGACGGATGAACGCAATAAAGACGAACCATCCCAAGGACATGATGGGGCCCAACATGGGTAAGGAAACCATAGTTTAAAAGATAGTATAAGAGTATGGAAAATACTCATAGAAACTTCTTATACAAGTGTACAATAAAAAACTAGAATAACCTTACAGGCTAATTTCGAGATAATGTAAATAAGTGCTTTATTATAAACTGTATGTATTTTATTATAAATTGGTCTTTAAGGTTCTATTTATAAAAGAAAAATGTAGAATTGGCACTATAAGTGTATCACGATGTAGAAAAATTGTTTCAATAACAAAAATAATTCAACTATTGGCATATATTATGTATGTTAGGTTAAAATTCACTAACACACTATAAAACGTTAGAAATTGTGTCTTTACCACCAAATATTCTACACTAACAAACAAACAGAATTAAATAAATTAACATAACCTCCCATTATGATTATAGTGAATTAAACACTGACAGATCTAACCTCATTTGTAAATTAATGCAAACTGAGAGCTATTAAATCAAAATTTGTAATTATTTAATTTGGTTTTCATCAGAGATAAATAACCAAAATGACATCACATCCTGTGTGACAACATGTGACAACATTAACACTCCAACTATCTGATGATAACCAAGTGTAAATTAGAAACTAGCTAATATTAACTTGGAGAATTGATTTCATTCTCGAGCCTCTTTCAATTTCAATAAAATGTTGAAATAATCTACTTCACATACTTCACATGTAACAACTTTTCTTTGCCTCTTAGATCATTTTACTTAATCCCGCTAATTTACGGGAATGGAATCAACTCCAAATTCAAAAAAATACCAGGATATAAATATTCATCCTGAAACATAACCGTAGCTTATGCGATGTAATCCTCCACAGATGGTGATCGTAGCGAGCTTGAGGCTATGATCCAAACGACACCAAACAACTGCAAAAGAAAAAATTTAAACATGCTTTAGAAAGCAGCACTAACTACGCCGTTGGGTCTCCGAACAGGCTCAATATATCGCCTGCACACACGGACTTAGCTTACAGGAATGCTACTAAACTTTAGTCATCACCTATCAAACCATCGATATCATCATCATCATCATCATTGCACCCGGCAATATCTTCAAGCAGCACAATGGAATCTTCTAGGTCCCTTGCTTCGTTCAGAGGAAGGTTCGAGATTCTTATGACGATGTTGTGTTAATCCCATAGCTTAGCTTTGCCGCTTCCTTTATTGGTGTTGTCGTAGATACAATGTTATCCATGTCTGCATATCCTTAGTGGATTTGTTTTGATTTTAATCTTTTTGTGGTTTAACTTAGAAACATACTTTTTTTCAGTGTTCGATCATGTATGTATAGTGACTGTATATTATGTTTCTAGATCCAGCACATGTATTGCGTTTAGGTTGGTAGTGATGATGTGGGTATTTTTTTCAGGTTACAAAAGTACACCATGGTCAATAAAACAAAACAATCATACTCCACCAGCTGCATTGAATATACAAAACAACACATTGGTACACATTTGAGGTTTAATTGTTTTAACACATTAACACATTTCTGTATTAAAGTCGCATTTGTCTTAAAAATGGTGTTTAGTTGCTGTTTTAGTCGGATCGGAAAATTTTACTTTGTTATCTTTATAACTCATCTATTCTATGTATAACTCGCATTATTACACTTATTAGATACTTCAGTAGCTTATACAGTTTCATCAAAAACAATGTAGATAACTTTCAGTACTTTCTTACTTTGATAAATATTCCGTTCCGATTGATGTAAAAAAAATTGAGAATTTTGGCTCTTTTTTAATGTTTAATGTGTATGTAAATGTTGTGTCTTTTTGTCGTTACGTATGTTTTGAACCTTTAATTTAGTTTTAAGTTATAGGAAATCCAATACCTAACTAAACTTATCTTCCTATAAAATAACACTAATACTTTAATATGTGAAAGGCATGCAGTTTTGCAGTCTGCATGGTTGTACCCAACTTCTCTTAACCCTTATCTACTAGCTCTTTATCTAGTGCTAACATTTTCTCCACAAATACTGACAGTTTCTTAATTTCCCACAGTCACATCTCTAATGCCGGGTCTGGATGTGACAGTGACGACACGCCTCACACCCAGCCCTCGCGACATGAGCCCGGCTCTCGCCATCGCTCTGCCCATGATGAAGTCAGTCAACATCGTCCCGACCCAATGCTTCGACAACATGGCCTTCCACGGTGAGAAAACTGAAGAGAAAAGTCTTGGCAGCGAGAAAAGCAGCAAAGCATCCAGCCGCCAGGAATCAGTCGAAAGCGACAAAACCATCAGAGTCAACAACTACAAGAACGACAGATACCTTGACAAAGGCGAAGAGAGAACTGACGCTCGCACTCCACTCCTCAGAGATCACAAGATCGAATCTCTCGACGAAAGCAAACTTCGCGACAACAAAGTTGAAAAGAGGAAATCATCCGCTTCTACATAACAGTTACTCATCACTTATCGTAATGTTAATGTAAATGCTACTGCTAAATTAAACATAAAACCAACGAGACCAATAGTACTAAGGATTTCTTTCCTAAATTTTTCACTGTCCTGTACTCTTGTAGTAGTATCGAATATTTGATCGAAGATTCGGGTTAGATGGAGACGACTAACGAAATTTTATTTGCGTCAACTTTATGTTCCCATGTTTGGGTCATAAAGATTGTATTTTTTATTGCGTAGGTCTTAAAGTAGTACTATTGAGACATACTGAAACTAAAGTGAGATAACTTGTAGCTTTTATGAATATAAGTGTCGTATAGAGGTAAAGGATTGCCTTTGTAATACAGTGCTACGTCTTTATGTTAAAGGACTCTAATAATATGTTTTGTCTTGTAAATCAAGCATTCAAAGGCCGTGATAGTTATAAGCTAGCTGATATACTAAGTGTTTGGGCACTTATTTCACACATACATAACGTTAGTAAATAGTTGCCTGTCACAAATTAGTGCTAAGTGATGTGTTATCACTTTAACTAGAAATACTTTTTTTAATTAAACATGCTTAAATAATACCTACACGAATTTCAAATGTTGTTTGAAGTTTTGCTCTTCAATCCCACATCCAGGGGCATTCAGGCCAGTTCCGATCACTTTAATTGAATATATCTGTAAGTTATGATATACTTTTAAAATATTCCATAAATCATAGTAACGTTATTCAAAAACTTCTATAATAACTAAAAGAAAATTTAAATTCAATATCAAGTAGAACTTATGGAAAGGTTCTACAAACTCATCTTTAACTTTTCATTGAATTCTTAATATCGAAGAAAGGATGAGACTTAACGAACTTTCAAATAAGATCAATGTAAAGTAGTGTGTTATATTTCCTTATTATTATTCCAAAAACATTTTTCATGAATTATCATATTTTTACAATGAGTCAAAAGTACATTTCTTCTTCTCTGCAACATTTAGGGCGCCTTCAATTAAGTGGCGCAAAAAGCGTTTCAGTGGCGCTTTTTCTAGTGTTGGTGTAATTTTGACGCGCTATTGTCGTGGCACACGTATGTCACTGTATGTTCTTCACAATCACGATTGTTTGCCATCATCCGAGAACGTGTATGACTGGTTGTGGCGCGATAGAATCGCTTCTTCTCGCCACTAAGTCGAACTTGCCTTAATTAATATTTTGTACAATTTTTTTTTGTTCCTCATGTTATACATTTTTCTAGTTCAAGTGATAATCATCATTATAATAATCATCATATTGACCAGGATTCGTAAATCATAGTCGTACGTTTACTGTCCATTAGTAAACTGAGAAGGGCTTCTTTTGATAACATTGTTCATAACAATCTTTGTATGGTGAACAAATATTTTAACAGATATATTTTTGAATGGGTTAGACACACTGACACATTTAGGCTATTAGTTACATATTCGTAAATTAATATTAATAAGTTGATATTCGTAAATTAATATTAATAAGTTGATTACTTCTTTAATATCGAAAACAAATCAATCTTCATAAAATGTATCTTGGTATAAAGCAAACCGGCTGCATTTTGTTAAAGGCAACAGTTAAATTAAACGTTCAGATAATTAAAACCTTTGGTACAACTTTATCGGTTAATGATGACCTAGCGGTTTACCATTCATTAGGCCATTAATTGGAGTTTCGACATACACCAATAATTTGGAAGCCGTATTTACTACCCACCTCACGGCTTGCACATTAAAAATAAATAGGTTACCACAACCCCTCGGTTTGGTACCCCTGTCAAAGGTTACGGAGGTCTGACGGCAGTCTCACTAATGTGATTACTGACTCATATCATGGTTTAACCGTTCCCGAAATAAAACTGACAGTTCGCTCAGGTGATTTGGGGGGAAAAATAAAGGACTTATTCAAAGGATGAGACTCCACCAAAGATAAGATCTGTGTCGTAAGTAATCAATATAATTTCAAGCTGTGATTGATCACATTTTAAGGCCAAAATCCTATTGCCTGCTTACGACACATCTCCGCTCTACAGCACACATCTCAGCTTTGGTGGAGTCTCACCAAATCAAAAAGTTCTGTATTTACGAAGGCTTCAATGATGCAAGTTGAAATCGTCAATAAATATTTACATTTACATGACACTAAGATTCCACCACCGACTTCGGAAGCAGTCATCTATCGAGAAGAGAAGAATATTCAAAATTGACAGTATTTGACAACACTAACAAATTGGGCAAAACTGTACCTAAATGTCGGGTGAAAATAAACCACCGCATCCGTTATCATGGCAATCAGGGCTCCTCTTTTGCTTACCATCAGGCAGAGTGGAGTCAATATACCGTGCCAATACAAAAAAGTACATTAAACAAACAATGCACGCTATAGCTTCACGATACGTGGTAACAACAACGCAATCCATTCATCAAGCAAAGCATTAATTATGTAATTAACATAGACAGTCATTTGAACTTAATGTATTACCACTGCAATGCAGGTAACATCGCCTCTAATGAAGCAAATTGAACCAAATTACTTTATTTATGAGCGAACTTTGATAGCTCTTTGAATTTGGTTAAAGGCGTTTAATGAAATTTAGGTGGACTTAACAGAGTCAGTTAAAACGAACATAAATTTTAATCTTCCACCGTCAATAAATACCGGGTTATAATTTCGGGGAAAAAAATTCGATTCCGGAGCTGTAACTTTTTTTTTACAATGATGACTATCGTTATGCCTAGAACTAATTCTAGAGTTTGATTAGTCTGGCACTATTTGGTAATCATTATAATAAATCGAGAATTATATCGATAATATCTCTATGACATCCGAAGGTTGTCTGGAATTCTCGATTGATCGGAATAAGTGATACGATTATTTGTGCCCCAAAGCCAATTTCAGCAGATTACATGTAATAAGAAATTGTATTAGTTCACCGTACATCATGAAATAGGTATTCAATGAATGTTCAATATTTCTAAGTGGTGTATACGAAGTTTCTAAAGATTAACTTTGATAGATTCTGTGGTTGTCATGTTAGACATTGCACAATGATGGAAAGAAATGAGATTGATATAAAAGAGATTTTAAAAGAACGCATGAGTCATTTTGAAATTATGGACTGTCTGTCGTAATCATAAGATTCAACATTATTTACTGGGATGTAGTAACCAAATCTTTTGAAATATTGAAATGTAAAACTTTGCATAAACTTTTGTTGCTCTTTGTTTATTCACCATACAAAGTGTACGTGATCAAAAAAAGCCTTCACTCGGTTTAATTAAGTGAATAATCAGTAAAGAATAATGTAAATAGAAAATATTACAGTAGCGTTAATAATTTTATATCTTAACAGTTATATAATTATACAAATCACTAGAAGACACATATCATCGGCACCTTCTTTCATTATCGGTGTTATATATTTGTTTTTACTTGTATATAATGCGAATATGTTTATGATAGTCATAAGTATATAAGAGTAGATAGAATTCAAAGAAATTATTTCTTGGATCGAAAATGATTTGCTTAGTTATAATTTTTTATATAATGTGCAATATTGCGAAGTAAATTCATTTGAACGATATAAATGATAATGATTTAATGATCCATATTTTGCCAATACAAAGTAAACTTATTGTTTTTTTGTCATGAGGCATTCATTTTCATTCATTCAAAAAAGTGTACTGAATTGCCATAAAAATAAACCGCCAGTTCATCTCGGAGTTAGTTGAATTAATGAACTTTATTTCAATAACATACTACATAAAGATGCCTTATCTTCCATGTTATACCAGTAACTTACCATCTCAGAAAGTAATGGATGGAATAGAAAAGAAAAATGAGCTTGACAGTCCTTTTGGTGAGGAAGGCTTCAAATTACAACATAACACTATGTGTGACACCGAAACGGAACGGAAACCGAAATCAGCACGGACGGAGTCGCGAGCGGTCGCTAGTGATATAATAAAATGTGTGCATGAAGTCATTGACATCGACGCAAAATTTGATGACGTAAATGCTTCGATTAATCCTCAACCCACGATGCACATATAAAGGGCCATAACTTATGTTTATGGCCTAAGTGTGTAACGGAAGGTAATGGGAAATGGGTGATAAAATCTTGCAATGATTAAAGCTGCCCGCCATCAGATAGTAACGACCGATTTTTGAACGGGAAACATGAAATATACTAGTACTAAATTATTTTAGAGGTACTTTATCATAAAATATAAAATGTTATTTGTTACAAAATTATCATAAACGCTATATACAACATATTATTAGAAAAGGTTTTTTTATGCCTTGGACTAAAACACCAATTGCCTCACCCCAAACTAAGCTTGAAGCTTGTAATGTGAATGCTAGGGAACGGATAGATTACTGGTCAGAGACCCTAGCTAACATCGACATTAGTACTCGTGGTATAGTTATGTTTACTAGTGTCCATATATGTAGTAGCTTCGAGCTTTAGTATGGGCTAGGAAATTGGTGTGTTATTCCAAGAAATTTATTTATATTTAAAAGTATCCTTTACAAAAATTCGGTCTTTGTATTTCTGGCGGAGCTGCGAAGTTGGATATTCTTCTTATAATCGTGAGTTGGAGAATATATCGGTGATGATATTAGTGACATTAAATAATATTTTTGTATTGGCAAAGTGATAGGTTAAATTGATATTTGTTTAATCAGTATGAACGATTGAAATTGCTTTTAAGTGATTAGATACGCTGTTTGAAGTCTTGGGTTGCCTAGCAACGTTAGTGAAAAGCACAAAAAGTAATAAGTTGAAATTGTATGTAATTGAAAATTAACCTTTTTATCAAATTAAACTTTTATGTCTAAAATCGGGGACCCTAAACGTATTAAAATTTTATATTGAGAGTTAAAAATATTTTTAATTTTAACCTAAGTTGATTTTACAGCAGTTTTGTTAATCATATTTTGCGAAAAAAACACAAATTTATAATAAAATAATGAATACGCATAAAATGCAATAACTTAATGTTATGTAGATAGCACGAAATTAAGTTTACGATATATAAATTTGTATATAATTTTAGACTATAATTGATATTTGTGTACAATACGATCGATTTGCGTACCAATTAGCTTATATTGTTTTGGTTGAAATAATTTCACACGACATAGCTTGTCTTTTTAAGCAATTTGTAAGTAATTCACAATTTCTTTGTGACCCATATGGGCTCTACTTTCGAAAGGACAATGCGAGCTTAGAAATCTATGATATAAAAGTTTATATTTTCCTTACGTACAAAAAATGATTAAATTTAAACGACAAATCTGTTCCGATTCTTTAATGGCCCCAAAAAGCAGCACTTTAAAATGAGAAAAAGGAACAAAAGAAAATTTCAACGCCCATTTTTCCTTTCGCAAGTTAAGAGTTCTGATGCTGTTATTGCTAAATGTATTTAAACTTAAAAGCGGATTTAGAGGACCACAAACAAAGTATAATGTTTGTACTTAATTGAATCAAAAATTGCCTTAGAAGGAGATAATTTTGCAAAACGCAATTTGTTTCGCTCTAAGTGATCCTTCATACATAATTTATAGGTTTTAATAAAGCTGCCAGCAATATTAGAATGAATATTTGATTCCTTTGATAGGATGTCATCCGAAGAAGTATACATTTTAAGACGGGCGCCTTAATGCAGGATTAAGAAGAAACTTGAAATAACTACAAATTATTTGATGAAATGAATGTGTTTGGTCCAAATCGCGTTTCAATATGAAAATGTGACAGATATTTTCTTCCAACTTAAAATCTTTTTGACATTTTATTTTTTTTACTTATATGATGTTGGCATGAAAGGTCTCACCCGGTCTAAAGCCGAAAAATATAATTTATCCTTATTATTTATAAGAGGTTTACCATTGCTGTTATTTTATAAATAAATCTTGCAAACATTTTTATAACGAAAAATAACGAATAAACTGGACATATCACAGCTGTTTTGTTTCTTATTTTGAAGATTTTAATTAATTTACTTTTGTTATCCTCAGTAAAAAAAAAATTAATAAAATAACAGTATTGTTCGAGGTTTTATTTTAAACTATGTAACTGATGGTATACCAAAGTATGTATAATATTTTCCAATTAATATTAGACACTGTATTATTTACACAAGTTTTTGATATGGTGATCAATAA
Organism: Nomophila noctuella; assembly: GCA_958496325.1. Lineage (NCBI taxonomy): Eukaryota > Metazoa > Arthropoda > Insecta > Lepidoptera > Crambidae > Nomophila > Nomophila noctuella. The sequence continues at coordinate 1,444,288 of OY292497.1, read as the reverse complement.
ATACTTAATAAAATATTTGTTATTTGGATTATGGAATATCATCAATATTAATGTAATTTTTAATTTTCAAGTACTTATTATTTAATGTTAAGTCATCTTGTGGTACTTCTTTACATTTAAGACAACAATATGAACCCATAACTTGCCTTTTGAGTTGATCAAAAGTGTCATTTATAAAAGAATTAATAGTAAGAGAGCCCACGACCAAAATTTTTGTCTCATAGCAATACGGCCAAAACCGCATCAAATCGATAGATACGATTATCCTGAACTCGAAAATACCAATATCAGACATTTTCCGCGTAGCGTTTGATCTGACCGAATTTTCAAAATTGTCAAAAATTTTACCGAACTGCATCATAGCAATATGTCTGATTTGCAGACTGTAGTTGAATGATAGTTCTGAGATACCGGAAACATATTTTTCAGACGTTAGTGGTGTAGCGCAAACCCGTAAAATCACTTAAAAAAATTAAAAATGAGACAAAAAAAATGTCTCATAGCAATACGTCTGAATTTTTTTTTATTAGTAAATTTTGGTTATTTGATGCGAACAAAACAATTTTCAGACGGAAATGTGAACGCATTAAATTTTGAGATCGTTTTGAAAATGTTAACAAATTTTACCGATCGGTACCATAGCAATATGTCTGAAAATTGTTGGACATGATAAAATAAGTTGTCCACATGTGCAAAAAATTTATATCAGACAAATTAAGTGTAGCACCTTCTCTATCAGACAACTTTTCGATACTCAGATTTTTCAGCGTCTCTTCGGTAAATTTTTTCACTTTCTCAATCGTTGTTTCTTTACAAAACACACAACTCAGGTCCGACATTTTACACCACCACAACCGCACAACGTATGACAACTAAGTGAGCGTCATTCCAACGTTTGGAGCAGCTGGCGAGTGAGCTGTATAATAGTAAGAAAGGGGCAGGAGCGTAACAAGCGCTGAGGCTGTTGAAATTAAATACTGATTGATTTGATAGTTTTGGTTTTATTTAAAGCACACTTGAGTAACTTTTACAAAAGAAATAAGTAATGACATCTGTCATCTGTCAAAGTACATATAATAGACAAGGGAGATTCTTGAATATCTATGAAGGCTGTAAATTTAAAAAAACATTTAACAGCGGCGTCGGCCAGGCGACTCCGAAACGTTATTTTCGTTTTTGGGAGTATATGCTACACTTAAAGTGTCTGAAAACAGGTTTTTGGTAATCATGGCAGCAATACGAAAAGTTGAAAAAAAAATTATCCGTATTGCTATGATACAGGTCGGCTAAATTTGTTGACATTTTCAAAAATGCGCTCAGGTTATATGCTACGCGCAAAATGTCTGAAAACAAACTTTATCGTAATACAATTATAAAATCTATGTACATTTTCACTATCAGACGTATTGCTATAATACCGACTGTCTTTTTTTTTTGACACAGCAGAAATGGCCTCCCACGCAGTTGCTACACTTTCGACCGTTACTACACACCTAGTCGGGTTCAGAATCATACAATCTAACGATTTTATAGGGTTTTTGCCGTATTGCTATGAGACATGGTTTTGGTCGTGGGCTCTCGTACCATAAGGTCAGCTACCATTTTAATATTTAATAATTATAATGTTTTTATAATTCTCTAGAACAAATATTTAACTTGCTTCATTTACTTAATATAAGTTCTATGTATCGTTACAAGTAATATTGATTTTATTCGAAATATTGCTAATACAAATAAATACAGTGTCTTATTGGAAAATAGTCTTTGCAACGTAGGGAATAAGGCTTACACAGTGAATAAACAGGGCTTTGATCTTATTGTATAGCGTTCTATATATACATATACAATTTTGAACAATACAAAAAGAAATTATTTGAAATATTGTTCATTAAACATGTGAAATTACAAACTTGTTTTATTTGATTCGATGACTGATCCAATAAACATATGAATGAACCTTATTTAGTAGTTTCACAACGGGACAGTCGTCTGCTTGCTGGTAAAACAACGTGAATACCGATGACTGAACTTGAAGTTCTAAAGTCTCAACTGGATGATAGTGAAAACTTCAAGTTCCGTACTATAAATAAAAATAAATAAATAAATATTTCACAACATCACATACATTGATCTGACCCCGTGTTAAGTAGCTTAAGCACTTGTGTTACAGACATCAGAATCAACAGTGGTATTACAAATATACTTAAATAGATACAAATAACACCCAGACCAGGACAAACACACATGTTCATGCACACAAATGTTTGTCCTGTGCGGGGATCGAACCCGCGACCTCTTGTGTAATTGGCAACGTCTTGACCATTACACCAAGCAGGTCGTATAGATTACCATTTAGATTGTTTTGACTTAGGCTACTTTGCTCTTAAATGTATTTCTTAAAAACAAAAAAATACGTTTGTTTTACCAGTGAGCAGACGGTATAGTAGTTTCTCATTAAACTACGACACATCTTTGAAGCCATAGTGCTTTCGCGTCTGTGTAGGATTCAAAAATCATTAAACAACTTTCTTCCCGAGGATGTGAATTCAGGACTCTTGTTATGATGCTAATGAGCCATTGAGTATAATCATAATCATCATTATAATCAGCCTATTGCAGTCCACTCCAACAAATATAAGGCAACTTCAACAAATATTGAACACACCTAACATGAACCTCTCATATTATACATTCAGCAATGCATATAATCAGAAATGACCCATAAACAAAGGCGATTCCACCTTTAAAGCCTATTAATCCGCCTGAGACACTGTCCCTTATCATAAATTATATTATTATTGTTACCGTTTGAATATTTCATTGGACAATCGGCAGAAATGAGGCTTACAAAGATGACGGAAAAGATTTATTTGAGAAATTGAAATTTATTTGGCCATTGAATACTCGTTGTAAGAAGTAAAATTGGCACATTGATTGATTTTGAATCTATAAAACCTTACTTAGGAACAGATTATGCGTATTGTAGGGAGTAACACTGGCACAACGGATGATTTTGAATCTTTAAACCCTTATTTTAAAAGCAGATAATGCATATTATTGATATCTTACGAGCCCCAAACTAAGCTCGTAGCTTGTAATATAGATGCTAGGGAACGGATAGACTTATACTCAAATACTTTTTTATTTACACAAATATACTTATACATACATACCGCAGACCAGAAAACAGACATGTTTATGCACACAAATTTTTGTCCAGTGCGGGGATCAAACCCGCTACCTCTTGGTCTAATAGTCAATCTTGACCGCTACACCAAGTGGGTCGTCCCGTCCATGTTCTTCACTTACACATATCCAAAGGTGAACGTAATTGCCCCTGCCCGTTCCTAAACTTGGCTCATATTTCACTCGCACGTTCAACCTGAATACTTTATCTCGGCTTAAATAATTGAAGCCATTTTGTTTAATGTCGTGAGACATTTACTACGAGCCCGGGTATTATGAGGGTAAGATGGGAGTTGTGCGTTCTAGATTTTCGTAGAATATTTTTTAAAGGAGTTTGTAGTGGTGTCAAAATTAAAGGGTTTTAGTCGTAGTTACAAGGGAAATAGCAGGATGAGACACAACAAACGCCTGGCCCCAAACTAGGCTCGAAGCAAGAGAACGGATAGACATACTTAAATACTTTTGTATACATCCATGACTCCAGTACAAAGGCCGATGTTCATCACACAAACACTTGCCACCAGCGGATTCGAACCCGCGACCATTGGAGTTTCTGAACACTAGACCAACAGGCTCGTCAGTTGCAGGTAAAATAGCAGGACGAAGCATTTGCCATTTAAAGCAATTTAGAAATATATAAGGAGTATTTTTAAAAGGATTTGAAATGGGCCGAGCTTTAAAGGTTTTTAGCCGCAGTTACAGGGAAGTAACATGCCGAAGCACTATTTCAACCATTTACTTAAAACAAAAACAAAAAGCACTAAGGTACCACTATCGCGCACTATAAAAAGTCCTTTAAAAGAAGAGTAAAAAGACATCTCGCGAGCCATTATAGCGATGACAACGGCTGACGTAGAGATGATAGCTGGTATACCACCTCTGCTTTTAAGCTACATATAATATACTACATACATATATAATTGACGGGCCCGTTGGCCTAGTTATAATAAATAATAATACTTAATAAATGTCTTGCACTAAGAAAGTATGTACGAAGTATGTACTATAATGGTACTATTTTTTTTACTTGTGGTACATATTATTTAGTACTATTTCAGTACTATCTTTGTCATTGTCAAAATTCGTTTTCATATATGAGGATTACAGCTTGAACGTGACAATTTCTTGACCACTACACCAAGCGGGTTGTCGAGAGAGCGGTGGCTACCTATCCCCCTGACATACCCTGTAGAATACCAATCTAGACCGGCACTAAGCAGTCAATAATTACTTATAACTCCCATTTGGCAGGCCCATTGGTCGAGTGGCTAGAGACCCTGGCTACAAAACCAAGGGTCGCGTTTGTGTGATGAACATCGGCATTTGTACTCGAGTCATGGATGTTTATAAAAGTATTTAAGTATGTCTATCCGTTCGCTAGCTTCCATAGTACAAGCTTCGAGCTTAGTTTGGGGCTAGGCAATTGGTGTGTTAGTCCAAGGCATTTATTTATTTATATTATTATTACTTTCTTATTCCACAGCCCCATTTATTCCTACAGGACTTTTAGGTAAAACGACAGCAAATTAAGCTGGCATCTTTATAACGATGTCGTTTGTAAGGCGAAACGAGCAATCCAACGATTTCACTGCAGCTTAAAGATTATGAGTTTTATTGCGCGAATAAAGTCAAATGACCCGGAGAAAAATAACCTAGATCTATTTCAAGACTTTTATTTTTCGCCTATAATGGATTTTACAATAGCACTCCTAAGACTCGTTATTAATTTTGCCGGATTATGCAACGAAGTTGGTAATCGATTTTTACACTCGAATATATTACCGGATTAACTCAACTGTACTTAAAATATTCTTCATTCTTGTAGGTTTTAGAGATGCTTTATATCATCCAATTATAAACCACAGAATAACATACTGAGTCTAAAGAATTTGATTGCGTAATATGATTTAAATTACTTTTCTTTGCGAGACAATAAAATGACTAGAATAACCAATGTTAATAACTAATGTCATTGCTTAAAAGATCCATTGAAAATAAACGTATTACGTAATAAGCAGAAAATTGGTAATTCGAGCCCTCCATCTCACAGTAATCACGTACCCAATCGTCAAGTACTTCAGTGAATAGTGGAATGGATCGGACAATAGCGCCGTCTTCTCTCCACATCTGTCTTCGAGGAAAGATTAGGTCTTTTTGAGTCGCAGCTGTCGTCACGTTGTGAAATTATGCCATTATTTTCGCGTAAATGGTTGCACGGAAAAAGATCTTCGCTGCGTTTTTGTGTGGTAAAAAATCCTCACAACATTCAAAGGCAATATGCCACTAGGCTTAGGCATAAATTTATTATAATGTGTTTGCTAATTCCTAAATTAAATGGCTAAAGTATGAGTTGTTAAAAACGGCTACTTGCAGCTGTAAGTCCCTCAAACTTTCGTATTTAGATCAGTATTGATAATGTTCTACTTAATTTTTCTTCATTGTTTACCTACGATCCAGTCTATTTCAAAGGTTGAAATACACCCACATAAACCGTTTTATGTCTTAAACCAAAATAGTTTATCAATTGTGTTTTCACTCTATACACATACATACGAGTATTACATATTAGGCTAACCGCCTATCTGCACCAAAAACATATTTTGCATGGCCCTTGCACTACAAATCAGAGATAAAATCCCAATTTCAATCCTATCATTTTAACCCTAAAGCCTATTTCTCCCTGAAGACGTCACCGAAATGAATGTTAACATTTTCAAAGGAATTTAGCCTGTATGGGAAGGTGTTAAAATAGGTTTTTGTGTGTGAAAGTTGGTATAGAACGTAGAAATAGCGGAAGACCTCCCATGTATAAGGTTATCTGGCATGACTGATGTGCGTAGTTAGGTTTTGTCCTTTGCTCCGGTGTTGGTGGCAATTTTGCCAATGGAAAATGTTTTACACAACATAATATACAGGATGGAATTTTGAAATCGTTTTTGAAGGGCATTGACATTAACCGTTGTAGTTACAAAAAAACCTTGTAAGGCGACCATCCATAACTTTTTGAGATATTTTGATCTGCATTCACCGATTTTGGAAAAAAGTTATAGTCAGCAAAAAAAATGCTGAAGTAGGCATACATTTTGTACTGATAATTGCAAAAAATATTATATGTATAATATCTTTCATTGAGACACCAGATGGATATGCTTTTAATGTACCAGATAAGCTAAAACCTGTGTATATTAATTTATTTTATATATTTATTTAAAAACCCCATCACCACGAGCGTTAAAAGCCCGCAAACCACAATACAGACATAATGATCGCAGCAAAACCGCGTGTGTGCACAACCGAGCTGCGAACCCGCTAATTACCGTATTCAATGCAGTATCTAATTAATCATACCGGCACCGCATATCAGAATACAGTTATAATAAATGTCAGGTAAATTACCGTTTACCAAAACTTCTCAGGCGACTAGGACCACTACAAAACTGGGACCGCGGTCCCAGTTGTCTGATTAGTTTTTACTTTTGACAATCCGCTTGTTGTAGTTGTCAAGATGTTGCCTATTGTACGAGAGGTCACGGGTTCGATTCACGCACAGGACAAACATTTATGTGCATGAACATGTCTGTTTGTCCCGGACTGGGTATTCTGTGTACCTATTTAAGTATATTTGTAATACCACTGTTATAAATAAATAAATAAATAAATGCCTTGGACTGACACACCAATTGCAAACTGTTGATTCTGATGTCTGTAACGCAAGTGCTTAAGCTACTTCAAACGGAGTCAGATCAATGTATCTGTGTAATGTTGTGAAATATTCATTATTTAAAATATTTGATTAAGTATTTATTTTGTCAGTCGAATGGGACTACCAGTTATTAAAACTACAATATTATTGTCTAAGTTTCCAATGGAAGCAGAGTAAATGAACGAAATAAATAAAATATTTTCATTGGTTTAAGATACTATTTACTGTAAACTAATTCAGAGTAATGAAACTTGATTTTTCTGTTTATTTTATATTAAATCAAATTAGTTTGTGGGCCCAGTCAACTAAATCAAAATTTTGTCAGTCAACTTGGACCGTGGTACCAGTTTTTTATGGTCCCAGTTGTATGTTACCTCACAAATCCACTTTTAAAATAATTTCCAAACACTATTTTAAAGACTGAATGAGGAGGACAAATCTATAATCAAAATTATTGCCTATACTAGATTCAATTAGTAACAGGAAATTACCAATTTCAAACTTACCGAAGGACAGGAATAATGTAAAATGGCGCTTGAAATAAATACGACCTGAATTTTAATTACTCTTACAAAAATTAATGTATTTTCCGGGACCAACTCTCAATCCCAATAATATATAAAAATAGATGAGACTGCTATAATTTGTATTTTTTTATTAATTACAATTAATTGAAAGGTTGACTTAAAGGTTTCATTTTAAGGTACAAATTTATTTGGTATAGCAATTAAAGTAATAACCCAATATCGCTTTAAGATAACAAAATTCTTAGGAACCTTTGAGATATCTCGCAAACGTGCCTTTCAAATACCCAATTATCTGAAACTTCGGAAGGCTATCATTTCAAGGTTTTGCAAAACTTAATGATTAATGAAATTAGAAAAAAATAACTTTTTCTTAAAATAACGATTTCTACTCTGAACTCTGACAGTTTAAAAATATATATTTCCTCATCTTAAACGCTATGTTTGATAATGATTCATCACGATTTTATACGATAACCGATTTTCCAATAATGAATACAAGCCTGTTAACAATCAACTTATATTATATACAAAACCTAATTTATGTTCAATACCATTTACCTCCCAAAGTAATCTTCCAAATAGAAATGAAACGGCTCCAATGTAACTAATATTATGAAAGCTAACGTAATTCACCATCCGACCTGACACGGCAAACTTTGTTTAAAAATTCTGTTGATGCCAGAAAGAATATTTGATCCGGAAAATTGGGGAGTGACGCTTGGAAATTGAACAACCGATACAACTTTGTAACCTACATTTTTATACTTTATATATTTCTTGCTGCGCATCGGAATGGAACGAGACAGTCAAATTTACTATTTATATTTATATTGTGTAGTTATGTTTGCTTACATAAATATGTACTAACTATTTAGTGTGAAGTTGATACTATGTAGTGATTCTCAAGTTTGTGGTCACTAATTAACACTGACCATCGTGACATCCTATCTTATATCCGTAACATAGTCAAACCAATTTGTCTATCAAGTGATGGATGTGTGATGAAACACTTCTGAAGACGTTGACCGGGCCTCATTCATCTCTGTATAGTTTTCAGCCTACCCTCCGTGACTGGTTAGTTGCGCAAGTTCCCTTGCGTGTACTTTGAGCAATTAATTAACCCAAACGGACGGCCGCAGTAATCTACGGAGTGGTTATTGGGCGAAGTTTACGAATAGATTGTTTGTCGCTCATTCCAACTATGAAGAGTACAAAAATAAAAGTATTATTATTATATTAAAAAGAGATAAATAAAAATCGCTGATAAAATGAAATGTTTTCTTTTACAAAAAACCAGATGAACAACTTTTATAGTGATTCTATCTTCCCAGGCAAGTTTTGTCCACGATGGCTTATATATCCTTTCAAAAATCTCCAATTTTATTATGTTGCACAGTCAAAATCGATCTTTGTTGTACGTTTCTAAAGAGAAAAGCAGCAATCTCACACGATCGATGAGAGATGAAACCATGCGGACATAACCCTTATGAGTTATTATAAGTAATAGTAATAAATAAGACACATTTTTTGGTGTCGGGATAGCCCAAAAATCGTAAAATACCTCTAACCGCCAACGAATTCCATTTGATTTCTCAGCAGTCATGAACAAGAGTAAATGGCTGAGATAAGAGTAATGGAATGGAACATTTAAGAAATAAAAAAATGAACTTTGCTTACTACGTAAGTACATTTACATAAATACACGTTTAACGTTCTATTTGACTGCTTCTGTTATGAAAAATGTTTAAGGCTCTTTATTTGATGTGTGCGTTTATTTTGTTCCCAATATTCATAAGTGTATACAAAGTAGTAGTATGTACTTAAAAAACAAAAAGGCCTTTATCTATGTAAGCTTCAAAATGCGCTTACGTGTAAATCGTTAAAAAATATTAAACTATACTACGATTTTACCACCGACTTCGGAAAGTAGACATCTATCGAGAAGAAGTAGTAGGAAATTCGGCAGTTGCTCTATTAAAATCGCCAATTATGTAACATAATTAATTACAAACTTTAAGTTCTACAGATCTTAATAAAGAAAGCTACTATATACTATATTGTAACTTTTACAATACTGACAGTTGATAATGAACTGTTAATCGGCACAAAGTTACAAAGTTCTGGATTCATGTCCGATTGTCCGGGTTGTACAAGGCAAACGTAGTGATTACTTATTCACCAAACTAACTGCATCTATAAATTTAACAAAACTTAATTTCAAAAAATGCCCTGCTCTGCATTTGTAGATTAATAGAGTTCTCCCTACTAGGTTGTTATGAGGTTGATTTAATTAACAAAACCGAGCTAATTAGTCAAAGCCAGCAGTAATTAGTAGTCAATAGCTGTTAAAACCGCAAGCCACTTTATTTGAACACAATACTAATTAATATGATGCCTCCATATTGTAGTGTGTATGCTGTGCTCAAAACTCGGTGGTCGTAGGTTCGAATCCCGCGGGGAACACTTTGTTTTTGTATTCGTTTTCCCAGTTTGGTTAGGACGTAGCAGGCTTGAATCACCTGATGTCTGATTAAGATGATTCTGTGCTTTGGAAGGAACGTTAGGCCCTTGGTTCCGACTATAATATTCAGTAAGGTTAAGTAGGTGCTACATCTATATATCTAATATACTAACACCAAATACTACTAATATTATAAGGAAAAAAGTTGCGCGCGGCCGCTAGTAATAAAATATTGCATTTAGTCAATGTCACTTATTAGAATGAAACGCAAAAGTATCACAAATCTTTAACGAAATATTTTCCAATTTACAACAATATACTTAACATAAAAGTATTCGAAACTAATGACCACATAACACATAGAAATGTTGGTAACATGTTTCGGACACGACGCCCCACCTAATCTGAGGATTATCCCCTAACTACGATAAGCCTTCGGTGAGTTTTCGCCGGAATACCGTTAATTGGATTAGTTTTCTTACCGATTTAGGAAAACCCTGTTTTGTTTCACATAAGTAACAGATACCCGTTAAGCTGTTAACTTTCGTCCGAAGCTAACCAGTACCCTTTTTTGGGTGATATTATCGTAGTGTGTATACGGGCTTTCGAATATAGAAGTTAATCTTCCATTATTTGTTTAACTGAGTCCCATTAACTACTTAAATAGTAGTATTTTTGCAATAAAAAAAATGTTTTTTTTTTATTATTATTTTGTTTGTTTAAATCCCACAAGTTTTATTGATAAGATACTATTTTACAGTCCGGGATCTTAAACAAAGCGATGTACGATAACCACATTCCATTTAATATACATATGTATATGAAGTCATTTTTTCAGATAAAGAGATTTTTAGATATCTGAATAAATGACTCCATGTCCCAACGGATCGTCAAATAAGAAAGTTATCAGAAAATACCGAATATCCTCATCCTCCGTGTCACAAAAACATATTCCGAGGCCCGTAAACACATAAGCCACTTTACTATTTGCCGGTGCTGGGAAAACAATGTGCGGTCATCTGGTCTCCCAATAAACGTAGGAAATACACCATTTACAACTGTGTGTCTTCCAGGTCAATATAATCTTGACGGTCCATCCAGTGGTTACTACTCGGCGAGACATAAACTAGGATACGATTGGATGCAGTGTTAAGAAACTAAAGCCAAAAAAATCTTTATCTCCGAGACGTAGGGTCTACTTTGTCTTGGATTAGATATGAGGTTTATTAAAGTATGTTTGTTCTTCACGGACGAAAAAGTTTTTAGAGAAAATACGTTAAGAATCGGGTTATGAAAAAGTTGAAACGTCTTAAAATACGTACTACGTAAGATGCTAAAAAAGTGGCTGTGACAGACTGGCGGACAGACAGACAGACAGACAGACAGACATGACGAATCTATAAGGGTTCCGTTTTTTTGCCATTTGGCTACGGAACCCTAAAAATAAGTTAACGAATCAGAATTCACTTTATAATTGAGATAGTCATAATATCTAAATTAAATAAATAAATTCATTGGACTGACACACCAATTGCCTAGCCCCAAACTAAGCTCGAAGCTTGTACTATGGATACTAGGGAACGGATAGACATACTTAAATACTTTTATAAACATCCATGACTCGAGTACAAATGCCGATGTTCATCACACAAACATTTGCCCCTAGCGGGATTCGAACCCGCGACCTTTGGTTTTGTAGCCAGGGTCTCTAGCCACTCGACTAACGGGCCTGTCAAACATCAACGTAATAATCTACAATAATACATAGTTACTTGGATAGTGATACAAACTTTTATCTTGTAAACCAAGTTCACGATATGCGAAAATTCTGTCAGTTACACATGAAAATTCCTTTATATCAACACCAAGAAAGAAAATTGACAAAACTCTACAGAAAACATTAATCCTCCTTCTTTCCAATATAACAGATACTAAGTCACAAATTAATCTTTTCTCAGCCAATGGGGACTCGTAACCAGCAAATGACGTTTGAATGAGTCTCGCTACATTGTTGCTAGTGTTGCCTCCACTCTGGTACACGTTTAGTGCATTAGGTGCAAGTCAGGTGCTAAACTTAGAAGTGGTCTATAAACTAATGGGTGGAACATTCTTAAAACGCCATTAAATGTAGATAAAACACTAGCGAAACTAACACAAAATGAAATTAACCTTTGCAGAGATCCACAGAATATTAAATAACTGGTGGATCCACTCGGTAATCTGATCATGATGTTGGAATGATATGAAATGTAATAAGTTATTGAGCAATGACTACATATTAAATACTTTTGCACGTCAAAACTTTTTTCAACCTACCAACACCTTGAATGGACTGTTGTGAAGAGACGTCGCAAGTAAATCTACAATTTTGCAGATGAGCAGTCACTCTTTATACCTGTCCCTATGTAGGCTTAAAACTTTAAAATTCCGCAACCGATATTCATGCGGTTTTTTTATACAGATAGATTTTTTCAAGAGGAAGGTTTACGTGTAAAAACATGCATGCATAATACAGTAGAGAAACAGTAAAGAAACATTTCAATTCAGAAACGGATCAGGTTGCTATTAACATAATAATGTGAAAAAATACGCATTTTCCTCCTTTCGTAACCATATGATCTTACTCTGATTTACCAAAATCGTAACATTCATAGCATTTCGTTTTCTTAAAAAATTCCAAAACCGTGTTTTCAAGCAACAAATACTTCTGAAGGATTTATTTGCCGTTCGTGATACGCAAGATATCCGAATACAAATGAATGCTCCGAAAAAAATACTCTTTGAATCAGATTAAAAAACATAAATCATATACGTCAACTGCTTTGGGCCGATTTACAACTACTGGGTGGATTTAATTAATTATTATTCTTGAAGGTATTAGGATTGATGCTTTTCTTGATAAAGGTTGAGCTGGTTATCAGGATTTTAATATTAAAGAACTGCTCTAGTTCTTGTCTAGTTTTCCTTGAAAAATCATATTTAGCGAGGTAGTTTCGATTTCGAGTTCGATTGTACGAGAGGTACCTTCAGTTTGAAATCGAAGAGGACAGACATACATGTGAGTTAAATTGTTATAATTAAATATAGCTGGGTACCTTTACTCTTAACAGTTACTAGTCATTATTGCTTAAAAATGCAAAATGATGACAAATTCAAAAATGAATAAATAGAACTGTAAACTTTAAATGCTTGTAAAAGATTACTCACACAACCACTTTTTATTACGTGTTGAAGTTGAAACGACACAAAATACTTCCAGTGTAAGAGATAATGCTCACAGCAATCTGTTTTAATGCGAAAGTTTTTTCGTTAACACTCGAGTGTTTCCTCGCAAAATTCTCTGGGAATGTAAACCGACCTCTATTTACTACGATGGAGGCTTTAAATCACACTGTTCGGTTATGAATACTCTTGACAAACGAAGTGTTAATTCAAAGAGCGGAATTTTCACCAACGGCGTACAATGGGAAGAAATAAAACTAGTAACATTTACACCAGCGCTTTTGTTCCGATAAAAATGAGGAAATTGAAATACTTCAGCCAACTGCTGCTGTGCTTTTATTTATGTTTCTTTTTGATAGGGATTGTATTGTTACGTATAAGTCAGGCTATATCCGTAACCATTTTATGATATGTATGTTTTCAAAACCTTTTATGTTTTTTTTTTGTCTCCGCAGAATCTTTTTACCAGAACGTAAAGTTCTGCGTACCAGAACAGCTTACGAGATAAAAAAATCATTATACATTTTATATATGTCTAAGACAATGGTTTACCTCTTTATTTTTATTACTAAGAACGTTTGGTGTGTATCTTTTCATACAATGTCTACGGTCTCCAAGAGTAAGTCTAAGAGGAAAACCGTTAAAGGCATATTATTATAACACAACGTCTCTTTCTTATGTCTGACCATATGTATGCTTAAATGTTTTGCAGGCGTGGGTATCCAGTTTATAATAAAATTGCCAAAAACAGTCACATTTAAGCACCTCAGCTCCAGCCTATCAATTTATCTCCATTAAATTGTTCGAAGCAAAATAATTTTCCCTTCAAAAGGAGATATTAACGGTAGATGTTAACCCATAGCTGCCGGCCCTGAGATCCACAGATTTGCTAATAAACTAGCTGTATCCAGTTTCCGGAGCAAACTGAAACATCCTGTGTTTCCTGCAGCGTTACGTAGTTGGAGCACAGTTGCCGAGTATGTGGGGCAGGGCTGGTAATTATCGTCGTGATTATACATATTTACGCTACTGGTTCAAATCGAAAAAATACTTTTTTGTTAGATATTCCATTTTTCGTGGAAGGCTTATAGTATAACACTATGTGTGCGGAAACCGAAATACACGCGAACGGAGTCGCGGGCGGCCGCTACAATGAAAATACATAGGTAATAGTGATCGAAGTCACCTAGTAAGCAAAAATATGCCTGTGACAGGTGACTACGCTCTTGCTTAGCTAGATATTTGTATTGTAAGGAGCACATCAGGTCACGCAACTAAACACTGGTAATATCCTCCGTGCTTCGAAACGCACGTTGACATTTTGGATACGTCTGCAGACGGGACCAACATGTCAACATCAGGTTTAAGGACCGATCCCTCTATCTATCCTACGGGAAGGCCTGTGCCCTAGAAGTTAAGAAAATTAATTGGCTAATGTAATGTTGATGGTGAAATGCAACCCCGGAAGGGTGTGAAATCACAAATTATCGAAAGTATTTAGTATATATATTTTTAAAGTCGCTAACAAGTTCTTTATTTTCAATATTAATATTTCATTAAAATATATAATTATAACCAACTAACGTGAAGCCTGCCAGCCCTCGTGCCCCAGCTCCGGTTCCATAGTTGCAGTATTGAGTTGTAACTTGTTGTACCTGATGCTGCGCTGATACGAGAAGAATGCAGCGAATACCGAATCGGAAATTACGAAACATTCAAATAACCTGTAAATTAAGAAACTTGTCGATATTCCTATTTGCTTGCTTAGTTTAAGCTATTTATCGTACTCATATTGATGAAATTTGGTATACAGCCAGGTAATGGGCTAATAGGATACTTTTTAACCCGATTAAAAGATCTCATGGGATAAAGATTCCTGATCTTGACATCGTGGGCAAACCGGCAAGTAGAAACAAGTGGATAATAATTTGATTGTAGTAGCTACCTACCTTTTCGGAAAGTGCGAGATTTATGTGTTACCTGCTTTAATAAAGTTTATTTAGTGTTCAAATGTATACAGACTTTTTTGTATTTGGGTGTATATTTTTATGCATTTTCTTTAATATTGTAATATTATAAATGAGGTTTTGTTTTGATATTGTAATGAATGTATTATTATAGAGGATTAGTAAAGAAAATGAAGCAAATTATTTCGACAAATCTTTTGTTAAGGTAAGAACTACAAGCTTTTATATGGTTGTTCATGTTTTCCCGAAGCTGATAATAATTATTACCAATACCTTACCGATATTGTCACCCGTAAGCCCGTTTATCACCAATTTTACAGAAACAATTCTCCTATCTCCTTTTCCCAAGTTATTAGGCTATATCAGGCAGAAGCAAAGACACAAGATTGATATAAGCTCAAAGATCTCGTTGCGAGCCAATTACATGCCCTCCCTCGACGTATTAGCGTGTTCGAGGCTCATCAACTTATTAACTGCCTCGCAAAAGCCTGGATCACATATAAATTACTCAACACAATGTTACACAGAATTGAGTGATGAAGTTCAAGTAGACATTACTTTCTACACTGTACTTTGACGAATTGAATTGAAATCGAACTCCATCCGTAGTATTAAAAATGTTTTAAATTGAATAGCTACATTTCAGTTTCATAAATTATATTAAAGTAGGCTGATTCTGTGACCAGGAATTGGCTGTGAAAATACTCGTATTACTTTGGTGCATTAAGATAAACGTACATTAAGATAAAACCTATTTAGAGGTAAGTAATTTGTGACATTTTATAACAATTTTTTCCTATTTTGTTCCACAATTTATCATTCAAAGAGATAAGAAAATACTCGTAGATGTAAGACTTTTATATTAGCAATCTCATTCAAAATGTAATTCGAAAGCTAACAGCTTCACAATAAAAAAGATAAATTATATCACTTCTAATAATGAAATTGCGCGCATATCTGTTTCATTATTTGAACCGAGCTTTCCTTACCTTCATAATAATACAATGGATGAACGTAATAAATTTATTATTCGAAATCGAAATATGAGAAGCACTCACATTAAAATTCAAGAGGCGCGGCCAAGTCTCGAATAACGTACGCTGGTAATGTCTCGTGAAAAGCGACTTGAGATGACGTAGCTTAGGTATATTGTCTACTTGATACTGTTATATCTGAGTATAGCAATTGAATTGGCGAGAGAAATAAGTGCATAAACACTAAGTGTCACCTGTGCAGTTGTTTTAATTTCAAAAATTACCCCTACTTTTGGCTGTGCTACCAGCATACTTAACACTTCAGTTATTAGAAAAACCTTTCATTTATAAAATGGTCTTGATGTAGCTTATGTCCGTATATTGTCTGTATAGTGTACATTGTCTATATCCGGTATTTTTTATATTTTACCAGCTTTGTCATTCAAATACAGCAATTTAATTTTATGGGCATGAATAAGAAATGTTTTTCATGATTAATTTCATGAAAAAGATTTCGTATCATATTCATCTATGATAAAGATTATGTTGCAAATCCAACAATAATTGCAAAACATTTTATGCTATTTATTGCTGTAAAATCACAATGCAAATCTACAGACAAAGTAGACAGGACACCTCCTAATGATATTAGGCCACGTAAATTCAGCTTCAGATGTAAATGTGAATTTCCGTCGATAGATGTCAAGTGTCAATCGAAATGTGTGTCGTAAAAGCACATTACTGATCTGAACATGTTCATTCGAGTTTTTTACATCGGTGTACTGAAGGATAGATTCAAATAACTTTACTTTATTCAAATATTACGTGAAACTGTCTGTGACTCTTTATAATAAGATTCTCCTATAAAAAATACTGTACAGAAATACGTATATTTCTGTACAGCATTTACAATAAACCGAGTTTAACAGCAAGTAATCAAGTGATACTTGTGGAAAGCCTGGCTTCTTTCGAAGTGTGAAAAAAAACATCTCGAGCTCCTCCGTGCTTCGAAAGGCTGTTAAGCCGTTGGTCATGTGCCTGATTTCTTTACGGTCGTATCAGATTGCTGTCCCATCGAACTATGAGAGTGAGGGAATAGGGATTGCACCAGTGCATGCGAACTTACTTGTGCACTATCATATTATTATAATATCCTGTGTATCTTGTTGATAGTAAGATCGGCCTCCAGCGTCGATTACGGCCGGTATAATTGTCAAGAAGTTGCCTATTGGACCAAGAGGTCGCGGGTTCGATCCCCGCACAGGACAAATATTTGTGTGCATGAACATGCTGTTTATCCGGAGTCAGGTTAATATAATTGATGTTGAGAAATATTAAATTACTTATTTTATTAATTAAACATTTGTACATAGAAAACTACTTACTACCAAGTTAATTGTTATAAACCGGCACGGAGCAGATCGCTAACTCCGGGGTGTGGATTGCCGCAATACTAATGAAGACGCGACAATGACAAGAATTTCCAATAAGCCGCGGGTTCAATGAAATCTGGCCTTTGTCCTGGATAGGGGGACTCACCCCCTAGGTACGGCGTGAAAGACGGCACTGAGGAGTTCCTTAACTTAGAACACTAAGGAATTCAGACAAAACCTTCTTACTGAAATATTCCGAGGAAACTGGTGTAATTGAACCTTTATTTCGATTTATATTTAATTAAAAGTTAAAACTTCTTCAAAGTTCTGTGAACCTTCAAGTAGCTAAAATGTTTTGTTAACTTATTTAAACTTTGACGATCCCCTTGGTGTAATGGTCAAAACGTTGCCTATTAGACCAGGAGGTTGTGGGTTCGATCCCCGCGCAGGACAAACATTTGTGAGCGTGAAAATGTCTGTTTGGCCTGGTCTGGGTGTTAAATGTATCTTTTTAAGTCTGCTACTGATATCAGATACATTCCGATATCTGTTACAAAAGTGCTTAAGCTACTAAACACGGAGTCAGATCAATGTATGTGATGTTGTGGAATATTTTTTAATTTATTTTAGTTAAACTAAGAAGGTTTTGTCCTTTACAACTTTACTTGGATACCTACTTTTAGGTATGAACTATAAGAATTACTTTTCTAATTTTCGTTCGACTTTACATCATACATCAGTTCCACATGACTCCCATATTCAAAGGGCAACTGTCCTCATACTAAATCCTAGTCCAATCACAGCCAGTGTACTTTATCCCCTCGTGCTCTTACCATAAAGTTCACAGTCGAATGGAAGTTCATAATACACGTCAGTGCATGAAGTCTGCATTGTGACTAAGGATCGTATCGGAAATGTATCAAGAATATGAATTTCCAATACGAATCACTCTATGTGCTCGCCGTCCGCGAATGGAGACTGATATAGCAGTAAAGACGTCGCCGGTATAACGTCGGGAACACTTAATACATACATATAGTAGCGGCCGCCCGCGACTATGTCCGTGTGGATTTCAGATCGCTCTTTTTCGCAACAAAAGATAGCCTATGTTCTAGAGAGAACATTCTTTAGACACTGAGAACAAACAGAGTAACTATCGCATTTAAATAAATAAATAAATATTTCACAACATCACATACATTTTAGATAAGAAAGCATTTATAATATAAGAAAGGATTTTAATATTAGCGGCTGTCCCGAGAATCATATTATTTCACTATTAACCTATTTGAGTGAAGCGGGCGTATGTGGGATTGCTGAAAGGTCGAACCTGTGAGCCGTCCCAGGTAGCGCGGGGTCCACGCGGATGACTGGCAAGAGATTGCACTACTAGACAAATCGAGATCGCTCTTGTTGTCAGGGGCCAGGACCTACTTTAAGTCAATGCGCCATTCAAAGTCTGTAAAGTAAGCAAGTATTACTTATTCGAGCTCTTCCTTTCAAGTGAGACAAACAAGTGGTAGTAAGTGATCACCACCCTGGACAGTATTGGACAGCCAAAAGTCTAGAATAGAAGGAGACAAATGCGTAAATGAAATAAAAACTCTTTCAATCCAATACGATACAAAGCCGGTAAATGCACTTGAGCACATGTATAAAGATTCACTACCTATAACATCATGTAAATAAGAAATATTCTCCGCTCTGACAGCTCACGCTTGCCCTAATCTTCATCTCATCATAAGCTTTCGCCATTTCAACAAGACTCATTTTAAAACATCCCGCTAAGACTTCCAAGGTAAATCCTACCTTAACATCTTCCAATAAAGCCCAGTATCAAATACAGGGGTATTTTTTCGTAGATTCTACTGTCAGTTTGTTGACATTTTATAAGAATTTTATTAACTAGCAAGGTGCTTCAGGAAATGTTGCGATACTCGACGTTTGTAAGATTTCTCCGCCCCTCTCGCTACAAAGAATATTGTTTCGTTATGAAACTGATTTCGTTGGTGTATAATTAAAAGGTTTTAATCGTTCCTAAAATACAATCTTTCTTGTTTATTACGATGGATAAAAGCAGTATTTCGAAGACGTTTAATTTATAACAAAGCGTTTCGTAAGCGAATTATTTATACTTGTAACGTAATGGTGGGTTACGTCAATAATTAAACATCAATTCACGTGAAAAAAGTATCAGCCTATCATTGTCCCACTACAGGGCAAAGGCCTTCATCATTTAAAATTATGTTTTCGTAACAAAGATGGGTTTTGGCGTAAGCACCACTCTTGTCAAATGCGAGTTGGAGATCACAACCCCGGGCGTTGTTCAGAAACATCGACACAAATTTTACCCGACACAGGAATGGAACCCAAGACCACGAGACCACGGCCCGGTACTTAAACCACTAAACCATTGAGGCAAAACCGTGTAGCCGAGCTACACTGTAGCTCGAAGAAAACTCGAACCCGAGGAAATATTGGTGCCTTTTTTAATTCAATCCCTGCATGATTAATACACATAAATTTAAGAAAAGCGGATTATTAAATTAATTCACGCATTATTCACGGCAGAACAGAAATAGTTCTTACATTATGTAATTCTTTGCGTCAATTAACATTCCATTACCAAATACAGTACAAAAGATACTTAAACCAGTAAAACTTTTGAAGATGTTGGCAGTTTTAGGCTTTTCATTTGCTCGTCTGATCTTTAAGCTCTTTTATGGCCTGAAACAGAAATGTTGTATAAAATTATATCCTACGGAATAAGCACTTAACACCTTATCTTCATGTCCCACTGACTCCGAATTCAAACAAAGTTAATTTCAAATATCCGCACCATTTTGAAATGTCCCAAACAAATTAAATACATTCGAAGAAATTCTAACAACGGATTAACAACAGTTGAGCGTTTGATTTTTTACTTCAGAATTAATTTCGCTGTTTCGCAATATCCGATACAATATTGCCAATTAGCTAGGCAATTTAACTCTTATTTGTTATTTGATTGATTTGCTTGTATTCAATGGGTTCGTTACACTCGCAATCCCTTATATGTATTATAATTATAATTCAATTATTTCTTTAAAAATGTGTTAAAATAATGAATTCACCAAATAAGCATGATATGATACGAGACATTTACAGTGAACACAAAAGATCAAAAGTTGCAATCACTTATCACTCCATTATGGCTATTGGCATGATGCCATATTTGACAGGTCCGCTGGTCTAGTGGTCCGAGGCCCTGGCTGCAAAACCAAGGGTCGCGGGTTCAAATCCCGCTAGGCAAATTTTTGTGTGATACACACCGGCATTTATACTCGAGTCATGGATATAACTTTAAACTTTCGCGTTGCATTATAATTATTTAACATTACAACGGGACTTAACGCGATATTATTTCAACGTCAAGCAGTAAGTACTTAGGTACTTATAAAAATAATATCGCGTCGAGTCATGGATGTTGATAAAAGTATTAAATTATGTCTATCCGTTCCCCAGCTTCCATAGTACAAGCTTGAAGCTTAGTGTATGCTAGTCCAAAGAAGAATTCATTCATACTCTATTCAGTGTGAGAAACATGACTCCTCACAATATTAAAATATTTGCCCGCAAAATTAAATCTTTTTCTTTGCTCTTGCTAAACGAAAAGACAAACAGACTTACGATTGGTATAATTAAACGAGATCGGCCCGGCTCGTGCCGCGGCATAGCGCGACGGGATTATCCCGCCGTGTGGACACCCTGTTAATGTCTAATGTACACTTATACTTTGTACGTTGTACTAGGTCTTTTTTTAATAAAAGGTAAATATTGGACATTGTCACTGTAAGGATTATTGCGCCGCATGGACAGTTGGACCCCTGTTAATGTCTTATGTATAGTTTACACGTTGCACATAATTATTAGGCTTAATAAGGTAAATATTGGAAAACTACGGAATTTCACAAACGCAGACCAGTACAAATAGATACATATATTCATGTCCCCCAATATGGTTATCATGTTCGGGGATACAACACTAAACTAAATTTATTGTATTGCAATTTTAGTATAACATACAATATATTTCTAATTTCTTCTCTCTCTCTCTCTACATTTATACATAACTAGCGGCCGCCCGCGACTCCGTCCGCGTGGATTTCGATTTCCAATAGCCTAAAGCCTTCCTCGTCAAATGGACTATCCAACACAAAAATAATTTTTCAAATCGGACCAGTATTTCCTGAGATTAGCGCGTTCAAACAAACAAACAAACAAACTCTTCAGCTTTATATATTAGTATAGATATTCAGATTTATGCAATTTATTATTGCTAAACAGTTCATCCGCTAGAGATTCCAATTTATGTCTTATAACACAGTCGAGATATCCATTAGTAACAATTAAATCATAGAATGCAAATGTACTATCGCGTCCCATTTAGTGTTGTTACCAAGCACAAAACCGGTTGCGATAACCGTAATATTAGTCTTTAGTTAAACGTCCTTTACTTTGTTTCCCTAAAGCTTAATACTAAGTAAGTAAGTAAGTTATGTAACCGGCGTGTTTCCCGAAGCTACGCTCAGCCATTGTTTGACACAAATACGCATTGCGTCGATAATCTAGGTCATTTCGCGGTTACACCACCTAATTTGTCGTCCATTTACGTACGGAGCTTTTAACACTGGAACACTTTGATTAATTAGAATTGTTATACTTTGTCCCTTTGTGTAAGTAACAACTAGTCATTGGGACAAGGAAATTAAAGATGCAAGTTGAGTCTTCTACGTATAAGGAAAAAAAGTATTAGCGATTACTTTCTACACGGCTATTACAAAATGTGTAATTTCATTTTGATAGACTCAAATCCTGATTTCCGTTCTATTTACTTTTTCATCACTTTTTCTAACCACAAATAGTGATCCAGTGCGAATTACACAAGATTTTATTTTCTTTTTTATATTCGTTATTAAATCCATAATATTAAAGTTGCTGCCAGGTCGCAAAGCCAATGTATCTGATTAATAATAAAATTAATAAATCATATGCATATAAAAAGCCGAAATCCAAAAAATTGGCCAAGTGCGAGTCGGACTCCCGCACTGAGGGTTCCGTACAAATTCTATTTTTGACGTATTAAAAAAACTACTGAATAGATTTCGTTCCAAACAATTTTCGTTGGTAGTTTTTATGGTAATGTACATTATATAATTATTTCAGTTTAATCATCCTCTTATTTTAGAAGTTAGAGGGGGGGGGACACACTTTTTTCCACTTTGGGAGGGTCTGTCACGCAAAGTATTCACTTTAGAAAAAAGTGATATTAGAAACCTTAATATAGTTTTTAAAGACCTATCCATAGATACCCCACAAGTATATGTTTAATGAAAAAAAATATTTTCCGTTTCAGTTCTCACTATGGGGACCCCCCACTATTTTTATTTTTTTTTCTATTTTCGTGTGAAAACCTTGTTGCGGTTCACAGAATACATCCACTCACAAAGTTTCAACAGTATAGTACTTATAGTTTCGGAAAAAAGTGGCTGTGACAGACTGGCGGACAGACAGACAGACAGACAGACAGACAGACAGACAGACATGACGAATCATATTCCGTTTTTTTGCCATTTTGGCTACGGAACCCTAAAAAGGTTTGTCGCCATACCATAATTTAAAACAATGGAGCATTCATGAATGGAGAGGACAAAATGTTTTTTTTTTTAATTAATTACTTAATTGGTATCCCTGTATCGCCCGCTGTAGGGCTCGGAGGTCACATCGGGAATAGGAGTCAGTTTTTTTGGAAAAACTCAGATGAGATTTCAAATCATGTTGTCTGACAACATGATTTGAAATGATGAAGGCAAAGGTCAGAGTCAGGGCAAAGGCCCGGACGTCACTAAACTTAACTTTATTTTAAATAATTAGTTAATTGGTGTCCCAGTATAACGGCGCTCAGGGCTGGCTCGCAGGTCCCGCTGTGGCAGCAGTTATTGATTCACACGCAGCCCTGCGGCAATCACCGCGCTTTGTTCACCGGTGCGTTGCCGGGACTACTCGTTGTGTGATAGATACTAGTTATAAGTTTATGTAAAATTATGCGTGAGTTGGTTGCCTTAGGCTGTAAAAAATGTTTTCGAAGTTTTAAAAATTATATCTTCAAAATTACGAAAAGGCAAACTACAATTCTTTTGGTATTTACAATAAATAACATTAAACATAAGTTATTGTAAGAAAATCAATTAAGTGATAAATCCATGGATGGTTAGTCATATTCATTTTTTACTTCTTTATAATGAAGGTTTCAGAGATGCGTAATAAAAAGTTACAAAATGAGTTTGCGATTACCGTGTGTCTTTTATACAAAATATCGACACTTTCCCGTGATAATCACACAAAATAATAACGTCATGTACCAATAAAATACTAATCAATTTAGATGAAAGTTGATATAAACTTGCCCTGATATATTGCGGAACATTCTCGTTATTTGTGGGCACAAGGCTTCATATTAGCGGAGATCGATGGCCAAATATACGGCCGTAATCAAACATAGCTTTATTATTTCCTAAGCATACAATCACGTAACCTTTTCCTCTTGATTGCATCGGTATTATTATTAATGAGAGAGATTATTAATACGGAATAGTTCGGCTTTTATCACATACTAGCGGCCGCCCACGACTCCGTCTAAATTAATTTCGGTTTCCGCACACGTAGTGTAATACTACAACTTAAAACCTTCCTCGACAACGGTAACTACTATCCATTGAAAAAAAATCAATTCGAACCAGAATTTCCTGAGATAAGCACGTTAAGTTGAACTACTAGTCAAAATTTCATTTCGCAAACTAAATCAATAAATGTTTTAATTCGTAATGTACAATACTCCTGATGTTATTTCAAACTATGCCCTGTCCGTCCAGCGATTTACATAATAATTTTAAGTCAAGTTGGTTAAGTTAAAGTCACTGTCAACGTCGCAACTTAGATTGCGGCCGAGGGGTGCACTTTGGCCCGACTCACCCGACTCGTTGTATATTAACACCCAAGTTGAGAGTAAGTTGGGCACGGGACGTCTTTGCTATTAATTTAATATCTTTTTGACTGGTTAAGTTAAATAAAAGTAAGCAGTTGTATGTGTTAACTTTTGAGTCAAACAATCTAAAGGAATTTGAATTCATTGTGTAATTGTTTAATTTTAGCATCTATCTCAATTTGTATTCATTTATGAGCTTATATGCTCGTAAATATAATAAGGAGATTAGTGTTTGAGAAAATTATTTCATGTTTTGTCGAATTTCAACCAAAGTAATATTTCAACTGATCAAGTGGAACAACATTAACGCCACATGAATGCACCTTAGAAGAAACCTTTCAAATAACATTGTGTTAGATCGCAGCGCAAAAGCAAAAATATTGAACCCAGTCGCCCGTCAATACGAGTATAAAACGTTACACTTTAAGCATACATAAAAGCAACGCGACATCTTGTAAATGGAACATCTGACATGCAGGATCAATCAGGTTGATTCCACGTCGCCACTCCATCCATTTGCGAATATCTGTAATGTACGTACGTGACAAAAATTGGAAATAAGCCAATATTCTCGCGTTTGAGTGGTGACGCGTAAATAGGTGACGGTATTCGGGATACACGTCATATGGAAGTTAGAGTCAAATTCAAAATAGCTTATTTTGCAATTTGAATTACGTAGAAATTCTTTTGGACGTCATATCTTTTTTACCTACTGCATTTCCATGACTTCATCAAACAAACCAACAACCAAACTGTTCAGCTTTACAAAATTGATATTTGTTAACGGGACTAAGCGCGATATTTAATTGGTGAATTAAGCGGACTCGGCTTTCGACCACGGTTGCTGTAACGCAACGTACTTGCTGCTTGACGTTTCGGCTGTAACGCAGCCGAAACGTCAAGCAGCAAGTATTATATTTACTACATAATTAAATTTTGCGTTTAGTCCCGTTAACAAATATCATCTCATGTTCAGCTGCATTATTTTAGTGTACACTTCTTATTGAAGCCTTCTTCAAACACAAGAATCATTTCCAGAATACCAACTCTGTCGCGCTGCGAATTGCGTTTTACGAGCGACGTTTTTAACGCATCATCATTGCGGTTCGGCGGTATCTCGACTTGGCGGAGCGACACTTATGCCACAGTGCTTTGAGAATCAGTAAGACGTTATTTTGTAGCAGGGTTACGTATTTGTAGTGTAGGACGCCCTCAGGCCAGGTGGAGCGACGATTTGCGCAAGATGGCTGGCAGGAGCTGGATGCGAGTCGGCGAGGATCGGGTTAAATGGAGAGCCCTAGGAGAAGCCGACGTCCAGCAGTGGACTGCGATAGGCGATGATGATGATGAATAATGAATATGATGATTACATATTTGCCCGCTATAGCTTCAGGATAGAGATCTGTATTCTTGCTAAGACTGTGAAGAAGGGATCAACAAAAGCATAATTTATATCCACAAAGTTTCATGGGAACAGGGGGGGTGGCACTGTAATTTTCCTGACTCTCATTTGTTTTGGCAATTCAACCAGTGACTAATTTCGTTTATTTTTTGTTTTGAAAACAACATTTGTTTATTTATTTAAATAAATTCTTTCGATTAACACATCAATTGTTGCATTCTTAGTTTTGTAGCCAGGGTATCTGAGCGGTAGACCAACGAACCCGTCAAAAAAAATATCTACCCGTGTCTTTTTAAAATCACCGAATATAATCAATCTCCAACTCATATTCATTTTTCCACTTCTTATTGCGTATTTTTTTTAAGCCTATCTATCTTACTGTTTCATTCCTTCTATACTGTAGCAACAGCAAAGTGGCTTTTCCACAGCCATTTGTGATCGTGATTTTCATACGTCGTGCATGTATATGACGCTATTCATTTGTATGGCGGCCATCTTTACTGTTGAGAATATAGATTCTTTAGCGTGAAATAAAAGCACACCGTTTTTCTCAATTCTGTTATATTCTGACATGCATAAAAACCATAGCAACTTACATAGACAATATCTCAAAAAGTATGTAACACTCCCGGCAAAAGGGATCGGAGGTCTACAGTTCCTCTTCTTTTCTTACTGGTTTTAATTCTAGCTCTTTCGTGAGGTCCTTTATACGACCTTTGGGCTCGACTATCTATAAGCGCACGCGAGAGAATGGACTTCCTTCCATCGTATGACAGAATCTGCACCACCAAGGTCTGGAGAAATGTGGTTGACTGCATCTGGCAGTGCAAGTTGTTGGCCTGTTCCGTCGCTTCTGGTTTGCCCTTGCTCGCCGTTCCTTCACTGTCGTTGTCGAGGTTGGGGCACATCATTGTGGAGTGTCGTTTTTTACAAAGTAGGCACTTGGGCGAACTTCTGCATCTTTTGGCAGCGTGACCGACTCGAAGGCAGATAAAACATGCCTTCTTGGCTTTGACGTGCTCCCTCTTCTGCGCAAGCGTCATTTTAGCTGCCTTGAGGCATTCCACGCTGCAGTGTGAGTCCTTTTCGCACCAAATACACGTCACGGCGGTAGGCTTACGGTTCTCCGAGCTCGTTCCGGCGACAAAACAACAAGTCGGCGATTTCGGATCGGTAGAGCTGGTACTTGCATAAGCGAGTTGTATCCTTTCTTCCGACTCTACTTCTAATCTTAGAAAGTCGACTAGGTTTGACAGCTCGTTCTTGTTCTTGTCAGTAGCTCGGTACCTATTCCAAGCGCGGAGTACGTCATCTGGGAGCGCCGACTCAACCATGGGAAATAAGATGGAAGCGTATTTGTCCTTCGTCACGCCCAGTGTGTCGAGAGCTTGGAGATGTGTTTGCAGGCTGTCGTACAACGTCGACAAATCTTGCGCACTGGACGGTACTTGTCTTTTCTCCTGCATCAAGGCTATCAAACCTCTCACATAGGTTTCTATCAATACATCATCCCGTGCATACCTAGATTTGAGGGCTTCTAGTGCCTTTTTATAATTTTCGCTACAAGGTGGATAGCTTTCTACAAGTTTCCTGGGTTTTGAATTAAGTTCCATCGATTGGAGTAGATATTGGTACTTATCTGAGTCATTGATGTCATCGTCTTCGTCGATCTTTGAAAATTGACCCCAGAACAGCAGCCATCTCTTGATTTCTCCGTTGAACTTCGTTATTTCTAACTTAGGCACTTTTACGTTGCGCTGATTTGAAGAAGATTTTGCTGATTTCAGCGAACTACTTGAGTCTTCTTCGAAGTTAGTGTCACTGTTGAAGTATCTATACCGTGCCTTCAACTGCGACCATCGACTTTTATACAGAGCAGCCTTCTCCTGGTCAGCCTCGAACGATTTCTCGTCGAAGTCCTTTAGACTACACCACAAGTCGCGGATGGACACCTCACATGCAAACAGCTCCTCGGCGCAGTCGGAGAGCCAGGAAAAGTAGCCCTCCACGGAGGCGACCTCTTCCTGATCGCTCTGGCGGCACTCTTTCAGTGAATTTTCCAGAACGTCAGCGGCCTTCGTGAAGTCTTTACGCAATTGCGTTCTCTTCCTCTTGGACTCTTCCATATTATTATTCTACGCCGCGGTTTTATTTTCTGTTTCCGATTATATAAACGATTTTACCACGGTCGCCACTTATGTTGAGAATATAGATTCTTTAGCGTGAAATAAAAGCACACCGTTTTTCTCAATTCTGTTATATTCTGACATGCATAAAAACCATAGCAACTTACATAGACAATATCTCAAAAAGTATGTAACATTTACAAACACACGGAGTTGGTTCATCTCATACAGACAAAACCATTCACAGTCGAGATAATCAAACATTCTCAGTGAGATAGTTGGGAATGAGAGGCGTTATAAATAATTCTTAATACTAATTTAACCAAACGGATCTGTAGTTATTGTAATTGAATTAAATTAACAGTTATATTGATTCAAATATAATTACTCCTTAAAGATTTAGTATTCAGGTTGGTCTGTGACATGACATTATGATTTATTAACGGCTCGATGTGCTTGTGGCTTAAGTACCGGAACGTGGACTCAAGGTCCTGGATTCCGGGTCGGGCAAAGTCGTGTCGGTTTTTTTCGAGCACAGTCAAAGTTTGTGATCACGAATCCCCATTTTATTAAATCAAAACCCATATCTTAACAAACAGAAAGATGATGAAGGCCTTTGCCCTGCAGTAAGCCCTGATACTTTTCTTTTATGTTATTATGTATGGGTATATTTCATAGCCTTGGACTAAAACTATCCAGTACTCACTGCATATATTTTAAGTCTGTAAGTTTCTTTGTCAATAATATGGCATAATGTAGTTAACATTCGAATTTCAGCTCGATCTGTCGCCTCATTGCTTTCACTCAGTGAAATGCACATTTTATCAGCGTACATTTTAGTTTTAACTTTTGAAGCGTGCCGCGGTAACTTTATGTTGTAAGCAATTATGAGATTTTATAACAAATTGCAGCTTCATCGTCGGCGGCACGAGTTCTCAAACTTTGTACATAGTTACTTTCAAACAAGTATCTTATTAAGAGATACTTGTTTGAACCAATAAAGAATTATGTAACGTTACATAATTCTTTATTGGTTCAGATATATAAACAAAATGACTAACCACAATAATTGAAAACTAAACAGATATAAATTATTGTTGTAATGTGTAACAGTTACGAGGTGCTACTCCACTGTGGTCTTCTGTAAGGTGGAGGTACTTCCCCAGCCAGCGGCTCATTCGAGTGAAAGTTGCACAAAGCTCTACCTCTTTGAAAATAATATTAATAATCAAAAGTTTGACAATATCTGTCAAAAATAATAAGAGCAAGCAACTGCAGAATGCAGGCCAACACAAACATGAGCCGAGGTCGCGGTTTTGCTAATTAAGCTCTGTTATAATTGTTTATCTTCTCACTTTGCTCGTGAACAGTAATCCGAGGAGCACAGGGTAATACCACTCTGTGTGCGAAAGCAAACAATTCATTTTGAGACTAAATTATAATTATTTTAGAGCTCTTTTAAGCATCTGCAAACAGATGGCTTGCTTGGTAAGCTGCTTTTTACATTAAGAGAAACTAGAAAGGGGACTCCGGTATTTGTATTTTTTGGTTACCAGGGACAAAGTCTGTGAGGGCTTGGTAATAAACCGAGTAACAGAAATGGATCGCGGCTTATTAGAACTCCAATATAATGGTCACGTTACCTCACGATGTTTTGTGCCTGCCATATAACGAATAGTGTCTATAGAAACTCTATATCTAAACGGATATTACTGTTATTCCTTATCTAGACCAAAACTGGAAGATTGACAAATCGCGTCTTATGTATTCCGTTTGACTTCGCTAGCTATTATTTATTCGAGATGGACGGACACCCCTCCTCCCCTCGCCCCTAGGTTTTGTTAGGGCGACTTAGATAAATTAGGTCCATTTGCACAGGCATTCTTAGGCGGAATCTCAAACTCAAACCACGTTCAAAGATAAATAACTTTAGCTGTTGTTTTTTCGGTCATTTATATTTATTTAGCAATCGACACTTGATTCATTGATTTGACAGTCGAAACTTGATTATTTTATGCATAGAATTGAGAAATTAAGCACTTCTGAAGTACCCGCATACAGCTTTGGGGAGCTCGATGGCGCAGTGGTTATCACGCTCGGCCTGCGATTCCTAAATAAGACAACTTTTGCAGAAAAAGTTTTTTGTCTGAAAAATCCGCACTTCGATTGCTGTCCCACCGAACTATGAGAGTGACCGAATAGGGAGAGCACGCTTGCTAACATAGGACATATGAGGGTTTTCGCCCATAGTCATCCCGCTGGGCAGGTGACTTGGTGAAAGAAGAATGGTGAACGATAAACAGGGGCACGCCCTTGGGATATCCGTAAGTAGCTTATCATTCTCCAAGAGGAAAATTGGTGTAACTAGTTTTATTCAGAATCGGTATCTCCTTAGTTGAATCGGGTCATGCATGCTTCTAAAGCAAAAGCGTGGCTCGACCTAGATAAAAATATGTTTGTGGGAAGAACTTTAAACGAATATTTCGTCTGGTTTCATTCCTGTTTAGTAAAACAAAGTTATCATAAAGTTTTCCAGCAACACGGAGCTATTCTCAGCTCTTTACTGAATACAAGCACAATACAAATATGTAGTCTGAGAGAGAAGAAGGCGGTTATTCTATACTATGGCACTATATAATTATTAAATGATGTTTCATGAAATGACTTGAATTTAGCAATATGTGTAGGTTATACGCTCTAAGAATGAAATTACGAAAAATAACAAAGACTAAAAAAACGAAAACACAATCCAACAAGTCCTCATGAGAGGACAATACAATTTTACGTGTAAAACCATGCGAACGTAATAAGTATTACATAATATGATTTTCTTTATTTGTGGAAACCTGGTTCTGGATTTAAGGCTTAACCACTTTTCTGGCGAATAAATCATAATACTGTGAATACGTGGTCCCCCGTCCCCTTACCTACAGGTCCCCGTGTGAGGACAATACAATTTTATGAATACCAGGGTTGTCGCGTTAAAACAAATGTTAATGTTATGCGCTCATTCGGCTGTAATCCGGCTTGGTAATATTCGGCTTTTATTCTTTCTTATGTCACGTGTGTGCCATTACTTAGATTAAAACATGAGGGTGTGTATCGATTCTGTGAATTACGGTTTTTGATGGTCTCAACAGTTGATATTACATCCACCGACTAGTAAGCATCAATGTCCTATTAAGTAACTAAGAAGTCACGACAAATTATCTGCTTAAGTTCAAGCTAGCAGCAAATGTTCATGTAAATTTACGTAATCATAGCTCTGTTATTATTCATAAGTAACTTGTAACTTTTGGTGGAAATAAATTAATTTTTCATTTTTTTTTTCATTTTCATATTAACCCTTCACTTTATATTCTTAAGCTTCTAAACTAGCCAGACTTCTAACTAGTCATCTCCACGCCAATTCAAGCAAAAATTTACTCTTATCAGCAACCAGATCCAAGGCAGAAATAAAATACCGTTCCTTTGAGTATACGGTATATACATAATGTACATACATGACTGATCTCTCTACGGTCGTGTCAGGTTGCTGTCCCACCGAACTATTAGAGTTAGGGTACAGGGAAAGCACCTGTGCTTGCACACTCACTTGTGTGACACTCAAATGTATATACTGCGTACACATGGCTGATCGTAAGATCGGCCGCCATGGTCGAAAAACGGCCGGAATAAGAATTACACATTCGACATACATATATACAATAATGTACATTATACAAATGCCGTTGTTGCAATCAGACGCCGTTATCCACAACTCTTTAACAATTCGCAAAAGTAAGTCAGCATTACAAATTCAGTACTAAGTTCTCCAGCCTAGTACGTACAGTCGTACGTTACAATTCCCTCACCCGTCTACTTCAAAGCGAGGTAATACTCGGCTCACGCGCGCATCAAATCACAAGAGTCGTCGAATGCACGAACGAAATGTATTACATCACCGACATAGGGTAGAGAAGATGCCAGTGAAACGTTGTCTACCTACATATTACTAATATAATAAAGCTGAAGAGTTTGTTTATTTGTTTGTTTTATCAGGAATTACTGCTCTAATTGAAAAAATATATTTTTGTTGAATAGTCCATTTGTCGAATAACGCTTAAAGCTAGTGTACCTACCACTAATGTGTGAGGAAACCGAAATCGCGAGCGTCCGCTAGTTCTATAGATCATTCTTAATGATTATATGAATAAGTTTGACTTGTAGTGGACTGTATTATGCTGATTGGTAATATAAAGAAAACTCGGAAACGAAACTCGGAGAAACCGTAACGTACGTGTTGCTTTATTGAAGGCTACGAGCAGAGAGAGAGCGGAAACACAAAAACATTGCCATAATAAAAAAATACTAAAATTAAAATTACATTTTATGTTGTGTTGCCAACATTATAAACTCTCCTTTTTTTTCGAAAAATATAATATTCTTGTGGGATACCGCCGTAGAGCCAATGCCACCGCTGCCAGAAGTTCTCACTAAAACATCCTTGCTCAAATATACTAAACTTGATGAATTGATACCTATTAGACAAGTCCTAACAGCCAAGATGCCCCACCGTTTGCCGCACTGTATTCCTCAGAGGAGCGTTGCGGGCTGTCGCTGGAAAATTTGCATGATTATACGTATCTCTGCCTCCCGAGACCTGCCTGGTCTTACCTGTTTGACTTTTTCTCAAAACACACCAAACTTTCAACGAAATGTTCAACCACCTCTGTCGAAAGAAAAAAATCAAACTTGGAAAAACGGTTTCCGAGTTTGACGGAGCTTCGTGAATTCGTTTAAGACGTTTTGCCGAAAACCCCTTTCGGACTTATGAGGATCCTTTTTATCGCAGTTTTTTTTTAGATGGCATACGTTACAAAAAAAACGAAGCGAACAATGCAAAGAACCATAGTCTATACTGCCATCGAGCCAATGAATTTCGTAATCACAATATCCGTTTATGAATATTGAGAACTTTCAGCTTTTGCAAGGAGTCAATATTAATTTTAGCGTATAAACTGAGTCGAGGCCGTGACAAATGATGGATCGCTTAAGTTTTTAGTCAAATAAGGCGAGTAAATTATTGGCAGTGTCAATTTTATACACTGCTCAGCTCACCCTATTTTTGTCCCCTTAGGGTCTTTGTGACTACGTGGTGAATTACGAAATTAACTTGGACTTGATATGTACAAGGTGCTTTTTTGAGGTGCAAGAATAAATTTAAGCTGCGATTTTAAGTAGGAAGTAGCAACACATGCGAAGTACCAATGTCGTATTAGCATAACTAACTATAATAAAAAAATCCGTGTTTATTAAAATTTTTATTATTATGTAGATAGCTTCAAAAAATACTATTGACTAATATAATAATAAATTCTTTTCTCTTTAATTCTAAATGAAAGTTGGCTGTGGCTTTCATTCAGCTAGGAAACCTGGCAAAGCATTCCATTCTGTTTTCGACAAGCGATTTTATGAAAACTGTCGGTAACATCCCAAACTTAACTCAAAGCGGCGACAAAAGAAAATAGTGAAAATTTATTGAGACAAGTGTATGCGTGCGGGTGACAACGAGTATCGATATTCGATTGAATTAATTCTATCGGATATCGATATGAGATACCCGGTGTTGAATAAAAATGAAGGCCTCATTCTTCGTCGTTAGCATAAATGATAATGTGATTGGATAATAATAGCGTCCGTACTATTATGACTGAAGGAATTTTCGGTTTATGGAAGGAAATGTTTACTCAGACTTGTAAGTTTTTCGTTCCAGATAAGTGATGAGATGTCACGACTTACATTAGCATATTTTGACGTTGTAGGAAGATTAATATTAGTCGATGACTAAATAAAGGGCATGCCGTGTTCTGTAGTAGTTTCATAAATCAAATGAGAATTTAAATATTTCTTAAAGCTAAGGTTTCTACATCTAAATGATTGAAGAAACCTGTGTGTTAACATTTACTGACATATTTTGATGAGCAAGTTGTCTCAATGTTGCTTATCCCTCAGTTTACACATGCGGGATACACGTACTTAAGATTACTCGTATCTATGCTAATATAATAAAGCTTAAGAGCTTTTTCGTTTGTAACTAACTGGTTCGAATAAAATAAATCGCTTGGTGTTGGATAGTCCATTTGTCGATTTGTTTTAAAATATGCGGAAAGTGCTGGGCTTTGTGTCCATGTGCGGCGGTGATTGCTTACCATCAGGCGACCCGCTAGTTCGATGGCGCCTCTACCATTTAAATAATAAACATACATAATATTATGCATGCAATGTGCGCGGTTAATTCCCGCTTTGTTTCTAATCGCTGATTTTTTCAGACATCAATTTATATCAGACTATAAGTCTATCGCTCGTATATCCCTAAACAACCTGACCATCATAACAGTACATCAGATCATTGCGTACCGTACAGAACCTAATACTAACGGTTGCATCAGCGGCAGTTACAAACAGCCGCATTGATGACGCCGGCGAGTTAGGCAATTTAGCACAATGCCGCTCCCGAGCGTCGTTATAGGCCGAAACAATTCGACGCGTTTTGTGCCGAACACTGAAACGTGAGCGAGCACTCGTTTGCGAAAAATGGTAAATTTAGTTTTTGTTTTGCGTGAACGGCGTATACGAATAATTGATTCTTTTTTCATTGATGATGCATTTTTCAGTTACTCTTTAAGTACATATACTTACAGAACTGACAACAAGCGGGGAGGGGCAGTGGTCCAACTGTTCAGTCCAACTAGTTGGACCACGGGCCTCTACTAGGGGCAGTTGTCCAACTTTAAAAATAGTTGGACTACAGCACCTTTTGCAAGTTCCGTAGTCCAACTCGTAAAATATCTTGCCAACCCTAATAATCTCAAAAATGTTTATGGTTTTATATATTTTTAATTAATGATCTCCTGAACCTCGTTGCAGTAAATTGGTAGGTACTGGCTACTGATTATTTAAATGACAAATATGCATGGACATGTTAATCTGCTCAGCCACACTTAATTTGTATTTATTATATTTGACATTATTATATTTGATATTATTGTAATATTGAAATTGATTTTAAAAAAGACATAACTGGTGAGTTTCTTGCGGTTGCGGTGTCTCTTCTCAGCAGGCCATTCACGTCGAGGCGCTGGTAGGGCGAAAAAAGTTTTGACGTGCAAAAGAATTTACTAAGTGAATCAAATTGCTGAATAAATTATTTCATTTAATAAATTAATACATTTTCATTTCATTTCGATATTTTTAAAAATAAAAATTATATAAATTATTCATTTTGTTTTTTTTCCTGGTACAAATTGACACAGGTAAAAATCAAATTATACCTATTTACTGCAACGAGGTTCAGGAGATCATAAATTAAAAATATATAAAACCATAAACATTTTTGAGATTATTAGGGTTGGCAAGATATTTTACGAGTTGGACTACGGAACTTGCAAAAGGTGCTGTAGTCCAACTATTTTTAAAGTTGGACAACTGCCCCTAGTAGAGGCCCGTGGTCCAACTAGTTGGACTGAACAGTTGGACCACTGCCCCTCCCCGCTCAGTATAGTTTCGGAAAAAAGTGGTTGTGACATCCTGGCGGACAGACTGACGGACATGAATAATCTACAAGGGTTCTGTTTTTTGCTATTTGCCTGTGGAACCCTAAAATAAACCCCCTTTGATAAGATTATTTTTTATTATTATTTTATTTTTTATTATTTTATTATTTTATTTTTCTTATCGTCGATTCCACAATGCCTTAAGACAAAAGTCTTTAATCAGTGCGTCCTACCCGTCATGACTTATGGAGCTGAAACGTGGACACTTACGGCACGGCTGGTTCACAAGTTTAAAGTCGCTCAGCGAGCTATGGAAAGAGCTATGCTCGGCGTTTCTCTGCGGGATCGCATTCGAAATGATGTGATCCGGCAGAGAACTAAGGTCATCGACATAGCTCACCGGATTAGCAAGCTGAAGTGGCAATGGGCTGGCCATATAAGCCGCAGAACCGACAACCGTTGGGGTAAACGAGTTCTGGAGTGGATACCGCGTTTTAGCAAGAGTCCCAAAAAGCGCAGTGTAGGACGCCCTCAGGCCAGGTGGAGTGACGATCTGCGCAAGATGGCTGGCAGGAGCTGGATGCTAGTCGCCGAGGATCGGGCTGAGTGGAGAGCCCTTGGAGAGGCCTATGTCCAGCAGTGGACTGCGATAGGCTGTTGATGATGATGATTGATGATAAGATTAAGTCTGCCTGTTGTATGTTTTGCAGGGTAATCATCATTATCTTTCACCTGCCTTTTTCCCACAATAGATCTGGTCGGCGCAACCCAATGATGCAATAGCAATGTTAAGTGCATTAAATATGTAATAAAAATATGTAAAAGGATCCACCGATATTAGGTTGAAAAGTAAACAAAAACTAAATAACGTACATCATTTTCAACTCTAATGACAGCAGTTTTCAATTAGGTCCCCAAAATTCGTAGTTAGTAAGTTTCGCATTGGGGTCGCAGGTTGTGGGTTCGCGAGCAATTAGAACAGGAGCCGGCGCGGCGAGTTTAGTTACGGTGAAATTCATTAGGTACACTCTAGAATATTCCGTGTGTGTTCGATAGGGCAAATTATTGTAGAGAAATTACACGAGGGGCCCGTGGTCCCACCAGAAAAATTCGTGGAAACACGGACCCATGGTAGTGCCCGTACGTGGTCCCACCAGTGGGATAAACCACGGGCCCTTTCCGAATAAAGGCGTCATATCTTGGGGCATGGTTTGCATTCTCGCATTATACTGCGTGGTGACTTTGGGAATATTCCTATCTGAAGAAGGGACAGAGCTTCTTACACTGATATAAGTAGGAAAATAATGGTCGAGTTCTTACTACTGTAATTTTTTATGACGATTCATAAGTACTTATATTAAGCCCAATTGAATAAAGAATATTTTGATTGATTGATTGATCATACACAAAGGCTACTACGAGATGATAGTTACCTCGGACAATTAAATTTTTAAGGTAACAAACTACAACTACACTACACATTTCTTATTCCATTATTATCGTGTACGAGATTTCCCCATCTATGTAACGAAGACATGATATTGAATGATGGAAGCCTTTGCCCTACAGTGGGACATTATTGGGCTGATACTTCACGTTACGTTTTAGGAGATGTCATGCGAGTTGTGTTAATTATTTTCATCTGAGTCAGCTCAAACAAGGATGGTTATCTGTACGTCATGTGAAATTACTTTGTCAAATAGCAGTCCAAAATTCATCGTTACTAAATAAGTAAGTTTGCCTGTGAGGTAGCAATTAGTGCAGGTACCGGCGAGTTTGGTTATCCTCTCTGATTCATTAGGAGAACACTCGGATACTCTGTGGTAGGTAAAGGCATTGTTGCACTGATTTGCGAAGCTGCAACCTGGTGCTTTATACGACATCTTTCATTGGTTGGGGAGGTAACAATTCCACCTGATCATTTCTGAAATAAGCATCGTTAGTACAAATAATAAAACAAATTTTTCAGCTTTCTTATATAAGTATAGATAAAGTATCAGCCTCATTATATCCCACTACAGGGCAAAGTCCTCCATTACTTGCAATCATGTTTTCGTTACAAAGATGGGTTTTGGCTTAATCACCACGCTTGTCAAATGCGGGTTGGCAATCACACACCCGGGCTGTGTTTAGAAAAATCAACACAAATTTTGCCCGACCCGGGAATCGCACCCAGGACCTCGAGATCACGGCCCGGTACTTAAACTACTAGACCATCGAGGCGTTATATAATAATATATAAATATATATATATAATAATTTAATTCCATTAAATTATTAATATTATATTCATGTCATAGTCGTAGTTAATATGCCCATTCCCTGTAAACATAAGTGTTCATATTCACTTCGTGCTTACGTAACACTTCACTAACAAATGTCAGGCGCGGCGTTGATAGATGTCTCGTAGTATGCTAGCTTCAAATTACTCTCTGGCTATATTGTAACGCAAATGTTGGTATTATGTTATGTCTTAATTATACTACGGCTGTAGGTAACATCGCGCATCTATACTTATCTATGCTATCTATACTTCTATACTAATATATAAAGCTGAAGAGTTTGTCTGTTTGTTTGAACGCGCTTATCTCAGCAAGTACTGGTGGATATCGGTTTCGCACACATGTACATAGTGTGTAATTTAGCACACTAGTACTAGTTTAAAGCCTTCCACAACAAATGGACTATCCAACACAAACCTATTTTTTCAAACCAACTCACAAACTCTTCTTATTATATAAATAAATATAAGTATATTATATAAGTATAAATTTTGACATAAGCATGTATATCAATTTTCAATTATACCTCTTAGTAATCGTCTTTCATATTCTTTATCTCTCTCTCTCTCTCTTTTCTTTCTCTAACACAGTAGAGTATAGGGAGGAAAACTAGAGTACTAGTTTTCCTCATCAATATTAACTCCCGCATGTTCAGACCAAACTATCACAGCGATGTACAACCGCCTTTAAACAGTAAACAATTAGGTTGAAAGCAGATAGATGTAAAATAGGTTTCAATTGGTAAAATTAGTGGTCTATACGAACTCGGCAAGACAAACAGATGTCGCATTTCTCACAGGGCTCAGCCGAGATTTCAATGGGCTTCGAACTCAGACTAACTGTATTCAGAATCGGGAATTGAATTATGAAGGAAACAGGGACAAACATTTCAGACAATTAGAGCGGATTAGGGGAACTCTAATTAGTGTGGTTGGAGTAATAAATAATTAAATGGTAACTAATGATTCGTGTTTCTCTTTGGTCTAGTAATTAATTACATCTTTTGAGGTAAGTAATTTTGTTAATTAAGCCGCTTTCATTACCGATGACGGATGATTGTTACTGCAAAAAATACTTAATTCTTTTAAAAACCCGGATGAAACTGACATAAAACGAGTACTTTAACCTTTTTGAACAAGGCCATCATGTCAAGCGATCGCCGTCATATTCAAATCAAATCAAAATATTCTTTATTCAATTGGGCTTAATATAATCACTTATGAATCGTCATAAAAAATTACAGTAGTAAGGATTCGACCACCGATTCGGAAGGCAGTATTCTGCCGAGAAGAATCAGCAAGAAACTCAGACAGTTGCTCTTTTTAAACGCCATAATTTTTACAATAATGCGTCTACAATAATGCATCAAATAGCTGTCACTGAGTCATACAGTCTACTGTCAATATACATTAAAAATTCAAATTAAAACCTTAATTTATTCTGGACTGGTTGCGTCCTAGTAGACCAGAACCCAAAGGTGGCACCTGTTCACAAGTATCACGTATGTGTCAGCCATCACCTCACTCAACCATCTTAGAGGGAATGAAATGACCCGTCACATAGCGCAACCACTGTGTGACGGGTATATTGACCTTATACCCTTATAATACACTGTTACTTCAGTCAGATTTTTGTAAAAAGTTGTAATTTAACGCCAAAAATACATCAATCCATCACTGGGTCCAATGGCACTTTCGACTTCCCACACCGCCTCCCTTTCAATAAAACCTCCAGAGACAATATTTCGATAACGCCAGCAAAGCAATTTCCCGTCAAAGGCTTCAATAAATTAA
This sequence comes from Nomophila noctuella, assembly GCA_958496325.1. Lineage (NCBI taxonomy): Eukaryota > Metazoa > Arthropoda > Insecta > Lepidoptera > Crambidae > Nomophila > Nomophila noctuella. The sequence goes on along the minus strand of OY292497.1, from coordinate 1,404,713 downwards.
TAAACCGGGAGAGTATCGGAATTGGGAAAAAAACGAGCAATATCATCTGTTGGGAGCTACGGGAATAATTAATGGAACACTCCACCCGGGCGCGCGTGAAATAATACTCCTACCTTTGTTGTACGGATTTTTAATTCTACAAGTGTAAATGTTTGCCAGACTGTGTAGTTTGTAATTACATTGTCGTAAGGTATCAAGTGAATGGTTAACTTTGAATGTATTTGTAGTCATACAGCATATGACTTACATTAAGCAAGTGCGTGGTCAGTCCAATACCTACACAGAAGATATACTTCCAGAGGTGGACTGCAATGTGCTAAAAATATCTAAATATGTAATCGTCGTTGCTTACTTACGCAGACTATGTTTTTACTCGACTCAAGATTAAATCGAAAATTAAAGCAATGCTTTTGAACGACTTGAGCCAAAGACACATTTTCAAAGAATAATAATGTTTTTCCTATAAACAGTGGCACAGGGGCTTTTAACAAATTTCCGAGGATCAGGAAGTCAAACACTTTTTAACAGCAACGCAATCGCACTCATTGAATGGAGTTTAAAACTTTTCTTAGGACAAAGAATGCTGTGGAGTTGTTAATCCTTGAAATGCTTAATTTTTCGGAATTAAAAGAATCACATGAATTTTAAAGGAAATAAAGGCCTAGACTATTACTCCTCATTTCTTCGCTTGGTTGACGGAACAAGAGACTAAAGGACATTCCGTGGTGATGGAGACTTGGCCATCAGGCCCTTCGTGTTAGTCGTTCAAAAAACTACGTTCACCAACCCTTGTGGAATATCCTAGATTTTGGGGAGGCCCAAGTAAGTAAGTAAGTAAGTAAAATAAGTTTGAGTTACTCGACTTATCCAGTGTTCGGCTAATGATGAACATGAAACTATTATCGCCTGCACGGTGGACATGACGCGGCTCTGGTACTTCAATTGTTCTGGCAAGAGAGTTTCCATTACACGACCCGCTTGGTGTAGTGGTCAAAAAGTTTACTGTTAGACCAATACACAAATAGGTCCCCGCACTGGAGAATCGTTTGTCCGTTTGTCCTGGTCTGGGTGATATACATACATAGGTTGTATACATATTAAATTATTTTTGTATTACAATGACAAGACTTGTCAATTCAGGATCATAGTCGAAGCGAACCCAGGGCTCCGAGCAGTGCCCGAGGATGTTACCGGGAGAAGGGCTAACCTGATGATGATGATTTTTGTATAAATTATAAAGTATTAAAGTACGTTTCTCTGTTCCCTAGCATCTATATAACAAGCTTCGAGCTTAGTTTGGGACTTGGAAATTGGTGTGCTAGACCAAGGTATTTTTATTTTCTTGTGTTTAGTCGATCCTTGCGTTAGTGATAACTTTCAAGTATTTCATAACATTTTTTCGTAATAGTTATTTAATTATCGTCCTTCAAAGCGCGGTCGACCCCACGGACTCGGCGCCGCCCCTACAAGCAAAGTCTGCATTGCGTCCAATGCTTATTCATTCCGCCCGCACCCGGCCTTGTTTGAGATTAAAAACGCTCACTATGGCTTCCGTGGCAACTTTCGCGACAAGGAAACTGTTTCAAACATTTTAGAATTGCAAAAAGAGTATTAAGGCTTCTTTTTAATTTGTGCATTGAGGGAGTTTTCAGCAATGCGACTTGTTTTGGATGTAGATGTAAGTTCAAAATACCAATCTAAAGCTTAAATAGTTTTTTTAGAGTAAGATCCCAGAGCCCCCAGACCTACGTCATTTTAGCAAAGCTGAAATTTTGAGGATTGTTAGTATAATGTGTTATTAAGAAGGTATGCGCACCCACTACCTTGAAAGCGGGGCCGTTTCTCAGGTAGCTTCGTGCTGCGTGCATATAATGCAAACCGTAAGTAACGCCTGCCTCAATGTTCACTGCAATGAGTACTGACATCGTCGGTGTCGTGAGCGGCGACTGCAGGCATTCCTTCATTAATAATATTCAAGACGTCTGGTAGAAGTAATGGCACACGGAAAGTGTCTGGCAATAGTAAATTTTAATTCTACATAATATACTCAAAAACATATTTGAACGATCGAAAACGATCGAAAACGATCTTTGCTACTTTAACGTAGGTTAGCTATTTTTTTTTTTGTACCTTTACTTCGTGCTACCTGAGAAACGGCCCCGCTTTCAAGGTAGTGGGTGCTCATACCTTCTTAATAACACATTATACTAACAATCCTCAAAATTTCAGCTTTGCTAAAATGACGTAGGTCTCTGGGGGCTCTGGGATCTTAGACTATTTAACTAAATTATATTTTTTAAAACACTGAATATGGCTTTCGTGACACTTTTACGATAAAGAAAGTGTTACAAACATTTTAAAATTCAGTTTAGTTTTAATATGTACATTGGGGATATTTTTGACTTGTGATTGTTGATTAAGTGTAGGGACAGTTATAAGAACGATTAAGATTTTTTTTAAGAACAAGGGCGAAATTCAATTTAAATGTACATGGGCCATTATCCACTAACTCGAAAATCGTCCATACAAGACTGTCCTAAGCAAATTTTATTAAATATTGAGAATATCTGTCACTACAAAGTAAGGCAATAATATATCTAATTTATATATTAAAAAAGCCCACGCACTTTCCTCTCGGTTTTTGAGTTTTGGAGGGTTTTGTGTAAAATTGTGACAGAGGACTGTTGTAACCAAACAGAGGACTGTTTTTATTAACAAAAAATTGGCCAAGTGCGAGTCGTACTCCCGCACTGAGGGTTCCGTACAAATTCTATTTTTGACGTATTAAAAAAACTACTGAATAGATTTCGTTCGAAATAATTTTCGTTGGTAGTTTTTATGGTAATGTACATTATATATTTATTTCAGATTTATCATCCTCTTACTTTAGAAGTTAGAGGGGGGGGGGACACACTTTTTTTTTTTATTCACTGAGACAGCTGAAGAACGGAAAAGCCCCTGGAGAGGATGGCGTTACGACAGAGCTGTTAAAGGCTGGAGGGAAACCCGTACTGAGGGAGCTCCAAAAGCTCTTCAACGCTGTCCTTTTTGAAGGGAGAACTCCGGAGGCGTGGAGTAGAAGTGTGGTCGTTCTGTTCTTCAAAAAGGGCGACAAAACCCTTCTGAAGAACTATCGACCCATTTCTCTTCTGAGCCACGTCTATAAGCTGTTCTCAAGAGTAATCACGAACCGTCTTGCGCGAAGACTCGACGAATTCCAACCACCGGAACAGGCCAGGTTTCGGAGCGGATACGGCACCATAGACCACATCCACACAGTGCGGCAAATTATACAGAAGACCGAAGAGTATAATAAGCCCCTGTGTCTAGCATTTGTGGACTATGAGAAAGCCTTTGACTCGGTTGAAATCTGGTCTGTTCTGGAGTCCCTGCAGAGATGCCAGGTAGATTGGCGATATATCCAAGTGTTGAGAAGTCTCTACGAAGCTGCCACCATGTCCGTCCAAGTACAGAATCAGCAGACAAAACCTATACCATTGCATCGAGGAGTGAGGCAAGGGGACGTCATCTCCCCGAAATTGTTCACTAATGCAATGGAGGATTTGTTTAAAACGCTGAACTGGAAAGGACGCGGCATCGACATACAGGGCAATCACATCTCTCACTTGCGATTCGCGGATGACATCGTCATTATGGCTGAGACTCTGCAGGACCTACAACAGATGCTGAATGACCTGGCTGACTCTTCTGCACGCATCGGCCTACGGATGAACTTGGTTAAAACCAAGGTCATGTTCAATGAACATGTTCTACCGGAACCGATTGCGATTCACGGCGCAGTTCTCGAAGTTGTTCAGAAATATGTCTACCTCGGGCAGACATTGCAGTTGGGTAGAAACAACTTTGAGAACGAGGTGAATAGAAGAATTCAGCTTGGTTGGGCAGCATTTGGGAAACTACGTCGAGTTTTCTTTTCGTCGATTCCACAATGCCTCAAGACAAAAGTCTTCAATCAGTGCGTCCTACCCGTCATGACTTATGGGGCTGAAACGTGGACACTTACGGCACGGCTGGTTCACAAGTTTAAAGTCGCTCAGCGGGCTATGGAAAGAGCTATGCTCGGCGTTTCTCTGCGGGATCGCATTCGAAATGATGTGATCCGGCAGAGAACTAAGGTCATCGATATAGCTCACCGAATTAGCAAGCTGAAGTGGCAATGGGCTGGCCATATCAGCCGCAGAGCCGACAACCGTTGGGGTAAACGAGTTCTGGAGTGGATACCGCGTTTTAGCAAGAGTCCCAAAAAGCGCAGTGTAGGACGCCCTCAGGCCAGGTGGAGTGACGATCTGCGCAAGATGGCTGGCAGGAGCTGGATGCGAGTTGCTGAGGATCGGGCTGAGTGGAGAGCCCTAGGAGAGGCCTATGTCCAGCAGTGGACTGCGATAGGCTGTTGATGATGATGATGATGATGATGGACACACTTTTTTCCACTTTGGAAGAGTCTGTCACGCAAAGTATTCACTTAAGAAAAAAATGAGCTTAGAAACCTCAATATAATTTTTAAAGACCTATCCATAGATACCCCACACGTGTATGTTAGATGAAAAAAAATATTTTCAGTTTCAGTTCTAACTATGGGGACCCCCCATTTTTTTATTTTTTTTTTCTATTTCAATGTGAAAACCTTGTTGCGGTTTACAGAATACATCTACCCACCAAGTTTCAGTAGTATAGTACTTATAGTTTCGGAAAAAAGTGGCTGTGACAGACTGGCGGACAGACAGACAGACAGACAGACAGACAGACAGACAGACAGACATGACGAATCTATAAGGGTTCCGTTTTTTTGCCATTTTGGCTACGGAACCCTAAAAACTAGCATTTTTGTTTGTTAAAATAATAAAGTTTTTATTTTTTATGAGCAGTTACGATATGTATTGATGACTCTAATAATTAACGAGTTCTTCATTTTATTTCTGTCGATTTTAATGGCGCCATACATCCTATATTGATCCAATAGAATCAGGTGAATTTTCCTTCTTAAAATTATTCTTTTTTTCTGTCATGGCTCTTTTTTGGCGAGATTTGCAACAGTGCTCTTCCCAAGTCCTTTTACCACCCTTATGCTCGCGATGACTCATATCCGTATGCAATTTTCTGGAAACTTTTTTTTTTTTTTTTTTTTTTGTTTTTTCTGTCATTTTTTCAATAATTCTTCTTGATTTTGATTGTGAATATTTAGTTGTAAATATCTCAAGCGTTTTTGTTATAATACTTCTTAATTTTTTTTTGACCGGAGTTTTAATTTTTTTTTTTTTAAAATCCTCTATTATTGATCTATTACCTCATTACTCTATAAAATAACGATGTATTATTAACGTTGATGCAGATTGACGCGCTGTCTAGCATGTAAGTCCGTAAAAAACTTAAAAAACCAGTGTCCTTTGCAATGACATGACAGAGGACTGTTGCACAGAGGACTGTTTTTTTCACTAAAAAACTAAATAACAGAAAATAATAGAAAATATATCACAATTGAAAAACAGATTTGAATACATACTTGTTTATAAACTATTATAAACAAATAATATTAAAAAAAACTCTTAAAATAGGAAAACAAATACTCGACAGAGGACTGTTCCTACTATCTGCCGAGACGCGTGGTTCACTACCAAATGTGGTGCTGCCCCTGAAAAAAATGGCAGCAGTCTGTTTTGCTAAACAACCAAAAGAACTACACACCGGTTGCTTTCTATTTTACAATCGTAATGTTTCAGATCAATATCCGAAGTTAATTTTACACTGGATTCAATTATTGACAGAGGACTGTTTTAAAAATTTCAGGACAGCCTTTGATACTCTTTATTTGGATAAATTTCTATTATAGACTAATAATTTATAGTTAAAAAAGATGCTTATAGACTTATTAAACTAAATGATTTTTATTAATTTTATGGATGGCAAGGTTTTTAATATATAGGTATCAATGCTAGTAATTCTGGAAATCGGACATGACAGAGGACTGTTTTTTGAGGTGTTGAACATTTATTTTCTCGAAAACTATTATATTTTATTTCTAAATAAGCGATGGTAAACCAAGAATACCAAATTTATGTTAGTACTAACCCAACAATAAAAATATATAATAGAATTATCTACCTTTTAATTGCTTAGGACATCGATTTACCAGTTAGTGGATAATGGCCCACATATCAGTGAATAGCTTATGTTTCAATTCGACCTACACTTGTTTCAATAAGATACTCATCCCAATGTTAAATTGTTACGAAAAATAAGAAAAGAAACAGATTTTAAATAAAAAAGCGTATGCTGATATCTAATGGGGTGGAAAGAGGGTTTTAAAGGTAGCTTACGAATTTGCGACCTTTTTATGGAGCTGTTTATATTTATCGGCGGTAGTGATAACTACCAGGTTACCCTTTTGCACATTTTTTCACCAGCTAATAATATTTTATTTATAATATATAGTACGAAAAACAATTAGCAACGTTATCATTTTCATAGTAGTAGAGCTTAGTGGAACTTCCATTCGAATGAGCAGCTCGTCTAAGAATCAAATAAAAAAAAATATCTTAATTTAAAATAGGCTTGCACACAAGAACTTTCGATCTAAATATATACTTATATATGTGTTGATTATGTGAAATATATTTAATGAGACTCTACCACTGGTTCACTGATTCGGAACTGGGAGATTAAGTACCTGCACCTTGCATAAGACCACACTTAAGTAGCACTTCATAACTGTTGTGCTGCTACATAGCAACATATCTTACACAAGTGCTACTTTATTGTGGTTGTAAATATTAGCAAAAACATCTGCTGGTGCTTGATTGGTCCTCACCTTGGATACAAAATCAGGCAGGGTTTTGATGTCCATGGGCGGCGGCGATCACTAACCATCAGGTGACTTAGTTGCTGGCTTGCCTACCATCCTACTACTATTATAAAGGCGAAAGTTTGTAAGTATGGATGTATGGATGTTTGTTACTCTTTCACGTAAAAACTACTGATTGGAGTTGATGAAACTTTACCACAATATAGCTTATACGTCAGAATAACACATAGGATATTGGAAATCGAAATCCACGCGGATGGAGTCGCGGGCGGCCGCTAGTTCGTATATAAAAATCTTATTCCTCCCCAAAGCAGTGAGAAAATTCAACGCAATTCAGAGCCAAGCAGCCTTCACCGACCCATAACAGTGTATGTAAATTTAATACCATTTGCGTTCGTACCCGCGAATACCTGTAATGTAGAATGGTCTGAAGCCTTCCTTTCCCCAGGCTGACGTACGGTGAAATCAATACACTGAAATTGGATGATGAATCCCTTGGCCGGGCGCCGTTGTTTGAAAATAAACCCGAAGATAACAAACCGCACTGAATGCGATACGAATATAAATGATAAAGACTGCCCTTCTAAGACAATAACAAATTATAATATACTAGCGGCCGACCGCTACACCATCCGCATGGAATTATTCGATTTTCAATAGCTTAAAGCCTTCCTCGTCAAATAGACTATCCAACACAAAAATATTTTTTCAAATCGGGCCAGTAGTTCCTGAGATAAGCGCGTTCGAACAAACAAACTCTTCAGCTTTATATATTAGTATAGATTATTATTTTCTACTAGTTTTTGCCCGCGCCTGTAAAATTTGAAATAAACAATAATATTCACCTAAGAATATCCCGGTGCAATTGACGGTTCAGAGGAAAATCGACGCTATTCTAGAGCATTAAGACCCTATAAATAATCATATTAACAGCATCTCGCGGAACTTATTGCCTTGAAATATAGTTAACTATCGTTAAGATAGTATTTATACCTGTCAAAGAGCTCGTCTCCGCTGAAATGGACTATAATATAAAAATTAGTATGAAACTGCTAAAAAACCGCATAAAATTTGTACTAGGGTATTAAATTAGTGATGATGATAAGATGACATATTGTTACATTATGAACTCGTATATAACACAAGCATATCTAGTCAATAACATTATTACATCTGCGTAGAATCCATTTAATTTGATCAATGAGGAGCCATTTGAAATTGTTTGTCTTTTCATGTTTTCCGAATATTGCCCAATGCCCATTCATCAATATCTATTAATAAGTAAACAGCTAAATCCCTTGCCCGCTAATTGAAAGGGAAAAACGATATCAGCCATATTATTGACGTATATCAAATTATTTTTTAGGTAGACGCGACTTCTATACATAAATATTAAATTAATAATCCCCTCTAAAAGCCGTTTCAAAATAAATAAATCGCGCTTTGATTTTTAAACAACACTTGAAACCCACGGCTTTGTATCTAACCGTAATAGTTTTAACCTTATCCTTGAAATATTTTTTTACTGAGTCATCCTTTATACTGTAATTGTCATTATTTCCGGTGTACCTAAAATTATGAATATCTCGCTTATTTACGTCCATAAAAGCCGACTGGTGCCTAAAGACTAGGAAGCCATTTTGGCAACTAAAGTACAAAGCAAATGCACAGTGCTCTGTAATGTTATTTCTCCGACAAATGAAACGTCTCTGCGAGTTTCCTCCACTCAGCCATTCTGAACGGCTCGTGACCCGATCAAGTGTGCAAACCTCGTGATGTAGCTTTTGCCAGTGTTGCCAACGATTAGTATTTACTAGCGATATACTTCCGCTTTGCACAGAATTCTATAAAACATAGCGGCCGCCGGCGATTCCGCTCGCGTGGATTCGGTTTAAGCACGCTTAGTTGTAGACAATATCTGAAAACCTAAAGCTAAAGCCTTCGTCGACTAGTGGACTATGTAACGCAAAAAAAAATATGTTTCGATGCGGACCAGTAGTTCCCGAGATTAACTCTTTTGCTTTATCATATTATAAGTAAAGATATATGATATTGCATCAAATTATCTTGCAGCAATACATCACTACATGTCTATGTATATATGGCAACACAGCCGCTATCCTATCTCAAACAAGTATAAACGCGCTTACACTATCTGCTTGTAGGGAGTAAACGTGTTGAAAATTTCTCTTTTAGAATTATCTTCTATCTCAAGTCATATTTAACATCTCGGCTTCAGGGAATCGCTGATATGATACATTTTTGATGTTATAGAAAATAATTTTGTTCATTCAATTTCTTAGAAACGTGTGAATATAATGTCAAGGATATAAATCGTAGTGAAAGATTACGCGATAAGATGTATTAAATTTTTACTCGAAACAGTAATCAATCAAACTTGATGATGGTGATGACACGGGGATGCTTGTGTACAGTTATACACACGCATCACCATGTGGTCTGATTCTCGCTAATTTGCATCCATCTTCAAGCAGCCTCTTTCGCAAATCGTGTTAATTCACCTATATTCCTTACTAGCGGCCGCCCGCGACTCCGTCCGCGTGGATTTCTTTTTTTCGAAATAAAAAGTAGCCTATGTTCTGTCTCAGAGTCTAAAGATTGTCTGTACCAAATTTCAACAAAATCGGTTGCGAGGTTTAAGCGGGAAAGCGTAACAGACAGACAGACAGACAGACAGACAGAGTTACTTTCGCATTTATAATATTATTTGGGATAGTTGGGATGCAACCTACCATATTGATGGGAAAACAGCTAACAATCAGATACAAAATCTGCTTGTCCCATTATGTAACAAGTAAGTTTTCATAAAGGGACATTTATACAAACACACACATTTTAAGTCGACTGTCGGAAATTATTTGTATGTTTAGAAAACTTTTGTGTTCGTATTTGAAAACGTGTGACAAGAGTCTTCTGCGAGGGAAATCGATGCTGTACATATATTTTGTAAGGGACGCGGGCTCGTGATCGAATGCTCAACAAAGCGAACACACCGTCACACCGGCGCGTAAGAGGACTGGTGGGCTAGCCAAGATGCCATTTCGAGAGCGCGAGCTTTTTCTATTGTCGCGAATTTTATCTCCTGTATTTGTGTGAGCGGAATGAAGTTATAAATAGTTTGATCCTTATGGCAAATTTGAAGTAAGAAAACATGTACATAGGTTTTTCGTTTTTTTGGAGAGCCACGGCACAGAAATAGCATAAATAATATTTATGTAAAAAGTAAAAAGAAATAAATGTAAATGCATTATATGCATTAGTAAATTGATAATTTTAAAATAGGTATGAGCTCGACCTCAATAAATATAAGGGGTATGCCAGTGTCTTAATTTTTTTATTGTTTGTTATGTGTGGAAACTTTGATGTGTTAATGCTATGAGTGCAGATTAAAATTAACAAACTCTTCTAATTACTTACAAAGGCAACATTTTTATGATCAGCACCATTTTTGTCCCCCATCTAACGAACTAAACGCTTAAAATTATAAAGCAATTTCACACCTACACGAATAAATTGTGATTTTAGAATAACATTGGTACAAAATTCCTAAATAAGCCCAGTCTTTCCCCCGCCTCTGTTACGCGTCCGTGTAACAGTCGTCCAGCTTTATCGTGAATAATGAGCTTATTTACGACCGTTCTTGACCCAATATGAACGATTGTCACGAATACGCGTTTGTTCTTTTCCAGTACGGGTTGCCGTTTTATTTATCTAAGCATGAGTTGCCGGGAATTGGGTGAAGAGGCCTTAGAGAGGCCAAAGTCCAGCGAAGGAATGTGATAAGATGATGATGATTATCTAAGAAGCCAGCAAAAGTATTGAAATCTTAAATTGTATTACTAACTGCTATCAAAGATCCGACAAGAATGAAAAAGGTGTTGATGACTCAATGACGAATGAAAGGCCTGAATGGAAGAAGTTAGCGTATTGCACCGACCCCATATAGACTGGGAACAGGGCAGGCAAATGATGATGATGCACCGATTAAGACAACAGTTAAAAAGTACTCACTGTGTTACTTCACATGGCATAATTGTTTTTGTTACGTGGAGATAAAATCATCTTAATTATGAGTTAAATGTGTCCACATACGGAGCTACGAGAAGGCGCGAGACCCTTCTTCAGACGAGCTCGACGAATGAAAGGGTTGAAACAAAAACACGCATCAGTGTGTAAATATTGTATTATATATATATGTTACGGGCAACGTGATTAATCGGGAATTATGAATAAGGGCCGGCCTTTATTAATAATTCCCAAGAGCGTCGGGCAAAGTGATTAATTTATCACTTTGACCGGCCCTTATTAATAATTCCCGACGCCTCGTGGTCCATGTAATAAATCAGTGTTTGAGATGGCTTGTATTTATCACTTGGACCGGGCATTATGATAAGAAATGTTTAAGGGTCACAAAAAAAAAATAACCCTAACCTATTTTAGACCACCTAAGAAGCGGAAGACTAATTTGATGGATATAGGTTAGGGTTATTTTTTTTTTATGACCTTTTAAAATTCCCCTAGTCACGAACATAACACACGTTAACGACTTTTCATCTTAAGTAATATTTTTATCAAAATAAAAGTACTTAGGACGTGATTTATATCAATAATTGCATTTTTAAGTGTTTATTTTTAAATTGCTATGTTCAATTGATGTTTCTTTTAACTTTTCATGAAAATATGGTAAGTTTAATTCGATTTAGTTAGCAAAAACACTTTAAATAACCTTTTTTATCACTTTGCCCAATATGGGTTGGGAATTTATCATAATGGCCGGGAAAAGTGATTAATTACGCTATTTTTATCACATTGCCCAATTGAGTAGGGAATTATTAATACGGCCCGGGAATTATTAATACGGCCCGGGTTTATCACATGGCCCGTAACATATATTTTTAATTGATATTGTTTTAAATTGTAATTTAATTACCTTACACATTATGAATTTGTACACCGCAATGGTACGGCATGTTGAAACTAAATAATTGTATCCAACTTTTGTACACATGTTTGAACAAATAAATATCTTTATCTTTATCTTTATCTTGCACGCGTTCGTACCTGGAACAAGAAACACACGTGTCGCTTACAATGTACGTGAGTTGGGGATACTTCTTTTTTTTACGTGTTAGCGAGTCAAACGAACAAGCGGGTCACCTGATAATAAGTGATCACCGCTGCCCATGGACATCAAAAAAGTACAAGGGTCGCAGATGCGTTTCCTGCCTTTAAACCCCATACTCCAACTGAGCTCTGGCGACCTTACAGCAGAGACATAGCACAGTTACGAAGTGCCACTTCACTGTGGTCTTCTGTAAGGTGATGGTACTTCCCCAGAAGGACTGCTCATTCTAGTGGAAGTTCCATAAAGCTCTACTTCTCTTCTTCTTGCAGTCATGTACATATATTTATAATCCCAGAAGTTACTTTCTGTTTTTTCCTAAGGTTGACTGGTAAAGAATGCCAGGAGGCATTAAGTCTGCATTTTGTTAAATGTTTTAAGAAGTATATAAATATTGATTGAAGAAATAAGTATCATTAAAATAAAAACAACAAGATTCTACTAGATAGAATAGATTTAACCATTCTGTCTTGAGCATGGATGAATCCAAAATCTGTGTTCTTGTAGGCCACTCAATTTTGACCGAATAATGTTAGTTCCATCTGGGATGACTTCTGGTGCGCTTGTCATTTCAAAATGCGGTCTTCTGGCAACCGCGCAATTAAAACAAAATAAATGCAAAACACAATCGCCGCATCAGTGTGACAGCGTGTTGTTATCTTGCGGAATGAGCTTGAGCAAGTTAGATTGGTTTGTTTGCGCGCGTTCGTACCTGCAGCGAGACACACGTGTCGCTTACAATGTGCGGGAGTTGGGGATACTTCTTGCGGCAAGAGGTGATGTAGATATTATTTACCATCCGAGAAGTTTTATAATAAAAAATAACAAGACTCTGCTACGCCCAATGGCCCACTTTTGAGTCTAAGTGCGGAAAACTCCCCTAGAAACTTAAATCTAAACCTAAGACGCTGCTTAATTTTACCCGCGGCTATGACCGCGTTATCAAGATTATTGTTTAATCGCATGGGAGTATTTAATCAGGATAGAACGTATCCTATGACCTAAGTCAGCTATATACCAAGCGTACCAAGCCAACCCTGCCTATATACCAAATTTCATAAAAATCTGTGCAGTAGTTTCAGCGTGATTGATGGACAAACAACCAAACAAACAAACTTTCACAATCAACCCGGTATTTGATTGCTAAAACCCTCTGAAATGCGGCTTCTAAAGTGTCAACGGGGTCGATACACAATTAGCAGTCAATTTTAAAAATAACTTAGTACATTAAAAACCGACTTCAAAAAAATCGTGAACACAAAAATAAACAAAAAATTAAAAAATAATTCCTAATATCTATTACCTAATACTATAATTTTCCTAAACTATGTCAAAGTAATCTTAAACAAACTAACTGAAGTCGGTGCTTTTTCTCTTCTGCTTTTTTGGGCAGGCACCGACTTCAGTTAGTTTGTTTAAGATTACTTTGACATAGTTTAGGAAAATTATAGTATTAGGTAATAGATATTAGGAATTATTTTTTAATTTTTTGTTTATTTTTGTGTTCACGATTTTTTTGAAGTCGGTTTAATTTTTTTTAAAAGTCAGTTTATTTCATGATTTTTAGTTGTGTTAAAGCGTCGTGAACTTAATTATTAATAGGAACTTAGTTGTTGTTAAAAGTAAATGAGAGTGTGGATAAATTACTTGTTCTCGTGAGAAGGCCCAGCGAGACTTCTCGGCGAGATTTCTCGCCGTGGGTCTGGATGTAATATACACAAGTATCACGTTAGCCCCACATACATTCGATCGACCAATTGCAGTTCTGCCTTCCAACTCCTAACCGTTAAGGAGTACTGTAGCTTCATCATCAGCACAGTAGCATCAGATGTTGATTCAAGCATACCTCACAAGCAACATTTAAGCCCTACATACTACTAAATAGTTTCCATCGACCAATTGCAGTTCTGCCTTCCAACTCCTAACCGTTAAGGAGTACTGTAGCATCATCATCAGGACAGCAGCATCAAATGTTGACACCCTGAAGCATATACCTGAGTAAAACATGATTACGTAACAAAAACACCATACGAGCATACAATTTTCGGTGGTTGCCCTCGATTTCTCCTGGATTCCATGATCAGATCCTGGACTGGTGAAAATGGGACCACCTCAGAACTGAACTCTATCCAACAAAAGAAAAATTTTTGAAATCCGTCTATATTTGACGAAATTATCGATGAACATACATAAAAGAAAAAAAAAAACATACAGACGAATTGAGAACCTCCTCCTTTTTTGAAGTCGGTTAAAAATGGACCATAATTTACAACATCTGTGTGACTTTGTGTAGAATTGGGAGACTCCACTTATAAAATTGCGTGATACAGAAATCACAAAAGAAAGAAAGAAGAAGAAGTTCACATCCTTTCCATGAAATATTTAAACGAATGAAGTGATCAATTCAAACAATATTTAAATTCTTCTATATATTCAACCCTTAAATCAAGTAACACCAGATATATCCACTGTTACCTAATCAGTAGGTTGCCTAAAACCACACAATCCAATTTCCGAATTTAGTACGTGTGCTAACATAATGTCAGAGACAGGCTGACTTGTGTGGGTTCTGTTGTAAGATCGACAACGTATACTGAACTTAGAAAACGAAATTTCTTGATTTGAACTTACAAAACACGTAAATAAATTTGCGCCCAGCGGGATTCGAACCCGCACCCCTTGGTTTTGTAGCCTGGGTATCTGACTACTAGACCCGCAAAAACAAACAAAATTATTAAGGGTAATATTACTTTTATAAAACAACGTTTATTTCACTCAGTATAAACATCAGCTTTACCACGTGACGTATGCACAGTCTGAGGAGGGTATAAGCCTGTCTATCGAATCGTACATCACACAAACAAGGAAGATCAACTTTTACCACGCCAGTATTATCTCTTTAAATATCGATATACAAAATCGGTAAATCTCGCAACACATCCGTTCTATAATAACAAATAATAAACTTTAATAAAGTTCTTCCTAATATTGATCACAAATGTACATGACGCAAACAAGGTAGATCAACTATAGCAAATATGGTAAACCATAACAGTATTATCTATTTAAATATCGACATACCTAATCAAAAATCCCGGAGCACAGCCGTTCTATACACATCGAAATTCTAATCAGGCTGTACTTTTAATTTTGAAAGCACATAGATTGAGTAAATGTTTTGAAACAACGAATAACTCAACCCCGTATATACAAGCGTCGGCTAAACTACGTGGCTTTTTCTTACGTGACGTTGCGTAGTGACGTGAGATTTATCACATTATTCAAACGTTCCCTTGTAACATTTCGGTGTCGCTTTTTTCCTGCGTTCACTTCAAGTTTGTGCGAAACATGTGAAGGGAATAAGATTTGCTTTAGTAGATGGGTTTCGTGTACCATTCAGAGTTTTGGTTGTAATCCTTGATCTGGTATATGAACGTATAACGATCGATAGAATATTGTCTCATGGAAAAAAATATATGGTTTATAATTATTGTTCATCTCGCTTTTAGAGCAAAGATAAAAGAGATTGAGTTTTAAAGGATAATGTTATCGGATAAGTTAAAATATGTAGGAATGTGTTGTTTGGTAAAATATCCAAAAGACTTATTCTAATAATTCTCGCCATAACATCATTCATTTGAACACGTTAAGTATCAACCTCGCAACCCCTACAAAATCCATTTTCAAATATCCGATTAAAAAGTGTCAAAACACGTCATCATACAAATGGTTCCACTCAACGACGCGATTATCATAAACAAACAACGAAAACGTGTTGTAAAAAATCCCGTGAAATCCCGTAAAATAGGAGCTTCGTAAAATTTAATAATCGAAAGGATTGCGTCGATGGCTTGATCTCGTTTTGGTCGCGAGCACTTTGTTCGCGGGATTAATAAACGATTTCAATTTCATTTTATGAGTGTGACATTCAAACGATATCGGTTAAAGGCTTTAATTGATCGGTTTGACATGATGCATATTTTCGACGACGATAAAATTTATTCTTGAAATTGTCAAGAAAAAAATCAATAATTATAATTATTTCAAAATAAATTCTGTTTTTTTTTTCAATAATTTACTGGTTTTTAATCCATACAAGTATTAAATCATTTTTCAGATGATGTAAATAATTTATATATACAAATATTGTAAAGAGGAAAGGTTTGATTTTTTGTTTGTTTGTTTGTTTGTATGAATTGAATAGGCTCCGAAACTACTTGGCAGATTTGAAAAATTCTTTCACTGTTGGAAAGCTACATTCACCCAGAGTAACATAGGCTATATTTTATCCCGGTACGGGAAGTAGTTCCCCCGGGACGCGGGTGAAACCGCGTGAGGGGCCGCTAGTTATATTATAACAATCATTAAATTATTCTTACGTAATAATATTTTTCCAAATAAGGTTTTTGCCATAAACGTTCTTGTATAGAGGGATTACATTACATTAACTTTTACAGTATTAAAACAAGCAACAAAAATGTCGTGTTGTAAAAAATCCCATAAAAAGGATCTTCATAAAATTTAATAATCGAAAGGATTGCCTCGATGGCTTGATCCTGTTTTGGTTTCGAACTCTTTCACGCCAACCACGATTGAATGAAATTAAACTCTAAAGGGTATTTGAACATAATTAACAAAGATTATTTTCAGCTTGTATAAAGATTATTTAAAATAAGTTATAGCTAGCTTCAAAATAATTTCTTAAATAACAAACACATACTATTAATATTTTGGCTTTGGGATATTTATGGTTTAGGATGGTTACCGCTATAACTACGCATATCAAACCATACGGGTTAAAACAAATGTTATAAAAATTGAAAAGAATTGCAACATAAATCATTAGATACTAGTATTTGATTTTAAGTGGAATAAGAAATGTGGTATCACACTATACATCATGTTGGATAAGATCTAGAGAATATTTTCCAGTGATAGTTTTTTATCCCTGGATTCCTGATTATCCTGTGTAATCGAAACTTTATGCTAGCAAAACATAATATGCTGTTCACTCACTGAAATAACATTTGGTACGCAAAGGTCATTTTGATCGATAATGGGGAAAGCTCGTAACGCGCACCACAGCCTGATTAATTAATTTAGGGCGTGAGGGAAATGTGAAGAAATTGCCTTTTCTCGCCCTCACACTTGTTACTGCTCTAATTTGATTCGGGATAATCTGTCTACCTTGGCTGCAATATCAGCAAAGTGGTAGATTATTTTCATCTTTGATATTTCAGCAAAAGTAGAACACAATGTAATTATTTAGAACGATTGTCGTTTATTCCTTCCATGTGTGCATTGCATGCATATTTTTCTGTTAATTTTTTTTAAAATTAATAGTAATCTCTCTGAATGAAAAAATGAGTGTTACCTCATTGTTTGTTCAGAGGATCCGGTATCGTTGAAAATCTGCATTACTTACTGTCTGTGGTTACACCGTGTTTCAAACCACAAAACCTAGAGCAAATCAGGCTTAAAATAATAACTGTTTTATTAAAATTAAAAAATAAGAAAACATATTTTATCTTATTGTAATTCTTTTATACATACAAAAACATATTTTTAATGGCAAATGAGCAGAACGAAGCGGGAAGAGACCAGCCACCAAGCCATAAGTATTTGTTACGGTGTTAGATAAAGTTTTACGAGCTCCCTTTGACCGTCCACGATCTGTATGATATTTGATTATCATATTGCCTTACATCGTCTACCATATTGTGTTATTTGAGACCTTGTTATATTTATAAAATATAATAATGTCTCACCAAAGTGAGTTAGGTCAGGGAAAGGTAAGGATTGGTGATCAATCACTAGTTGGTTTTTAAGATATCCAGGCGGCGACGAGTGTTTGATATGTGCCTCAAACACTCACTCTTATGCAACAGGTTCAAGCTGTGTTACAATGTATACTTTGGGTCGCTGAATCAGTGCAGTAAGTAAGTAAGTAATTGAGATACTAATTCGTGAATTGAACTTAAAATTTCTAGGACACGATTCAACTCTGATGCTACTTGACGTCATCTCGACATAGAACAAATATCAAAAAGGTTAACTTTTCAACAAACGCTTTATTTCTAGTCGTTAATAGGTATATTATTCATTGCATCGTAATAACTATCACTGGATACATAAAGCAATCGAACAAGTTCGTGAGAATTGGAATATATTATGTGATTATTCTTATCAAATGTCAAACCTAGCACACCTTGTATATTCACCACTCGCTTCACTTTTGGCATCATTTTACTCACTACATAAATAGCTTCGTCACTGCACACAAAAACCTGACCTTTGTTATCCAAAGCCATTCCAAGAAACCTTGGACTATCTCTTAGTAAAATAGCATCATCACTATAATTCTTAACTCCATACAATCCTGTAGTATTGATAAAGAATATATTATCATCGTTATCAAACACGAACTGATGGACCGTCTTCGATATCAGTTGAGGAACGTATTTTATCGTCCTATTGTCGTAGTAGTACGCGTTCAAACTCGGGAACTTGATGAAATACATCCTTTTCTTCACGAACAGCCACCAAATGTCCAAATTGTTCATTGCGAGCCTCCTCAAGTGTTTTTGTACTGGATTATACTTGTAAATCCCATGGCTGCCCCCGAAATAGATTTCTTTTTCACTATCGTCGCTGGCCAGGGCAAAAGCGTCCTTGACTCCTTTTAATATGGTCACTTTTTTGGTTTCGAGGTTCAAGACGGCAGGTACGTATTCTCCTTGACCGAAGTCGAAGCTGAAATATACGGTGTTTGCTGATTTGTCAACGGTCAGTTGGTTGGGGCTGTGAGCCATTGATGTTAGGGTCTCCTTCAAATAGCAATGCTTCTTTAAATCGTCCGCGTGGATATCACAGAATTTCTTCGGGAAGTCTATTGACTGTACCATTGTTATTGTCCATAATAAATAGTGACACTTCATTATCATAGTATTTCTAAAGACGTTTCAAATATATGTAGTTTTGTGTACAGAACCAACTGTGTTACGTATGATCATGAAAAATTTAATATAAAAAATTGAAATATCCAATTTTTTTTACAATAAATATTAAATTTAAGCACGTAATATTTAACACGTTTCGATAGCTCAGCTTCCAGATGGATAATGAAAAGTAATGACCTGCTTCTTTATAACAAAGAGTTTCTCATTTTATAACAAACATGTTTATTATTTCATACGACTCTTGTATTCAAAGAATGATAAATAACGTTGAAATATCGTGTTCAGCTGTTGAAAATATGAATAAAAGATGTTTGAATCGGTATCGGATTCATTATTTTACAATACAATGATCGTTTTGCATGCAATGTGAACACGCCGGCGTAGTACGTACTTGGAACATTTGCTTTAAAACGATACTCAGAAATCATTGGGGTTTTCCATTTTCGTGAAACTACATATTTGAAATACCCTGTTCTACGTATTTGATACGTGATGGAATGCCATGAAAACCGCAAATCTATACTAATATCAATTCTAATATAATAAAGCTGAAGAGTTCGTTTGTGCGATCGCGAAAATCTCAGTAGCTACTGAGTCGAATTGAAAAAAAAATTTCGTGTTGGATAGTCCAGGAAGGCGTAAAGCTATAGTAAAACACTACGTGTGTGGAAACCGAATTCCACGCGGACCGAGACGCAGGCAGCCGCTAGTAAGAATCATAATATTACTGACATCTAATTAGTTAACTTTTTGAATTCGTCTTCGTAATGTTTTGATGAGTCCAATCGTTATTATTACGGTTCTGGTTATGCATCAAAATATACAACCTGGAGAAATCAAAGTCAAAGTCAAAGTCAAAGCAGTTTATTTTGCAATTTGATTTACATAGAAATTATTTTGCACGTCATATCTTTTTTTACCTACCAGCACTTCGACGTGAATGGCCTGCTGAGAAGTGCCGCAAGAAACTCAACAGTTTGCCTTTTTTTAAAATAAATACAATTTGTATAAATAATTATTTACATGTCATCAAAATACCAAAATAGAAAAATCATGTCATTAAAAAACAAAACAAAAAAAAACATATAACTACAAATGTAATAAATTAATAAATTAGACAACCACATGCGCAGATGGTAAGAAATTGTCAGGCCCACAAATTCTTGTCGGTATCATTTAAATAATTATTCAATCTAATGGTAACCTTTTCTCATTAAACAATTCTTAATTTTAATTTTAAATGTATTTTAAGGTAATCCAACAAGATTTTGAGGTACTTTGTTGAAAATTTTTATGCTTAATCCTACAAAAGACCTTCCCGTTTTTTGAAGTCTGACACTTGGATAGGCAAGTCTGTGCTTATTTCTTGTATTGAATTTGTGAGTATCCGATTTTTTAAGAAAATGTTTATTATACTTTCGAATATAAAATATTTCACCCGCGTCCCGGGGGAACTTCTTCCCGTACCGGGATAAAATACAGCCTATGTTACTCTGGGTGAATGTAGCTTTCCAACTGTGAAAGAATTTTTCAAATCTGCCAAGTAGTTTCGGAGCCTATTCAATTCATACAAACAAACAAACAAACAAACAAAAAATCAAACCTTTCCTCTTTATAAAATTTGTATAGACAATCAAATATGTACTGAGAAGGTACTGTTAAAATATTAATTTCTTTGAATACATCCCTAAGTGAGTCACGAGGTCTAAGGTTGTAGATCGCATGGATAGCTCTTTTCTGCAATATAAAAATTGACTCAATGTCAGCAGCCGAGCCCCACAACAGTAGACCATATGACATAATACTATGAAAGTAACTGAAGTAAACCAGTCTCGCCGTTTCAATGTCAGTGACATATCTTATTTTTCTAACCGCGTAAGCAGCAGAGCTAAGTCAAAAATCAAATCGTCAATATTTTAAGAAACATTAATTTATTAATCAAACTATTATTAGCATAGCAATAAATGTTTAAAATATGTAGGTCAGCCTACGCCAGTTTATTAATCTGATTACAGTTTAATTAAGGCAAACCACGGCATGGCGATAAGAAAATACGTGTTTGTTTAAATTACAAAAAGTGATATTGGTTGACCTGATTACTATAGTTCTAACCCACTTCCGATATAGTCGGTGATCAGTTTTTAGACCGTACAATACTATAAGCATGATACGCATTTCGTATTTTGTCTATGTACTTCTTTTGGGATGTTACATTTAAAAATATAGAACTTTGAAAGAGAGTGTTGTTTTATTTTTGTTATTAAGTAATATAGAAAAAATACAAATAAGTTTTCTGCAGCAACATAGTTATACACATGTATAAGTGGTTGGTGGTTCCTTTTGCTAACTCGGTTATAAACATCAATCACTATAAAACGTAGGTTTACCTACTATCACGCAGTAAGCTTTAAATTTTTTTATCTTTAAACCCTTACCTTACCTGAAAACATTTATGTTGAATTAAGTAAAACACTTACTTCGTATAAAATCGTGTGGTGTATAAAAATAAATATTACTAAATGTTGCGGGCAGCGGTCGGTCGATAAATGTCCGTGATTGGAGCGGGCGCAAGCACGGCCACGTTAAAAGCGGAAATATGTTGTAGCACTCAACTTCGCATAATAACAAGCTCTACTCGATATACGATACGGAAACGTTATGAAGACGATACGAAACGTTTCAATGTCGAATGTTGTGTCATCAAAACATTGTGAAAACGTTAATATGAATTGTCAACATCACAGAAATTGATCTGACTCCGTGTTAAATAGCTTAGGCACTTGTGATACAGTTATCAGAATCTACAGTGGTTTTACAAATATACTTTAATAGATAATACCCAGACCAGGAAAAGCACACACGCTCGCTCATTGCACACAAATATCTGTCACGTGCGGGGATCGAACCTGCGACCTCTTGGTCTTATAGTCAACTTCTTGACCATTAGAACTAACCATTAGAACAAATCGGGAAACCTCACTTTATCCCATTTTTTGTTGTAGATCCGAGGAAGTCATGGTATCTACCACAGCTAGCAACAAAGTCTCTTTGTCATTGGCTGATAACCTTCAGTCTTCCCTATATACACTCATGTAATTTTTTATTTGTTTGCACCGGTTATGACCGAGCTCATATTAAAAAACGTCGACGAAGCCCTTCATAAAGTATATTAAATTAACGGCCGCGTGTTTGATATTAACGCAAATATCATTTCAGGTTTAATCATGAAGAATACATAAAAGGATTATGACTGATTACAAAGTTTATTTTTATCTGGCTCTGTTGTATGTAATGTTAGCTTTTGTAACGGATTTATAATTACGTCTATTCCGGTAAGTAAGTAGGTATATTTGGCTCAATTAATCGTCATTTAAAAAACACCGAATTTGAGGCTAGATGTTGTTGATGTCCATAAGCGGCGGTGATCTAGTCTATACTAGTCTCTGTAGTGTCCCACTCCATGGCAAACGCCTTCCTACCCTCTTTCCACCTTTTGCGGTCTTGGGCATTAGTGTGCCACTGGCACTGATGGAGACTGCTCCATCATAATTAAAAAAATCAATTTAAGTAAATCTAGCACTGTTGCGTTTTCAAACATTTTTGGTCATTTTTTTTATATTCCCACGGGACGACAGGGAACAAACATATACACGTATTATGAGTACCACTGACGACATAAGAAGCCACTCACTTCTTTTTATATGTTTCGAGTATATCTGCATACTCATCTTCTCCACAATCTCCGAAACAAGGCTAAAGGCTGCTTCTAGCGATTTCACACACCAATAGCCGCACATACCAGTCGGTATCGACGTTCAAATGCGCGCCATTTTCCGCACACGACTTGTAAACGCGAGGCGATGTCCTAATGTACGTGACATTATGGCACGACACATTTTCAGCGGAGAATACTTATCATTTTTAAAGTGAATCGCATTGAAATTCCATTCTCGTCTGACTAGGCGCATTTGGTTTTCTGCCTTTTGGTTTTACGAGAATAATATTTACTACACTATTCTACAATCTCCTTGACACTTGTGCAAAATAATTTAAAAAATTGGTTTGGAAATTATGTACGTCTTGTATTTGTATAACTTGGTAAGAGCGTGGGTAGCATTGGACCTGGTCTTTTATCGATATTAGGATGTTACCTCACTAAATAGAAATAAAGTAATAGATATTCCGCTTATACTTGCGCACTCAAAAACTAACGCTATCTATTAACACATAACCACAAAATTAATAATCACAACGAGTCGTTGAAAAATGTTATAATTTATTTAAATTCATCTAACATCAGTGGCTTACCT
Source organism: Nomophila noctuella (assembly GCA_958496325.1). NCBI lineage: Eukaryota > Metazoa > Arthropoda > Insecta > Lepidoptera > Crambidae > Nomophila > Nomophila noctuella. The sequence continues at coordinate 1,381,481 of OY292497.1, read as the reverse complement.
CGCCAGAATAACAACCCCGACTGAAACCACCTTCCGTACATTAAAGTCCAGTCACAAAATATTAATATAATCTGGCGCCGCCACCGTGGTCACGAACGGGACGAACTAAAAATTTCAATCATTGCGCCATCTCTGCATTACCAGGAAACAATGTTTTTTTTTTTGTTAAGAAGGATATTTTTTATGTTAATCTGTACCTGAATTTCAATATGCAATTTTTTTCAAAAAAGTTCAAGAATCGTAATCTGTTGTCATAGAAGTTATATTTACAATGCTCAATTTTGTCAAACGAACGTAAAAGCTCTCTTACTTACTTACAAGCATTATATGACAAACATGTATGAAAAATAATAAACTTGTTTAAAAAACGTTATAATGCTACAAGAGAAGTCATTAACCTCAATCCCACAAATCAGGAAGCATTACGTAGTTTTTGCTCAATTGCTGATCTTCTAGCCTATGTACAAAACACGTGTGGCCAGCGGTGATTACGCTAAAGGCGCTAAGCTGATTACACCACACGGCAAATAGGCGACAATGGTGTCCGGCCTAGGCGAGCCCATTATGCGGTTATAAGTAGATTAAGGCTTCTTGCCACAATATAAATAGGTAACTGAGAAGTAAACAGGTCTGTTACGCAGTCGCTCCGGGTATCATTTTTGAAATGAACTAGAATTAATATCGGTGCGTTGAACGGCACGTACTGGTAACATTCCTGGCTCTACAATTTTCTAGTTAACTTTACTAACCAAAAGTAGCACAGAATATATTTCATTAAAATATAATGTCATAGAATAGATCAAGCTTACTTATCCAAACGTGTAGTATTAAACTTCATTTTATTATTCGACTAGCGGCCGCCCGCGACTCCGTCCGCGTGAAGCCTAAAGCCTTCCTCTTCAAATGGACTATCCAACACAAAAAGAATTTTTAAAATCGGTCCAGTAGTTCCTGAGATTAGCGCGTTCAAACAAACAAACAATCAAACATACAAACAATAGCTTTATATATTAGTATAGATTTTCTTTATTTTAAATAACTTTTACTTCAATAACCCGCTAATCTGATCCATCTGGCGTGCTATGACTGGGGCCAGATGTCGAGATAAGCTGATTATACCCGCTCAGCCAGTAAGTCGATTGCACATGGAATTAACTAACTTAACTGAGTAACAGACGTCGGGAGCGCAGAATAAGTTATTTGAAGAAAATATTGAAGTTTGATAGAAGATAAAAATGACATCTTTCACGGTGGTTTTTATAACAGAATTAATTTTATCTGTAGCTAGAGTAAGTAGGTTTCGATTTTACGAATTGGGATTTAGATTCGAACTCCGGACGGAAACTTTGTGTCAATTTTCCTACCTACCTAGGTGATCAGCAGATTGCCGTCGTAGCTGCAATAAAACGGCTGGGTATATGTATTATTATTTACTAGCTGCAGACCGCAACTCTGTCCGCGTAGATTTCGGTTTCAGCACTCATACAGTGTATGTACTATAGCTTAAAGCCTTCCTCGATAAATGGATTATCCAACACAAAAATATTTTTTCTACTCGAATCAGTAGTTCTTGACATTAGCGCGTTCAAACCAACAAACAAATGAACAGACCCCTCAGATTTAATATATTTGTATAGATTAATTTGATTGCACATTAAAACAGGTACGGAAGGCTTACTGCCATAACATTACCATTACACCAATCAACGTAGTTTCTGCTGCGACAAATCAAGCAGACGTTTATAGCCATCACTGGCGTACAAATAAAGATAACGAAGCCTACATTGTATCCACTATCGAGTGGGTTTAATCCACTAAGCGAACGATACCGGCGCGTGGACTCAAGTGGATTAAGCGGCAGCTACTAAGTCGATTGCTAAGAATAACTTGCTGTATTTTAAAGCAGTTGTTAAGCGATAGGTAGGAAAGAAAGTAAAGCATAAGATGCCTATGTGTACTGTAAGGTAAATCAATGCGATGGAGATAGAGCAATGGTGATAAACACAGATTAAGTAAACACGCTTATTACAATTGGTGATCAAGCCCCAACTGTGTTGTCAAGGAACATAATTTAGATGTAAAATTTATTTAAAAATAGATGTTGCCCTTATGAATTTTTTTCCAATCATAGTTTAGCATAGTTAGTTTTATTTGACTGATACAGACAGACGAAGGATTGCCAGGGAAAATATAACGATTTAAATAAATGCAGACAGATACGAGTAAGTTTCATCATCAGCATTGTACTAAACCCTTATTCATAAAATTATCTGATACTGTCTAATAGCTTTGTTCGTCCAATAATTTATTTTTTATCATTGCAACACGATCTGCATACGAAGTCCGCAGAAAAAATACAAATGTTTGCAAAATTAAACTCTAAGCTAACACATATATCAACGTCAATAGCCAAATTAATCGAAAGCCTCAACTCCTTAGCACGGATTATCCGTATTTACAAACACCGGCGCGGGTTAATCAGACAAATCGCGTTGCGACTACTCGAGGTCCCGGGCAGAGCCACTCTGCTAGGTTAGTCGATCGAGGAAATAACTAAACTGTTTTTAGACTAGTTAATGTTTCTGCTAACCAATAGAGTAAGCAATACAGATACCTTGATTTTTGTATTTTTACTCTAATTAATTGACGTCAAAGTGCTGGTAAAATAAGACATGCAAAGAACGTGCTTCACACGTACATATATAAGAATTTAGTATTAACAAATGAAACTTTTAATTTTAATTTTTGGATTGGGTGTGTTTTCGTCATAATGCGTTTCAGCTCTAAGAAGATAACCTACCCTTGAAGTAGGGCTGTATCCACCAAGTCTAAAATAATCAGCGAATATTCAGCAAATGCATAACAAGACTCAGCCATTCCGGACTCGAACGTTTTGTATATCATCGCTTTTGCCATGCCGACAAGGATGCAAAGCACTGTCGATAGATGCGTATCGATTAATGTTGCTATTTATTTCAGTATATTCCACCTAAGAAGATCCCGCGGTGACAGTTGACGGTTCTAAGGAAAGTCTACACAAATCTAAAGCAATAAAAACCCTACGGAAAAATTCATGAAAACAGCTCTTAGGGCTTAATGCGTCGAAATAAAGTTTAATTTCGTATAAAAATGGATGGATCATCTTAGTTGAAACATATTTTTGTATAAAATTGATATCCAATAACAATATTATTGAATTAAGGTACAGGTTTTTTTGCGGGACAAATACATTGCTTTGAAGATGAAACTAGAATTACTATAAAAATTGTGCTCTTAATATCGGTAAGAGTATTAGTTGCCTACCAAAATCTTTTGAGATAACGACGACCTAAACTTGAATTCTATCGCTAGTGTTCCATTCCATATTTTTTTCCTTCCACTATAATATGTACGAGTATATCGATATTATTACTTTTGTGTTATTCCTTCCAACTAGTGCTAGCGCTCATACCAAAAGTGACTGACGTTCACACAGCTTTGTACTTACACATCGAATGTATTCTATTTTGATACATCGTGAAACACGTAATGGCGCTTAAGGAGGATTTCAGTACAATTTACGAACCAAAACAATCGCACAAAACACGTCATCTTAGTTACTGAAGTAATATCAGGATTGTATTTTCTAGTTGGGGGTTTTCTGTTTGATCCCTACTCATATTATAAATGCGAAAGTAACTCTGTATGTCTGTCTGTTATGCTTTCCCGCTAATAACTTTCAACCGATTTTGACAAAATTTGGCACAGTCATTTTTCAGACCCCGGGAAAGAACATAATCTAGTTTTTATGGCGAAAGAAAGAGATTCGAAATCCACGCGGACGAAGCTTTGGCTGCTAGTACGTTATAATACTTATTATGTTTCATTACAAGATAGGTATTGGAAAAATGACGACTTTTTATCTTCTTTCCTTTCATACCGTACCAACATGAAAGGTCCAAATAGGTGTTATAAATTGTCAAAATATGTTTTGGGGTCGGCAAAACGTTGTTTAAAATACTTTAAGTAGCCGGAGAGTTGTAAAGTACACTCAGGACGGTAAAACCGTGGAAATTATACAGTACAAGTCGTACAGTCAGCGCCGGCTTTCATAAATGCAAATCAGAGTGGTCCGTTACGCTATAGTGCAGGGTTGCCATTGGAAAAAAAATACTGTTGATGAACGAACACAGGTTTTTGATTTCAGCAACCATTTGCTTAGGCCACAGTACAATAAATATTTAGCATAACCTTTTGTTACGACAACGTCCGCGAAAAGACCCAAAACTAATTAGGTTCTGGGAAGGTGGCTTGTGAAGGTTAATTTGTGCGTGTAATGTGGAGATACACCTGATTGGCCGAATCCGAAGGTAAGTATTACACTTTTCTCGCATTTGAATTAATTATTAAACTATTATGATTTTTCCTGTGCAGAATGTTTATTAAAAAGTTTATTATAATGTATTATTATAAATGGATTATAGCAGCTGTTTAATTAAAACCACTTGAAGACAAGTCGACGTGAGCTTAATGAGTAGTACTCAGTACTCAGTAGTTAATGAGTAAAACATAATAATTAAGTTGTATATTTATTTATTGATCGACTAAATGACAAACAGCGTGCCAGCCCTGTGCACTCCAATGTGTCTAATGCAGCCTCTTAAATATTCAGGCAACCAGTTATTATAGTAGTTGAGATCACACCGACCGAACAGGATTAATGGGATTTATTACAAAACTTAATGGACTCACATTTAGTTCCAAAAATACAGTAAAGGTATGAATATATTACAAATTGCCTCCTTGGGTTAGTGGTTAGAGCGCTGTGCTCAAAAATCTCGGATTTCGTGGGTTTGAATCCCGCGGGGAACACTTTACTTTGTGTTGGATTATCCAGTTTGGTTAGGACATTACAGGCTTGAATCACCTGATAAGAATTAATGATTTTGTGCTTCGGAAGGCACCTTAAGCCTTTGGTCCCGTCTATTATCCAAATGGTCTGGTTTCCCTTATCAGTTGCAATAATTATTATAATAATTTGCCGATATACATGGTGATACGAAATGCGATACATTCCTTAATCGGAGTTGAAGTAGATTCTTACCAGAAATGAGCAAGTTTCGGACACGGAGTTATAAATAAATAACAATAAATATATGCCTTGGACTGACACACCAATTGCCTAGCCCCAAAATAAGCTCGAAGCTTGTACTACGGATGCTAGGGAACGGATAGACATACATAAATACTTTTATAAACATCCATGACTCGAGTACAAATGCCGATGTTCATCACACAAACATTTGCCCCTAGCGGGATTCGAACCCACAACCCTCGGTTTTGTAGCCAGGGTCTCTAACCACTAGACCTTCGGGCCGTCAAAGTTATATGACTTAAGTGATTGCAAATAAGCTCTACTTCAACCCCTATCAAGAAATGTATTGTTTCCTATCACCCTGGATACTAAGCGACTTATCTCGGGTAAATGGTTTGTCAGTCATTTATATTTTTATATTTCTCTAATAATAAAGATCTTTCCCGTGGGACTGTAATCTCGGCGGAGTATTGGATATATCTGTATTCCTATTCTCCGCTCTCCAGAGCACATGTTACAAATCACGTATTGACGTAAGGATGGATGGAGCGTATAAGGTGCATGTTACATATCATGGTTTGAGGTGATGGCGCAGTTATAAGCACAATGAAGCAACTCGACTTAGTACGAGCTAATGTCGCTTAGATGATTTGGCTGATCGTGCGGAAATTGTGCCTACAACTCGATATTTTTCTCTTTGGGATGAAACCCTCACTCTCCTTAGCACAAACGATTTTCGGGTAAAGCCATAAGCAGTTTCAAGAATGACGTTACTTCATCTGTAACTGATTTCTCACCATTGACTAATCAGTCATCAAAATCACACAATCTATTCATAATACCATCTATCAATCAGTTTTACGATTATACTCTCAAATATCCTCAACTCTGCCTTACAAAAAACAATAATATTCCCTCCGATAACGTTTCTTTACACGTACACCGTACACACCGTACTGAATAAAAACAAAGTGCTGGACTTTTTATTCCCTAGAACGGAACGTACGGTAGCGCTGGTGAAAACCAACATTAGGTCATAAAATAATAACAGCGGTGATATGAGAACGGTTTACGATCGGTCTCCATCTGCGGTTTACCTGTTGTACGAGGACAAAAGCTACAACTCTTTCATTTAGCTCTTTAATAACTGGCGAGTCTTGGTTACGACTTCGGTTAGGATATCGATATGAACAACGGAATCACACTTAAGACACTACACACAGAAGAGACAAATAGTCATCTCATTCTTGCGCATGTCTCATTTTTAGGGTTCCGTAGCTAAATGGCAAAAACGGAACCCTCTTAGAGAGCCTGTCTGTCTGTCCGCTAGTAATATCACAGCCACTTTTTCCCGAAACTACAAGAACTATACTGTTGAAACTTGGTAAGTAGATGTATTCTGCGAACCGCATTAAGATTTTGAAACAAAAATAGAAAAAAATATTGGGGTTCCCCGTAGTTAGACCTGAACACCGCTGGATTCGAACGCACGACCTCCAAGATTTGAGCAGCGCTCTAACCACTAGTACACCATGGAGGCAGATCAGCAGCTCAATATCAAATGGCATACTACATTATTATAATTGCTCAAAGATTGATTTGAAATGTTTAAAAACACTCGTAAAACGCATATCGTACAAGCAAAACCTCAGGAGCGGGGCATCCATCTTTTCCTACGTATTATGCACCACGTATCGGCTGCGACATTAGTCTAGTACAGGGAGGGATTAAAGGCCTACACCGAGGTAGTTCATGCTTGATTGGAATTGCGTTTAAGGCTTGCACAGATCGTATTCTAGCGTTCACCATAACTGGCCTTCAATGGTGACTGCAATGGTGACTGGGCAAAACCCCTCAACTGAGGTCTACGTCCAGCAAAGGTCTCCAATAGAATTATGATAATCAGTTTTACTTCAAGTGGAATATTCGACGCAAACGGTGACAGATTTTACGTGGGATTGATCCGTCCAACGTTAATTCCTATTTTAAGAAGCAACGGTTAATTTGTGTTCAGAAATACGAACTAAACGATAGAAACATATTTTGACAGGCCCGGAACCGCATAAATAACCGCCATGTCAAGCCAAGTAAACACACTTAAACGATCACACTTTTCATTTTAAGAAAACGTTTAGCATTTTATCCTATAACTACAAAGCATCAGCTGCACTTTTAACTAGTTAAATTAAAATCACTAAACAAGTACTTTTACTAGATGCAACATAAATATTAATAAATCTAACTTCATCCCTGTACATATGCTGCCGCAAGTATCCAGATTCAATGTATTAGGGCAATTTATAAGATTTAGAAAGCTCATGCTTCTTTCCGGATGAACTCCGGTTTAGGTAGAAAGATCGTCTGGAGAGGTTTAGGTGTATCTCTGGACACAGATCAAGCATTAATTTGAGATGAATATTATCCATTTTTCGGGTGTACAATTTGTAATAATATTTTTAACCAGTTTTTACCCGCAGCTTTGCTCGCGTTATCACGATTCCTTTTTTATCCCAAAGGAGGATTAAATCGGGATAAAAAGTATCATTTAATCTAAATAAGCCCATACCCTGCGTGTATACCAAATTTCATCAAAATCCGTTCAGTAGTTTCAGCGTGATTGACGGACAAACGTCCAAATAAGCCATCTTGCACTTGATAATATTAAAAGTGCTAGTGCTAGTAAGTATAATCTTAGAAACCTGACATGTATAAAGTCTATTTTGAGATTTTAGTTAAGATTAACATTTAAATAACTCTAGTGGATTATTTCCTCGGTACATCCGGTTTACAGCCGAAATAACCGGATAAAACCGCCCTGGGAAACTACTGAGAAGTTTATCTGGTAAGATTTGTGGCAGACGAAAGTCGTTTGGTCGCTTACAAATTCTTGTTAAAGTTTAAGTTGCATCGTTATTTAGTTGAAGGAGATATGTTTTATGAGGCAACTTCTTTTTCGTACGTCGTTGGAGTTGAGAAAGTTTAAGAAAATTATAGATTTCAGCATTGCGTGAGTTGATCCTGCGGTTCAAAAAGTGTGACATTATGGGCTTGATAATTTAGGAGTTAAGTGTTAAAATGGCTAGTGGTACGGACGGCGCTTCACATAAGTAAGGTCCGTGGTTCAAAACCCAGCGCACACCACTAGATTTTTCGAAATCTATGTATATGTGGATATAAGCCATTGGCTCGGGGTGAGGGAAAACACCGTGAGGAAACCTGCACATTCAGATAGTTTTTGACTTTAGTTCAGTAAGATCTGAATGTGTAACCATGATCCAATCTGTCTGGTTCCCTTCTGGGTCTAATGGGAGTCGCTTCACAGTAATAACAAGACTCGCCAATCCTGGATCAGGGTCAAAGCGGGCCCCGCATAGAAACGGGATAACGCTAGGAAGAAGAAGAAGTGTTAAAAATGTCGACGAAAGTTTAAAATCTTTAATTATTATAAGATAACGTATATTTGCAAAATGCAGAAACTAAAAATCAAAATACACCATCAGAGCCGACTTTATGATAAAACGATATAATTCGAATAAATTTAAAGGTCGATGGCCGTTTGAAATAAGTATTCTATTTTTATTGGAGATAAACCTCAATTGGAAATTTACCTCAACCCGAATACAAGAGATACTTGAAAGGTTTAAGGTGCGTTTCTAACATGGCTTAGTTTCAAGTATGATTTGCACGAAACATGTTTTGTGCCTTTTCTGAATAAAATGCGCTAAGTTTAAAAGTAAGCAGTTCTTTTTAAACAAAAAAGTATCTTTCACATTCATACACTTAATCTTTGAATTCGTAAGCTGTAGTTGACTACAAATATTCATAAAACTAGCGGCAGCCCGCGTCTCCGTCGTCCTTCCTCGCCAAATGGACTATCCAACACAAAAATATTTTTTCAAATCGGTCCAGTAGTTCCTGAGATTAGCGCGTTCAAACAAACAAACAAACAAACAAACAAACATACAAACAAACTCTTCAGCTTTATATATTAGTGTAGATATTAATTCTTAAAAAGTAAGTGTTCATGAAACAAATAATTAAAAATTAATCGCAACAATAAAACGATACCTTTACAAACTCGCGGAGTAACCAGAGCGCCGAGACAAACCCAAAGGGAAATAAAGAAATCCAAAAGCTATCGGTTCTGTAACTGTTTGTTTATTCAAAGTGGCTCCCTCAGGATGAAATGGAGTGTAATTCACTGATCTTCCCTTCAGTTTTCACTCTTTGACTTTGATTTGATAGTTTTTGTCAATGCACGAGGTCAATGGTTCGAATCGTACGACACACTTGATTCACTGAATCTTTAATGAATGAATCTATATGTATACATAATAAAGCTGGAGAGTTTGTTTGTTTGTTTGTTTAAACGTACTAATCTCAGGACCCACTAGTACCAAATACGGTTAATATGCAAAAAGTAATAGTCTGCATATAGTTCCTGGATTTATCGACGACTTTTCGTACATAAGTAATAGAAATCGACTTATCACGTGTTCAAACCGAACAAATATCTTGCGTTAAAAGAGCATAAAATACATCTATTTTCAAACCGCTCAAATGAATCGAGGCCATCCAATGTCGTAGTGTATTCCGTGGTTGCTTGAATAAACAAAAAGCCTCAGTCGCTTGACGGCTTGGCTCGGCTCCAGCGGAGCAAAACTGATATACAGCGGTCACACGTGCGCCTCAGTCGACAAAACTTGCTCCTGGGTAATGATTTAGAGGGTTGGTGACATGTGGTAAAAATATGCATGCATCAAAAACATCGATTGATTCCGTAACTTTGTTGATGAGCATTTCTATACATGGTAAGGTAGGAAGGTATGGCAGGTCTCTAGATCTAAGAGTCGTGCGTCATATTACTGCAAGAGACAAAGAAAAATGTGAACATAGTGGTACGTTTCATTCTAAAAGATCAAAACATCCATCACTTTCAAGTCGCTCAAATGAATCGAGGCCATCCAATGTCGTAGTGTATTCCGCAATTGCTTGAATAAACAAAAAGCCTGAGTCACACGGATGGCTTGGCTCGGCTCCAGCGGAGCAAAACTGATATACTGTGGTCACACCTGCGCCACAGAAAAACCTGGTCTTGAGTCATGATTTAGAGGGTTGGTGACATGTGGTAAATTCATAGTTACGCCAAAGCGATCGAGGCAGATTGTTGATTAGATTTGAAGGCTGCTGATGTTCAAAGCAACATTAATTGTGGTATTTCAAATATCGGAATATGCTGGTAGTAATCTATTTTTAAGGAAAACATTTTATTATAATTACCACTGTTAGTATACATGGTAAGAAGGCCGATATTCGTAGTTTTGTAACTAACCTCGGAGGCATATGAATCAATGTTGTTTAGAGAGGATTAAAAAAAATGCGTTTATAATGTTTTAATTAGGTCAAATTGCTCAAAAGATACGATAATCGACGATGGTAATAAAACAAATATAAAATGAATAAAACGAATATCGTAATACTATCAAAGAAACAGCGTGTTTGCCCCACAATGTATAAGCACCTTACTCACTACCTTTCTACGGGAAAGAATCTACTTAAACATAATCCGTTCGAATTCTATTAAGCATCGCAAAATGCAAATCCTTTCTGTGTAAAGGTAATAAGTTTCCAGTAATCTTCCTTCGATATAATCCGCTGAATAAATAATGCTAAGACGCTAAATTCGTCTTGGGGCGTTCAAACGAATCGGTTCCGAGTTGGCGGGCATTCCGAATCCGCTGGATATTGTTAACTTGGAATTTGTAAATAAGTTCGCAGGTTTGGGGCACAGTGAATACAATTACAAAGATGGTAACATATTATTTAAACAAGTATAAATATCACGACATTAATTCGCTAAAAAGTAATACAACACTACTGATGTGTAGAGGATTCCGTAGGCGACTGCCTTTCGTCCATTTGTTTTTTTTTTTCTTTAACGACGATGATGCAATCTGGCGTATTGGACAAGTGGTATAGTCCGATAATTTAGCAACAGCGAATTTTAGCCACGGGCACTTTAAAAATCCGATCCTTAACTTATTCTCTCGACGATGACAGAGTTCTGCCTTTTACCAAAAGTGAGGAGTGCACAATCGTGCATACATCATTTACCTACGAGTATATTCTGCGTAGGCAGTTAGTTAACAAAAAGATTGGCAACTGCAGCCTGAATATAAAGAGCAGCCGCCCGCAACTCCGTCCGTGTGGAATTCGGATCCCGAACTCATAGTATTGTAGTAGTTTTCAAATTGAACCAGCAGTTCCTTATATTAGCGCGTTCAAACAAACAAACGAACTCTTCATCTTTATTATATTTGTATATGGATATATAGGTTATAAATTAACCTTGCTATTGTCTGTTTCACTGTGTCAATAGCAAGAAGTGTCGGAAAGTTGGATTCGGGTTGAAAATTTCAGTATTACCAGAACGAGGTAGATCTTTTAGTAATTTCTTAAAGGAGTTTTCGTTATAGAAAGTAATAGAAAGAAACCGAACCCATTTGAATAATGGATTTTCGTTGAATAGGGCTTTCGTTTCATTGTGCTCGCGTTAGGCATATGAAATAAAGTTTTTGTTGTATAAGATACTCTTACTTTTGTAGTAAAGTAAGTGATTGGATTACTATATCTATTGAAATGTCTAGCCAATTATCTAGATTAGGTTTTACATTCGTTGTGGAAAACAATATAATGAAGATAACTGAAATAGTTGGATCAACGACTCGTTTAGTAGTTTGTCCTGCCTAATGCGGGATTCGTGGGTTCATAACCACACATGTATGGATGTTCAAAATATGATCTTAAACTCACATTTTCGTCCTACTTTGATCCGATTTATTTCGGTCTGATCCACCTCTTATGATTCTTATTAAACCTATATTCAACTGTTAAAGCCCTTATTTTTAACTTTTCTGAAAAATATTCTCAGGACAGCTTGATTAGTAATAAGCAAATAATATAGATATTGCTTGCCTTAAGCAGTCTTAAGACCTTACAATAATTTTCGTGGAGTTTAATACCCACTCATTAGCACAAAAATACACCTTGCGACTGATCTTTATTAATTACAGTAAAAGCAGAGAAATATAAAATATAAATTATACTGTTTGTCATCGCACGCTATTTGCTTAGGACTGGAACGGTATTATGAAAAGCTCTCTGTTTTGTGACACTCGACTTTAAGCTTATTTGTGCGAATGCAATGTTTTTAGAGCTATTATTTTGTCCTTGTTGAAAACAGGGTTATCTTGGGTTTTACTAAAAGGTTAGTATGACTGTAAGATATCTTTACTAATCTATGTATTTGTGCTTGAAAAATATGAAAAGAGATATCAATACTTTAGACACCACCAACTTTTAAACGCTGGTCTATAGGTACCTTATTGTGTTTTCCGAGCAAGAGACAGACTGGAACACAATTGACTTAGGAACTGGTCGCTGAACCTAAGCGTTTGATTAAAATACGATCGTCACTGCGCCCAGAACTATCACCCAAGTCAGCCTATACTCTGCCTGTATACCAAATTTCATTAAAATCCGTTCAGTAGTTTCAGCGTGATTGAAGGACAAACGTCCAAACCAATAAACTTTCGCATTTATAACATTAGTAAGAATGATAAAAACCTTCCTACGTTCATATAAGATTTCCAGACTTCCTGCTAACACGCCTGCTAACAGTCTCGACATGGAACATCTTCAGGTCATCTTATTACCAGTGAGTGTGCAAAGTGTCTAAACGTCGAGTCTCGCGCAGCTGACGACGGATAGTGCCGGCACGACAGGCTAATGTGGCCAGAAGTTGAGTTTTCTATGAGATTTTCTATTGTAGTACAAATGTTGATTTCATAGATATTCAAAATATGGGACGAAGTGAGGAATATTTTCATAGGAAACTCTTATGCCCTAACTCATGAATAACGGTGGGAGAGCAAACTGCTACGACCGGCACAAAACCATCGAATTACCAGTGCAATTTACATCCATAATTTCTAGACTTTACTATAAGTTAATTTTAATTGAGGGCCATCCCCCACGCTGCCCAAAACAAAACGGGAGCGTTTCCCGCAAAACCTTAATTGTAACTTAGTTTTCATCACATTAACACAAATGGTAATAAATCTGTGCTAAGATATTTATGGCTTAGCACTGATGATTTATCATTTGTAACCCTTTGAACTAACGTATAGGTGTAATAAGACCTAGTTCTTAAATAGCCTCAAGTTCCATTCGTATACCATGAAGTCCTCCACACACAGCTGAAACGAAGATCAAGTTTGATTCGTATTCTATTAAATCCTCCACAGCTAAAACGAATGCAGACCCTACCGTCACGCGACCGCATGCCTGCATGCGCCTCTCGCCCGCATCCTGCATACCTGATAGACGCGGGCGGTGTCGTGCGATGCGGGAAAATGCGGGTAAGAATCCGACGTGTCCCACCGGCTCCATGTCGGTCCCGTCATCGGACTTCATAATGCGGAATTGGATTGAAACTCGCGCCGCTTGAATCACATTCACGCTCAAAGTAATATTATGTGACGGGTTTTCGCTTGAACATTCACGTTCAAGCTAATATGTGACTGCTACTGTGACGTCGTATTATAATGTTCCTTTTGCTAGTCTAAATCTATACTTACTAATATTATAAAGCTGAAGAGTTCGTTTGTTTGAAACAAAAATATATTTCTGCGTTGGATAGTCCATTAGTCGAGAATTTAAGCCAGAACGAGTAAAACACTGTCTGTGCGGAAACCGAATTCGACACGCACGGAGCCGCGGGCAGCTGCTTGTTGATAAATAAAATGCAAATGGGTAGACGTATTCAAATACTTTTATGGACGTCCATGACTGGAATAGCAATGAAAATTTGGCGAATTTTCCATCACACAACTGTTCGACCCCAGCGGAACTTAACCTCACTACCCTCGGATTTGCGGTCACTAACAAATAGATCACCGGTATAACGCTAAGGTGCAATTCATACATGTAAAAATTAAAACGAACAAATAAAATACACATGTACATTTGTACAACAATATTCTTCATACAACAATGTTTTACATGGAAATCGATTTAGTATGAGTGTCTCGTGTAGCCTACTTTTCAACCACAAGCCCGCTCCACTTATTGCATTACAATTTTATACGAGTTGTACGAGTATTTGTAAAATGCTTACGTCACGTGGTAAATAATAAAATTTGCGTGATTTTGGTGATTTTTATAAATATATCAACGTTTACCATACTTATATTATGATAATACCTCAACACTTTTAAAATCATCATCTAGGTATTTAATTTAAATGTCTTACTGAATTTAGATTTTTTAATATACACATATTAGAAAAGATATTTACATAAGGTGAACTTATTAATCATATCATGAACGTCAAGATCGGTGTTAAATCGGTAACGTTTAATACTAATTTAGTGGTAATGGTCGCTAGAGATTGAACCACGACACGACATTTCGCGTGAGCAAAGCGTTTTATCCTTCGATAACTTACATAATCTTGACCAAAAAGTTGTTATTAATTAATATATTCAAACAAATAAAAAAATCAAAAACTTTACACAAAAAACTTAAATGATAACGTAACATTTTGTACCATTTTACATAACCGAAATGAACAGTGGTATTACAAATATACTTAAATAGATACATATAACACCCAGACCAGGACAAACAGACATGTTCATGCACACAAATGTTTGTCCTGTGCGGGGATCGAACCCGCGACCTCTTGCGTAATAGGCAACATCTTAACCATTACACCAAGCGGGTCGTCATAATGAATAAACCACACGGCCTGGAACCAAACGTGTTACGTATTGATATTTTTCTACGATCAAGTTATAAAGTACTCGTAATATTATAACAATCAACAACTCATACAGCTAACTGCTTAATTCTCATGCACAAAATAGTTGTCAGTCGCCTTCTGATGAATAATGAGCGTCGGTTTCAACGGAAGGTGTTCCAAAAACCTTTCAATAACTTCCAGAGATAGCTTCATACATTCGAGGCACGTAGGTACTCCAAATAATACGGTGCGAACAGCAACTAAAAACCGGGACGCAGTCGTCAATTGCAAGAATTGCATCTATATTTCACTATGGGTCGTTGCAATACTTTTTCCTCGGCCCATATCCCGGTTTATGGAGTATGCAGTCCACACCTGTGTGATGTACGTACGAATAAACGGAAAGTCAAACACCACGGGATAATCCTGGCTCCGTTCCACCTGGGTTGCTGGCCGGCTCCCAAAAAATAATAAAAATATACTAGTGTTTATATACTGCGGCTCTGGGGAAATCATATAGCTTTTATGGTTTGTACCTGGCACAAGTATTTTATACATATTTTTTTCCGGGAAAGACCGTAATATTTGATAAAAAAAAATATTGAACTGTTTTTAAGTTCACACACCTTTATATATTTTTTTCTCGGCAGGTGTATATTTTTGAAAGTTAGAAAGTGTTCCAATATTTTATTATGTTCGACGCATTTTTAGTTCAGAAATTCGTTTGCTATCAAAGTGACTCATTTGTATTTTGGTGATTGCAGAGACCATTATTTTTCGTCTGTAGAAATAATAACAAATGAAGAATACGTATGATTTTTGTTACCGCAAATTAATTTTGGTACGATTGTACCCATAAATCTCTCAGGACAAAATATTCCTGTGATTTACGACCCATGACCGTAACCTGCTAACAATAATTTATCCTTTTTCCACGTAGTAGGCAACTACGCAGTCCAAATTTCCTACAATAGACTTCACCCCTTTAAAACCACTACATTTGACATTTTACACCAAGCAATCGCCGAGCCGGTTCGATTTCCGTAGAGGAAAGAGAAATATCATTAGTACTTCATATGCATTCATTCATTAAAAAAGTCTTCATGCACTCATTTATTACGAGATCAGTTATTGAGTGACCTAAAACGCATTATTAGCACACAACATAGATAAAGTTAAAAAAAGTTCTGTAAAAATACAAAACATATTATGATGGAATAATATGACGTAGACATGTAATACAATACCTTCCGGCCGTATTCGGCCATGGCGGCCGATCTTACGATCAGCCAGATCGCAGGCTATATTATAGTGCACAAGTGAGTGCGCAAGCACAGGTGGACTCCCTATTCCTTCACTCTCATAATTCGATGGGAAAGCAATCTGACACATATAAACGTGCTTTCATTAAAAAAAAAACTTTTTTATCAAACTAATTTTCTGTAATACAAATCCAGTGGACCTAGGAATCATGTGATTAAAGACCTATGGTCAAAGCCTGCTGTTCCAACCATTAGACCAACGAGGCATACATTGTCGGATTATCCTACAGAGCGTTTTTCGCTGGCCGGCCGCCAACTGATAATTAATAGTTTCGACGAAGCGTTTGGATGGATGAAAGCAAAGTTGAGAAATATAGGGATAAAACAAAAGTATTTAACGTTTTTTTGTAACATGAGCGGTTTAACAGCTTTGGTACAGACATAATTATGCTCAATGCTGACAAACCAAAGCGATTTTCGAGGATAAAAATATATGGAGTTTAGAGGATAAAAATATCTGTACAACAAAAGCTTTCAGCCCACCAAATGTAAATCGTTAATACGAAAAGTAAATGCAGAACTTCAGTGTCAAGGTAGGTATGGTCATAGGTTTTGCAATCTTCACCTTCATCTTCGATCTGTGTTCGCAATGTTAATGCATCGCAAAAATCATACTACTTTGTGAGGACATTGGAAAGGTATTTAGCCCCGAAAAACTAGAATATCTCAAGCCTTCGGCTTGAATTATATCGCGTCCCTCTTAGAGTGCCCTTAGCAGCCCCCATTTTTGCTCAAAAGGGGGCAAAAGGGCAAGCAATTGATCAATACCTGAGCTATTTTAAATGTATCGAAAATGCTTTCTCGGCCTTCAAAAATAAAGTCCTCCGGTATTTCCTATGTGATGTACCGAATTTTTGAAATTTTGCTCTAACACCAAATGAAAATCATTAAAATAAAGCTTTCTATAGTCAGTAAAATCTATAACGTGGGACCTAACATATCTTGATCACTTGTGTTAAAGATACTGGTACCATCAGTGGAATTTATTTATAGTCCAGTTATTCATGGACAATAATATTTGTCATGTACAGGCATTGAACTTACGACGTCTGTTAAACCATTAATTAACATGCATCTTTTTGACCAAATATACCACCAGTATGAGTAAGTCAAATTGGAGTAGTAGTCGAAGCAATATTCGTATTCGAAGAGTCCAAATAACTTTCTTAAGATAAGGTCAACGGCGCGTCTGATATTTATTTATTATTTATCACAGGCCAGACCTCGTGGATCGATTTGCAGTTTATATTTAAACACGGTCCAGAGGTCATTCATAATTCAGTTTCGATTATCGCCGAGTCAACGCAACTAGGGAATCTGCAGAGCAAATATCAACTTATTAGTATTCTGCCCGCGTCCAAAAGCTATAGGCAAATGTACGAAAAGGTATACATTGCACAATATTATAATATTCTGCCTAATTTGATTACAATAGTGAGGATAAAATATCCCGAAGAGTAGTATACTGAAATTAAGGAAGAAAATGAAATGAAAAAATATTTTATCTGGGTATATTTTATATTTTATCTAATCATACTACTAAGTTTGAAAAATAGTTTGGATGTTTGACACTACTTCACGCTGAAACTACAAAACAGTATGGGCTGACTTAGGTGGTTGAATACTATTTATCCCGATTAAATGCTACCATAGGATTAAACAGGAATCTAGATACGCGGGCAAAGCAATGGGTAAAAACTAATAAGTTCATAAATAAGAAAATATGTACTAGTTCCCAACTCACTTGTGCAATTAAATATTTTATTTACGAGTATCCCCCGCGCGATAAAGTTGATTTATTGTAAAATACGACTAGGTACGTTTGAAATTCTACGATCATTACAATATCAAAGTAACCTTGCTTATTTGATGTTGTACCGTAATTAATAGCTTGTTTTCAAGTAGAACTCTCGGTACTAATTCAAATGTAGAGGTATATTCTCTCTTACGATGATTATGATCCAATTAGTAAGACTACAAAGCCGGCAACTCACTTCTCATAAACAAAGCTCCTTTAGGGAAATCTGTTAGCGAGCTATAGTATAGTTTATTACATATATTTACCTCTTTGTACCTAAGACTACACGCAAAAAACTATCCCGAGCTGGCCAATTATAGGAATCATCCTACACTAATAAACTCCAAAAAGCGTGGTTGTAAATTAAAAATCTCGTTAGAAGTCGATTTACACGTTGGCACATTAAGTATAGTGAAGTAATTTTAAGCCTTAAAATATAGTATCAGGGACAGGGGGGAAACCATCAGGCATTAAAAATTAATCTAGGACCACGCACAAGACGTTAAACCTATATTTCACCAATATCTTAGGGTTGTTTCTTTATTCATTCTATTTATTTATATATTTTCTTAATTATTTTATAGCTACTGCGACATGTTTTTTCATTTTTATTTGTGTAAATGTGCTGAGATTCATAATTGTCTTTTTAAGTCGGTGCTTAAGTTTAAGCATTAAGAGGGCGCATCAATTTCGACACCCATCGGATCGCACCCGCGCGCTTCCTCGGCCCCCTCTCGTCCTATGACTTCAACGCAATGAGACAGAGGTCGCCACTTCAATTTGTTTCGGGCGATTCCGCACAGTATTCAAAGTAAATCAGATAAAAATTGTCAAAGAGAGTATTGGAAGCAGGATGACGTAACTATGCGTTGGAAAGCTAGTAATACATAAATGTTAGTATTATAATGATTTATTTTGTTTATGCTTTGAGTGACTTGTATTGTACTTTTTTCTGGTAGTTATTAATAAGCAAAGGTACGCGCAAGTTATTTACTTAATAATTGTATAATATGTTTTATTAATATTAACTACAAAATCTTTGTAAATTTTAATTTAATCTTTAAATTTTAATTTTGTCTTCCAATTTTTGATTTTACTTTAAATGTTTTAAATCTGCATGATTCCTCACACATGGCAGCAAATGGCATCTACGACAGCAACTGTTTTTCGATACGTAATAGAACTGTGACTGACTCGTCTTTCTCGCTCGAGTATTGTTGTGTGTATTAAGACAAATACCCTCATTAAAATTGAGAAAAATGGAAATACTAACATAAAATCAGATCTACTAATAAATGATTTACTTAGTTACTACTAGTGCTTGTGTTAAACGTACAGAATAATTACTAATTGTTATCCAGTGTTTCTCAGTGAAAGTGAATAACATGTATTCTGTAATTGAGAAATAAATGTCTTAAACCGTAAACCGTAATTTTGCACCTTTACATCTAATTAGACTTAAAATAAAGAATTGCTCAAAGAGAAAAGGACATTATAAGATACAAGATTTTTTAAATAACGTCGACAATAATTTGTGAATTTATCAAATTCTTATCGCTGTGCACATGAATAAGAATGAGAACCATGTCATTCTTATTATTCTAGATTTTTAATTATTTAACTGACGTAGGTATCTGAAAACCAATGGCAATACAAAAAATCTTTAAAAAAAGATTTATTTGTATTTTCCATTTCCTGAGAACGGCCAGGCCCGTTTAAGTGCTAGTAGGTTTAAAAAAAGACGTGTTAAATCGTTGTTAATCAACTTGTAAGAATTAATGAACATTAATTAATTTGCAATGTGCTATATTTACAATGATTGCATAAAAATAATTACGGCCTGGTTAATTTTAATGTGTTTTGAAATAAGGCCCCATCTGCATCGCCACAATATAGAGTTCCGTTACTACACCAACACAGTGTGGTTAGGAGCTCGGTACCCGAGCTGGATCGACTGCTTGGCAGAACTATTTCTTACTTTTAGGGAATGGGTAGTACTCCTAAATTTCTTAATTCTACAAAATTATTATACTAGTTTAAAAAACGTAGGTAAACATATTTGTGAAATACAAAATTTTTGATTTTAAAATACAGTGTAATTTTTTTGCAGTTGCATGTACCGCAATTCGGTGAAATTAACGTCTCCCTTACCTATAGTATCATTTACTATGAGTTGCATGATTCCCACACACACAGACACACTACTGATTCCCGTCAACCATATCAAAATCGAAATATACTACATATATTTATGTAGATCTCGGTGTGGCACTTTTAAATCGTCAATAATAATAGCACAATACTGAAAAATTCTACTACCGACTTTAGGAAGCAGTAATCTATAGGCAAGAAAGTTGAAAGTTGCTTTTTGAAACACCATTTTTTTGAACGGGTTTAATTTATCTTGCCTCGTTGTAACATTATTTTTCAATACATTTTCTTTCGTACTCTCACTATGTCATACAGTTACTCTTGCACAGTTTAAATATTAAAATATTTTTCGACGGGCCCGTTGGTCTAGTGGCTAGAGACCCTGGCTACGAAACCAAGGGTCGCGGGTTCGAATCCCGCTAGGGGCAAATGTTTGTGTGATGAACATCGGCATTTGTACTCGAGTCATGGATGTTTATAAAAGTATTTAAGTATGTCTATCCGTTCCCTAGCTTCCATAGTACAAGCTTTGAGCTTAGTTTGGGGCTAGGCAATTGGTGTGTTTGTCCAAGGCATTTTTATGTATAGATTGTCACGTTTCAAAGGAGCAAAACAAAAACTTCTAAATCGTAAATCTCTTATCTAGTAACAGTAATACACAAAATAAATTATTTACACATTATATTGCCGCAACACCTAATTTATTCGTCCATTTATTGTACACAGTAAAAGACTGATTATGAAAAATAAGTTTTAATAGTTTAGGCTGGAATTGTAAACTTTCAATTTCAAATTGCTACTAAGTCTTCCAACAAGCGACTATTTGAAAGCATCGTTCTTTCTTGCATATACTGTTCTCGGCCGATCCGTCATTCACGTCAATCCTTATAATAATTTTACGAAATATTTTTTCGAGCCGGGAGAGTACTGAATCATAGTCTTCTCGTCTCAACGGAGAGGTTGCGACTAACCGATGAAACAAAACATGCCTGTGACACGCGCCAGGTGCGACAGACGATAGCTTACTGCGCGGAATATGAACGTAGTAAGCGCCAAACTAGTTTTCTTTGAATTACTCGTAAAATATGATATTTTTTCAAAATGTTCTGTGATAAATATTTAGATAATATAATTTGATATTATATGCCAAAATATTGGTTCACCAAAATGCATCGTCTCGGAAATAAATGTAACCAAAAATCAAGTCAGACGCAACTTCAAGATTTTTTTTATCAATGAAAATTGCAATTTTTTCAATATTTTCTGTGATAACTATTTAGGAACGATGCTTGAATATCTACGATTTTTTTTCCGGGTCATTTAAAGTTCATTTTCGGGGTTTAAAATGTGTTTGAAAATACGCGATATTTTTTACACCCCCTCTTAACGACCTCTTCACCAAAAGCAAAAAGAGTTTCACATGATATTCATTGCAGTTCTTAATGGCCACTACCTTTGCATAGTAACGAGAATATTATGAGCTCCAGTGTCTTATAAAAAGTTGGATTGCACGCGAAAACATAAATTGTCCGTTCATTTGCATTTTACGTAGTTAATTTAGTTAATTTATTCCATCTAGATAGTCTAGGTTCCGACTCACTTCCGCTCGTGACTTCGATCTGCCACTGAAATGTTATTTATAGCACGTTGGCCTGCCTCCCTTAGCGCAGTGGATAGCACAGACGCACTCTAAAGCATCCTGGCGTTACTTTTTGGGCTCAAATTCCGGCTTAGACTTCATTTTACGGAGTGGGAAGGAAGCAGATGAACAAACTTAAGTTATTCTTGAAGATAAATGATAACATTCGCCTCAAAATTATCTACTAACCACATATTAAAATTCAGCTCATTATTTGGGTATCTTTTTAACGAGATTTGGCATACATGCCCAAGCCAAAATAGTATAAAGTGACGTAACAACTTAAGCATAGATAGAACTTATATGGCGACAACTGATCGAAATATGCATAGATCTATACAGCCACCAAAAACGATGTCTCACTGGCGCTGTATGAATCTTTTGAAATAGATGCATGAGGCCTAACTAACTGTCCTCAACGGGATCAAAACACCTACCAAGCTCAAATACTCCTTCTAATAAGCCTACGGCAACATCCTCCTATTAACAAGGAATATAAATCTTACCCACGCGACCGTCCGGAGCGCCTCAGATCCTTGGTCTATTACCGAGGCTGGCGCTGCCTCAGATTTATGCCTCGCCGCGGACCTGCGTAATATCCTGTCACAGGACGTATCTGCATTGAAATACTGGCCTAGCTGAATGTGCCTTCTTTGTTATACGTAGACAAATAGGATAGGAGATATACGAGGAGTGTTATCGAAGCGACTTAAAACGGCGGCGGTACAAAGGTCCTAGATAACGTCAGGGTTTTGAACCCTGGTTTTATCCATTTTTGGCTGTGTCCTTATTTGTTCTAGTTTAGGATGTGAATGTTTACCTTTTATTTAGTTTTATTTATTTTTATGTTAGTAGGAGAGTCTATGCCATAAAAAAAAAATTAAAGTGTCTTAAACCGGTCTGCTCCAAATATGATTTGCCTGCACATCTATATCTATACTAATATATAAAGCTGAAGAGTTTGTTTGTATGTTTGTTTGTTTGTTTGTATGTTTGTTTGTTTGAACGCGCTAATTTCAGGAACTACTGGACCGATTTGAAAAATTCTTTTTGTGTTGGATAGGTAGTCCATTCGACGAG
The DNA here is from genome assembly GCA_958496325.1 of Nomophila noctuella. Lineage (NCBI taxonomy): Eukaryota > Metazoa > Arthropoda > Insecta > Lepidoptera > Crambidae > Nomophila > Nomophila noctuella. The sequence goes on along the minus strand of OY292497.1, from coordinate 1,358,612 downwards.
GAAGGCTTTAGGCTATTGAAAATCGAAATCCACGCGGACGGAGTCGCGGGCGGCCGCTAGTAACTAAATAAAAAATATAAAAATAATTACTTACAACTATTAATCATCCGAATATAGAAATCCTCCCTTTTAAAGTCGGTATAGAAGCTTTGCAAAGTGCGTTATTGCGTTATCCGTACCAATATCCTTGCCTGCATAACGCGTAAGTTATTCATGGGTATGTAAATGCAATAGGTTTGATTACACGCGTGCACTGCCGGTACCTACTACACGGCGCACGAATTGCAACCTGCCGACCAATCAGCCAGTAGTGACGTTCAGAACGAAGCGAGAAGGTAGTTTGTGGAATTAATCTTTACATTTTGAAATAATTATTTCTCAACCTTTTTAATACTGTCTGACACTGAGTTTATTGCTTGTGATGGCCGTCAAAAAAAATTATAACAATCATTGCACCAGTTCAAAGACATTTATGGTGTGCAGAAACCGAAATCCACACGGACAGAGTCGCGAGCGGCCGGTAGTATTATGTAAAAGGAAGTTTAATTATAATTATTTTTATTTAAGGGAACACTATTCCTCAATAATGATAAATTAAAACCTCCATGTCATAGCCTTTGATTAATTTGTCTTTTGTTTCATCAAAGATTTTAGCATTTTTGTTTACATTCGAGTAAAAGTGCCGCGTCCACAGACCTATTTGTTCGCAGCTAACCAAATCTCGGCCCAAGAAAGCAATCAAGTTCGGTTTGCACAGCTATGCGGTTGAGCTGCACAAACTAATATATACCAGATGTCATACATGTACTTTTGTACTGATACAGTGATCATGGACACAATCCTTACCCTGGACATTATGAATATTATACTACAAGTTAAGCAACGTAATAAAAGTAGGCCTACCGCTGCGCGCTTCTAAAAATGTACGCGCGTACCTACTTCTAGTCAATAAAAAGGGGTTATTATATCATCATCATCATCATCATCCTTCCGCAGTCCGCTGTGGCAACACGCATCCATTTCCAGCCAGCCATCTTTCGCAAATCGTCACTCCACCTAGCCTGAATTACAAGCGTCCTACACTACGATGTCTTGGACACATGTTATTATATCAATGTCGTATTATTCCAACTTTAATGTAAAATCGCCAAATCCTGAATTACAATTCAATCGATCCCAAACAAATAGGGACACGAACCATATACATTGTAACGTAAAACCAGCTAAAATTACGATGAAAATCGGCATATTAGTGTTTTAGCAAATTGCTTGCACAAATAACATTAGTACGTCCAAATAGTTGCAAATCCCTAGCTGAATTGCATGTTTGTGGCTAGCGTTGCTGGCGAGCTCGTGAAATATCGATAAATACTCGTAGCTTATCCTAACTACTGTTTTTAAACATTTATGTAGAAAGTATTAAAAGTCAGACCTGTCCCTTGTATTGGCCGCGGGAATTGATGGCTGCATTACCCGTAGTTACTTTGTTGAGTGGCGTAGGTATGCAACGTTATGATGAACCATTGAGGTAGGTATCACAACTATGTATAGAGTAGACACCGCGAAGATATACTTTCTTATACGCACTGTTATACTGTTATATGGACTACAGTTGCCGTCTATTGTAATATTTTTTTTTTATGTTGGAACTACCGTCTTGTGTTTTTAAACAATACAAATTATTACAGGACGAAAAATAAAGATAGACCCTTCCCTCCTAGTTAACGAGTGTGCAATCGAGTACTAAATCTATGCGTCTTCTATGCGTAGTACCTACTCGTATTAATACCTCAATGTTATGGGCAGACGTAATTTCTATATTGGTGAGAACGCTTTATACATAATGATGTTAGACAGAAACCCTAAAATGTCGTTGTCACACCATATTGGCTTGATAGACAATTTCAATATGAATTTGGATACATAATAATAATTGTCATGTAAAAGGGAATTACTACCAACCTGACAACGATGGGGCCCGGTTCGCCTACCTCCCGCTCGTTCACACTACACACACTACACTTCACACAAACCGAAAGTTTCACGTTTTGTACACGACTATAGTACGGGTCTATCACACACAGCACTCACTACACTTTGAACTCACCATTTCAATCCATTAGTCCACAAAATATTGCTCCGGGTAAAATACGAGCGCAGGCGTTGCGTCGCTCCGCGCCATGATCGAAAAAACTAACGTCAAAATGCACGACCTACCTACACAGACTATAACTTTTTTCTAGTCCTTGCCTACAACAACTAAAATGCCACAAATGTCAAGCAATAATATTTTCAAATGTTTTTTTTTTATTTAATGTTGTAAATAAATCTAAATGACAAAATGGTTGACAAGAATATTTTTTGTTACGTATAGTAGATAACAAATAAATATTATTATTGCAATTTGGAGTCAAATTTATTAAACAAAAAAAACACCCAGACTGTCAATCAAAACTCAATCCATATTTTCCAAGGAGGTTACTTTATGTTTGTCATTTGTTTTTTTCTTTGCTTTTTAATTACTTTTTTTTTAAATTCAAACATAATATTCGTGTTCATACAGCCTTGTTCTTCATATTAAATAGGTAAGTGTTTAACACGTTAATTAAAAGCGTAAATCGATAAGTTTTTTTTTTACATTAAACATGATAATTGCGTCTGTTTTTTTTTTTGTTAAATGATACCAAAAATTTTATTTACGTATTCATGCTATTTTTTTCCTATTTTTTTTTTTTAATTTTCTATCTATCTTGACAAAGACTTTTAACCTTATCTGTATGCGATTGGCAATGGCGTTTGGCACATACATTTGCAAAGCGTTAGTCTATTTTTTTTTCTGCTTTTTTGCACAGCGTTGCAAATGTTTTATCTGTCGACAGAACTATCGATAGTTTTGCGGCGCTAATTGGCATGAAATACGATCCGCAATTCAGCCATTGATTAAACTAAATAATCATGCATATGATAGTTACTATGAAATGTAACAATAAAGATGGATGGAAATGTTCACGCCCAAAGCTATGTAGTAATAATGCACTAACTTTACACGTTAATATATTTCCACCCAGAGCAAAAGTTTGAAATAGATTTTTTTTGGGAAAGAAAATCCTTCTTTAATTATTCAATGTTTTTTATGATAATTTGTTGCTGTTTCGTTACATACCTATCGTTATATCATATTGCCGAATAAATTATTTCGTTCATTTCATATCAACATAAACCCTAATATTAAAGTAATTAAAGAAAGAAAATACATTTATTGAGGTTTTTTGCCAATAAATGTATTTTCTTTCTTCTTTCAAAAAAAAGCTTCTTATCATTCCCATTATTCCTGTTAAAGTGTAAATAAATAATGACTAAACTTCACTTCGATTTTAGTTTATCTTACAACAATGGTATTTTATACCTGCTCGTAATACAAACTTTTAATGTTATAAAAAGTTACCAGTATGCAGGGAAGAATATCAGCATGGCGACCAGACCAAAATGGCGGACTAATTTATTCCAACTACAATACTACGAAAATGAGCGGGAAACTGGACCCTGGTATATGCCTCCGTTGCTAATGAACGTAATTATTTCCTCCTCGCAATCGCCCGAGGATGGAAACATCGGTAATATTATCGACTACGTTTTTCCGACCCACCGAATACTAATGTGATGCAGTAAAAACTCCCATTCCCATTTCGTATTACTCAATATTAGGGTTGGTAGCAAAAGTGAAATATTCTGCAATAGTCGCTGGGGAAAAATCTGAGCCTCAAGTTTCCTTACTTAAATAAATATTTTTTCTGGTACCTTTTTCAATAATCTACTAGGTACTTTTGCAAAAAGATTAATTTGTTATTTTTCAATTTAATCTTTACTGATGTATGCTAATTGTGCAAATACAAAATTTAAGAAGAAATTTACACGTCGATTCGATAATAAAAATTCAGTTGTTCCGTGAGTCATAATCACAACAATTACAAACTGCCTATTCAGTCTTGGGATAGAACCAGACGCAAAATAAAACACATTTCTAGCTCCTCGCACTTTTATTTTACACGAACACGAACTAACTTCATCCGCAGCAGAAATTAACAAATTCGCTGTCGTAACCGAAAACAGAACGGGGCCAAGTTAGAAAAGTTCACGTCCTAATTTGAGTTGCCCTCGGGACTCAAACCCGGTACCCCCTGGCAGAGAATAATTAGGTCACGGCAGTACTGACGTCGTGCTACTTAATAAAGATCTTGGCATAAATTCTAGCATTCCATGTTTAAATACGCTACCAACTCTTACATGTCCCATGATATTTTAAAAGTGTGATATCATAATAAGAGCTTCGTAAAATGAAATGTTGAAGTAATTGACGTCACGTAGTTGGTTCCGGCTCGAAGAACCAGGCCGAAGCTTAGCAGGGCAGGTAGTATTGAAAGACTTTCTGAACTGTAATTTAGGATTATTGGCTAGTTCTAAGAGGGTTCGGGTAGACGTTACAAAGTTTCAGGGCTTTCACAAGAGTTAGATATTTTTTAACAAACCATAGATTAAAATCGTTAGATGTTCCCTCCCAAACTTCGACCCTATCTGAAATTGGCACTAAAGTAAGAGCGACAGTCGCTTCTTAGAGCAATGACAGCACGTTGAATGTCACCCGTTTAAGGTTCAAATGTGTGAAGCTGTTTTTACGAAAAGGTGGACAAAATGCAGTGTCTTTTTGCAGTGCAGTAATATTTCTAAAAACACAAATTAAGCTAAAGGTGTAACGTTTCATGCATTAGTGCTTAAATTGTATTAATTTATCAATTGTTTTTCATTCCGTTACCATTGACATAACCTCATGTAGTGTTAGCTTGATTCGCTGGATGGCGTACGTAAGTCAAAATATTACCACGTTTTCTGATGTAAAGGCATATACTCGTATAAATATAGATTTAAATCTATGGAATAAACCACATTTTATTTCATTGAGCTCGCAACCCTATCGCACGCGGCCTGATTCAATATAACGAGTAATCCCTAGCGGTGTTCATATTTCTCCGTTTCGTGAAATGTTTTAACAAAGGTTGAAAAGTAGAATTTATGGAAAGTTCGCCATTTTAAAGAATAATGGAAACCTCGTATTTTATTTAAACCTTTAAAGTTCAAATTTGAAATGCGATTTACTGCCGCTGTTATTAAGATATACACCTATGTTAGGAGTGTTCTCGAATACTGCAGTAACATCTGGAACCCACAGTATGTCACACATACCCAAAATATAGAAAAAATACAGATAAAATTTTTGAAGCACCTAAATTATCGCAGTAATTTTCGTGCGCACTCTGACTATGTAGGCGCGTGTGCTTTTCATCACCTGCTGACGCTTGAAAATAGACGTAATCTTCTCGACATGACCTTTTTATATAAAATATGCAATAATGATATAGACAGCACGGATCTAGTATCCAGAACTTTAACTCTGAGAGCTCCCTCAACCCGAACCAGACACACAAAACTTTTTAGTTGCAAATCAGTGCACAGTAATTATGCTCAGAACTCTGTCATACGTCGCCTTCAGATCGAACGTTGTCTCTCTTATTTTTATGTCATACAAATATATTTAAAATCCGTCATTAGCTGTAAGTTTCGAATAAAATTTTTTTGTATTAATTTTTAAGAGCTGTGGATTTTGTGCAAATAAAAATAAAATAAAAAATAAAATAAAAAAAATACGGTTACGGGTTTATGTAAACAAGTTTGTTTTTAATCCGGTACAGCTTTAAAATATATCACGGAACGAATTATGAGCTGAACATGTATGTTCTTTTATATAAACAAAAGAGCTGTAAATATTCAGGATATTATAAAGTAAAATATTAAGAACAAAAAAATCAAAAGACTGCTTGAGCTATAAGTGAAGATTCAGAAGGGACCCATCTCACGCCGACTTTTGAAAAAAAAAACAAACCTTAAATATTATATTATGTATTAATTGCTGCAAATGACTGTTTAAAAGACACATTATTTATTATTGATAGTCGTCGTAGATGTCCATGGGCTGCGGTGATGGCTTTCTATCCATAATACTTACCTGATCGTTTGTGTCCCTGCAACACAAACCACTTTTACTTTAACAACCACTTGACGGTCATTCTTCGGGAACAACCTAAAACAAATAAAAAACACAGTTCCACAAAAAAACATTTAATAAATAATGAAAATGCCAAATAATACTTTGAGTTTAATTCAAACTTTGTAACAGTGTAAGCTTACAAACACAACTTTTTTCAAAGCCTTTTAATAACAACAAGTAACAAAATCAAACAATATTCCACGTTTCGATACGCAGAATTATAATTATATGTATAAAAGGTACCTAAAACACATTCATTTAAACTTTTCGATATAATAGTAATTCATCATTTAGCTTCTTAGACTCAGCTAACTTGGTCTTCTCAGAACGTCGAAACGAAACTCATAAGTTTTTAATCAAATTCATTAATATTGTATGTGGAAATCCTGATTCCTTAACTTAGTAGTAAACTTTGTTAATACTGTATCTGTGAGTTGAGTAATGAACTTGTGACTTTACGTGTAATTGTGAAGGTAGGTACAGTACAAGTAAAAAAATTAAGTAGACCGAAAAAACGCGACCGAAGTTCGGCGGGATTACGCTTGCAGAGTTTTTAAATGTCTGAAGACACACCATGCCGAAATTACGTAGCGTTTTCGTGTAGAAAATGCAATGCTGCCAAACTTCGGTCGCGTATTTTCCGTCTGGTGTGTTTCTACACGAAAGATCAAACGAAATAATAAGTTACAAATATCCAGTAACTGGGTCATCGACTCGAGTATGTTATGGATAACAGTTTTAGTACTTATGAAAAAGTTATTGACTTAAAGTAAAACATTGAAATAACGAAAACAAAGTTTAACAAATAACAGTATTGATGCGTGTAGATACAAAATCAACATAAACTCGACTGCAAAACTTTGCCATTCAGGTTTATTAAGTATATATTTCACAACATCACATACATTGATCTGACCCCCTGTTAAGTAGCTTAAGCACTTGAGTTACAGACATCAGAATCAACAGTGGTATTACAAATATACTTAAATAGATACATATAACACCCAGACCAGGACAAACAGACATGTTCATGCTCACAAATGTTTGTCCTGTGCGACCATTACACCAAGCGGGTCGTCACATTAGGAATAAAATAGTAAATTTAAAACTTTTCATAAATAATGGCACCAATATTTCTCTTTTAATATACTAATAGGCAATAAATTACTTGAATCGTATGAACTGTTAAATTAACACTATACAGGCCATTGAATAAACTTAAACTTACTTACTAGTATGTATTCAAATTTACAATGATTTACTCGTAATTTAAGAGTCAGACACGTTTGTTATACTTACTTATTTTGACTCTGATATATTCGCTTATAACAGTTGATTATAGATTCATAGTAAATCATTACGATAAACTTTTGTGTTTGTTCTATATCGAAGTCCTTTTAACTCTCACAAGGTAGCTGCGTGAAACGGCGTGATGGACGTCTCCACACGGCAGCTCTGGTGCGGCACTCCGGGGCAGAACGTGTCCCAAGGGATGATAATATATGTAGAACTAGCGGCCGCCCGCGACTTCGTCCGCGTGGATGTCGGTTTTCATTATACGAATGTTTTTTCCCGCTGATTCCCGTTCCCGTGGGAATTTCGCAATATCCTTTTGCAATTAAGCATCAAGTTTACTAAGGGACCTGCATGCCAAATTTCAAGCGTCTAACTCAAGTAGTTTAGATTTTCCATACAAACTTTCACCCCCCCATTTCAGGGAAGTGGGGGGTTGGAATGGGTCAAAAAGTAGCCTATGTTCTGTCTCAGGGTCTAAAGATTGTCTGTACCAAATTTCATCAAAATCGGTTGCGAGGTTTAAGCGGGAAAGCGTAACAGACAGACAGACAGACAGACAGACAGACAGACAGACAGAGTTACTTTCGCATTTATAATATTAGTTGGGATGACTGTATTTACCCGTTGTTATACATGGTGGAGACAGAACTGTCACACTTGTATATCGGGATGATACTATCCTACTTGCAGATTTGCTGTGCGTTTGAAGTCTTTCATGACACCTTTCGTATGAAAAAAGACCTCTTTTTTCAAAGTCACTTAGTATATACCAAACACTTTTCTATTGTTCTTTAACCAACACAAATCCTTTCATCCTTCATTAGTTGCATAACCAAGTCTTTTCAACCCTCACAAGGCAGCTGCGTGAACCTCAGACAAGCGCCAATGTTCTCCTCGGGGCTGCGCTTGGCGGTGGCGGGCCCGAAGTGCACGGACACGGCGAACGGCGTGATGGACGTCTCCACGCGGCAGTTCTGGTGAGGCACTCCGGGGCAGAACGTGTCCCATGGGATTAGAATATGAAATAACTGTATTTAACCGTTATTGGACATTGTGGAGACAGAAATGTCTCACTTGTATATCGGGATGATACTAACCTACTTGCAGATTTGCCGTGCGTTTGTTATATAGGTCTTTCATGACACCTTTCGTATGAAAAAAGACCTCTATTTTCAAAGTCACTTAGTACATACCAAACACTTTTCTGACGTTCTTTAACCAACACAAATTCTTTCAACCTTCATTAGTTGTATAACCAAGTCTTTTCAACCCTCGCAAGGCAGCTGCGTGAACCGCAGACAAGCGCCGATGTTCTCCTCGGGGCTGCGCTTGGCGGTGGCGGGCCCGAAGTGCACGGACACCGCGAACGGCGTGATGGACGTCTCCACGCGGCAGTTCTGCTGAGGCACTCCGGGGCAGAAGGTATCCCCGCAGTGGTGGGGGTCGCAGACTCCTGGGATGTAGGAGGTGCTCTGTGGGGAAATGATATGTTACATACTAACAACATGTCACTATGAAATGACTAAGGTTGAATAAGTTAAGAAAGATAAATACATTGAGATAAGAAAGAGGGGCCTCATCTGTCTCATCCGTCACAATTATAAGTGCTCCAGAACCTAATAGAAAGAATGTTCTACCTTCTGGAAGTTAACATAGTAAATAGTTACTAATTTTCAGAAGTGGTTACGACTACTATCCTGTATGTTATCCTGTAAAAATGTAGTTCAAAGTGATACCTCGATTCTATCCGTTTAAAGTAAGTTTCATTTCATGAGAAACAGTCGCGTAAACCTAACACGCACAGTCGCGCACAGTAACCAAGCTGGACTGAAAACTCACTGATAGCTTGCTGTTTTATCTACATAAGAGTCTATTCAGACGTTTTTGCCACAATTTCGATATGTTTTTGGCGCGAAATAATCAAAGCATCACAAAGGGGCGAGCATCAACGTCAAGACGACAACGCAATCAATAATAAATGTTACAGTTGTCTCCGACAGCACAAATCAGTCTCCGAAGTTCTCGCATACATTTTTCACGGCGTCTACTCGAGTGCCTCCCCCGGGAGTCGAACCCTGGAACACTCCACTCAAGTCGCGCATGTTAAATTTTATAACCTCGCTATACATCTGAAGTGATTGCGTTGTTTTCAAAGTTTTGCGTTGTAGTTTAACAACGTAGTTTTATAAGCTGGAGCTGTTTGTAGCGTTGAATTTTGTTTCGCGAGAGTTTCATAAATAAGTGAAAGAGGGTGTGGCTTTCGCAGAGTTATTCCATTTTCATTGTTTATGACAACCTACTGTGTTTGTTGCAGTGGTTTGTAAGGAAAATTAAAACACACACATTTTCTTCTATGTTTTTGTATCTTTAATATATAAAGCTTATACATAAATGTTTTTGTATTTATGTATAAACTTAATTTAATATTCGTTACTGGTTATTCGTTTCGTTTTAAATTTTATGTCAATTCGCTTTTGTAGGATCTATTTTTATATGGTGTGTGATAATGACATTTGTTTTCATAGTCATCATTGTGCATGTTATAGCCATTAATGTTTGTTAAACTATCACAAATGTGAGCAATATTCTGATCAACGCGTGTGCTATTGTTGTTCCAAAGTAACTGCACCGGTGAACTTCGTATTCGTAAGTATATAAAATTGTCGTTTATAGATATTTTCTTGAAGCTTTTCCATATTTTCATAATGCTAAAACCTTCCTTTGACTACAAAAATTTTTTCAACATTAAAATATACCTAATTGTTTCGTCCGTTTATATGTTATAGCAAGACATTATTTTTTATTCATATAGATTAAGCAATTAATTATTTCAATGTGATTTATGGTTGAAATAAATAAGTTTTATTCAAATCAACTCACCGACACAAAATACTCGTTCTCACACGGTATAGTCAGTCGATCGCTGCACCGCTGCCTGCCAAACCCTTGCAGTCCCACTCCATAGTTCCCGTACCCGTAGTATCTGAACTTGTCGTCTTCCGCCACGTAGTGCTGCGCGTAGGGAGACCAGCGGGTCCAGCTCCAGCCGAAGGATCTCTGCCCCCACAGCCAAGACGGCCAGATATAGCTCCAGATCTAGAGGTTAGGGAGGGTTAGACTAGCTACGGGGTCTACTGGGACTAACTAAATAGGTCTAATAGGTATATAGAGACACACTTTGAGTAAGTGAGTAAGGAAAATAATTTTTTTTTCTGGGATTTTACTACGGTATGGCTAATAAAGAAAATGGTTTTGCTGGGGTCTACTGGGTCTTATTTAGATTGGTCCAATACCGGGAGATTCTGCTAGGGCCTTAAAACGGTTTGTATAATAAAGAACATTACGAATAGACTGAAAAAAGGATAACAGGGCAATCGAGTAAATTCACAATATCTTTAGGTCCACTTGGATTTTAAAAAGAAAAGGACAGTATAATACATTTTCTTGTTCATGCAGGTAATACTCATAATACATATTATTAATCGGAGAATTACATACTTATTATACTGAATGGGGAATCCAAACCATACCATGTCCGTCCACAATACCCATAAGGATGTATAGTAACATCTATCGAATAGTTTCACAAAATGTACATTAAAATTGTTACAGCAAACTTGTAAACAATCGATCATTGTTGAAAAAATAAATACGGGAATTTTAAATGCTTTGAGAGAAAAATCTATAAATCAATTGTTTTAACGTTTAATTGAGCTAAGAGAAAAATCTATAAATCAACTGCTTTCAAATATCATTATCAAAATAAACATCAATTTAGAATGGGCTTTTGAAATTATTGACTTTCACAACCCAACTCACCCTCGAAGCCATGCTGGGTACCGGGACGGTCTCGACCACCGGTGCCATCTGAGGGTCGGCTCCGGAGCCTTCCTCTTCATCTTGCATCTGAGCTCCATCTGCTGGCATCAGCTGCTCCTGCTGCATGGTACCTAGGGGCCAAGGAAAACTTAATTGGTTGATTTTAGTGAGATAGTTGCTTGTGCAACAAAAGACCAAATAAATTGTGTGGGCGGGTGATTTGCTCTAAGACTTTAGTCGTTCAATAATAAGGCCATTACAATTTTGACGTATTCTACTATACAAGTACGTTCAAGCTGTCGAACTAATTGCTCCTAAAAATTCCAATTATTTAAAAAATGTGTTATTAATCATAGTGATTATTTTGCCTTAATATTTTTTTTTCAACTTCAGTTAACAGTTCATCAATTTAATTTAGTTTATTGCACCCGTGACATACATATTTGTATTATAGGTACTCATATTTCCTCACTTTATCTTAGAACCTAACTAACACCAAACCATCGCACCATATCTCTAAACTAGTCTAAACCCTTCCCTACCAACTGTCGCAAACTCATTAGTTAAAGAAGATATCTCGAAAGGTGTCACTGTCGCCGACGCCGAACCCCGTATCAATACATTTTAGTACGGTCGATACAATGCGGTTTTCAATTCATTTGCGAGTTCCCGTTGTAAATGTAAACTGAGGACATTACGGGATGAAATAATACAACTATTAAGTTGGAAATGCGATTGCTTGGTGAAGGGAGATTAGACTGTTGGAAGTGTTAAGCTGGATTGAAATATCGGCTGGAGCGTCATTGACAGCAGATTTTCTTAATTTAAGATTACTTTATATAAGTATTACTAAGCTACATGGACAATGTTTCTTACCAAATGGTCTAAAGTTATTAATTATTTTTTTATCTAATTAGTACTCGTTCTAAATAAATGAACATTTTATTCATATTATATACCTAAAGGGAAGACTACAAAAGGGCAAACCATATAGGAACCATCACTATTATTATAGGAACAACTTAGTAATACAATTAAAAGGGGTAACAAACTTGTCAAGGGTAAAGACGAACTATCACTAGTCTCTAAAAAGTACTACACAGGCAAAGAGACAAATGGAAATCAACATCAATCAGCATCACCATATTAACGGGATGAGTTAGGACGGAACTACACAGGGGTAAATCAATCAGAAACCATCGCCAGTCTGGTCAGCTCCTTGGTCTCCCGTGCTGGCGGCGGGGGCGGTCGTGGCGGGGGCAAAGGCCCCGTCCGGTCCGTAGAACCCACCGCCCGGCCCGCCCAGAGACCCGGGACCGTATTCCAGGTCTACATAAAACAGCACTGTGAAGATCTCTTCTTCATCACTTACCAATTAATTGAATCTCTACATTTCCACCATAATTAAACTTAATAAAACTCCAACACATAAACATTTTCACAAATTAAATATTATGTCAAACTACGTGTTAGTTAAGTGTGTTGAGAGTTATAATCAATTAAGAGACAGATCCTGATGGGCATCTAACATGGATTATCACATGCTAGTATCAATTACATCAGTCAGGTCTGGAAATATCTATGTCTCTCCACATAAGCACAAATAACACATAAGTAAAACTTCATAGTTTTCCCCTAGAGGTAATAGCACTGACACTGATTTCAAAGTATTAAGTCAACAACTAATATTCATATCAATACTTACTAGCAGGATCCATAACAACGGGAGTATCTCTCCCGGGTCCGATCCTAAACGCCCTGCTGTCACAAGGAGAGTATCTGATGGCGCAGAAGCCGATGTTCCTCCTGATGCACGCCCGGTACTCCTGATCAGCCAGGTGCCGGCCGTTGCTCGCGAAGTTAAAGGTTTTAATTGTTCCTGAAACAGATTTAGGTGAGTTGTGGCTTTAAGGGAAATCTCGCAGTTGCTAGATGCAAGCTATGGAAGATGGGAATTTATGGTTAAAAACTCATAGTCTCCGTGCTATGCTGATGGATTGGCAACTGCATTATAGTCAATAGAAAATACAAAACACCGCTGCTGTTCAGCTCCCCAAAACGTGTCTTTATCTCTTCTTTCATCACCCATGGAAAATATGGATTAACAATATTGCAGGCCGGTACTACACATGGATAAGAGGCAAATTCACTTCAGTCGTGCCGTAGAAGTAATGCGACGAAGAATCCCGACTCGCGCAAGACACAGCGGCAGAGAAGAAAGGAGTGAGTTTAAGTTGATAGTTGCATCGCTTCTCGTCGCTGAGACTCATATAACCTTGGCGGCAGCTCTTTTATGCCTCATATTAGTACTCTGTACCTACCATTATTACTGGTGAAGTACTGCCGGCAGTCATGCGGCGCGGAGTAGGCCAGAGGCAGCTGTGCCAGCCGCAGCAGCCACAGGCGCGGCATCTCGCCGCCGCCCATCCTGATGGACAGCTTCGTGCTCTTGGTATTGGGCAGCTCGCCTGCCTCGCGGACTTCGCTGCCGCTGGATCGCTTAAGCTACATTCTATATCGATCGATCGTTTAGGGTGTAATGGAGGTTTGTGCTGATGGTTTCTACACCTTAGAGCAAGGCTCCTCAATCTCTTCATTAGTGGCTCCTCGTAGCTGTATGGTACCTACAGCGTGCCACACCCTGGAAACCACGGCGATTCGTGGGCTAAACCTAGTGAAGGGGGCTATAGTATATAGCTGAATGGCCGACCCCCCATGCTGTACCAAAGTCTGTTTCGGTATGTCAGGCGGGCACCGTCGATAGGCAATCGCTTCCGACTGTCATAGCGATACAGCAGGGCGATGCAACACGCCTTAAAGGGCACACGTCGGGGTCTAGAAACGACGTATGGCTAGTTGCTGCATCTTCTGGGTCTTATCAGTCGTACCGGTTCTCCGGTCCACTGATACCCGGATCCTGAAGACGAGAGGGTGGATCTGTGGATGCGCAACCGCTTATTCACCTAAAATAATTTCACGCGTAGTTGACCTTGGCAATACTTTTGGTTCTTCGAGCAAACAAGCCCTACGGCGATGGACGGTTGGTGGTGGGGTTTTGGGTCTGATGTACCTGGGCCTTAGCTGACCTCTGCACGTAGGCGGCCGGACGAGAGTGGTCGCTCCTGAATCCGAGTGGGACGGGGAGACGGGTTCGGCAGCACGTCCGGCGACAAAGCAGCCCTGTTTAGGATCGCTCTGCTTTCCCCAATCAGGGGAGGGGCCTAGAAAAGGTGGCCTAAACATAGTCCGTTCCTTTAACACCCCAGGTGGCTTACCGCGGTCATCTGGACATCACCTAAATGCGGTCGAAAGACACTTAAAAGTAGTAAAGATTCTAGATTTAAGGGTAAAGATCTACTAATAGGAGCGTGGAATGTCCGAACTTTGCTTGATAGTGGCAGCAGCCAGTGTCCTGAAAGGAAGACTGCTATAATAGCTAGAGAACTGGCACGATACAACATCGACATCGCCGCCATCAGCGAGACCCACCTTGCCGACTGCGGAGAATTGTGTGAACAGCTCGGTGGCTACACATACTTTTGGAGTGGGAAACCAGATACGGAAAGGGCTTCCAGTGGTGTAGGCTTTGCCGTACGTAACAGCTTAGCGCGCTCAATGCAGGATCTTCCTAAGGGGATTAGCGATCGCATCATTACTTTGCGCCTTCCTCTTCCAACTGGGAAACACCTCCATCTCATAAGTGTCTACGCGCCTACACTGCCATCATCTGATGAGGTTAAATTGAGATTCTACCAAGATCTGCGCAATGTCCTACGGTATGTTCCACCTCAAGATAGGATTGTTTTGCTAGGAGACTTTAATGCTCGCGTGGGGTCGGAGTATACTGCGTGGGAGGGTATCCTCGGTCGTCATGGAGTCGGTAAGTGCAATGAGAACGGCCTTGACTTATTGACTCTATGTGCAGAGTTTGATCTATGCTTGACCAACACGTTTTTCCGTCTGCCGGAAAAACATAAAACATCTTGGATGCACCCTCGGTCCAAACATTGGCATCTTTTGGACTACGTTATTGTTCGCAAGAAACATCTAGGCGACGTTCTCATCACAAGAGCTATGAGGGGTGCAGAAGGTTGGACTGACCACAGACTTATTAGGTCCAAATTGCGCATCAGTCTCAAATTTCCACGAAGAGCCAACCACAAAAAGTCTGCAAAACTTGCGTTCTCCAACTTAACGCGTTGCAAAGAACTGGGCAAACATTTTGACGATGATTTCGGTGCTTCGTTCAAGGAGGCTACGGATGCATCTATAGATGATAGCTGGGTCACATACTCCAAACACCTCAGAGAGAGTGCGGGGCGGTCTCTGGGAAAACCTCCCAAGAAAAACCAAGACTGGTTTGATGCCTGCGATGCAGACGTCAAAGCCCTTTTTGAGAATTACCGGCGCTCTCTGCGTAATCCTGGCAACGACGTCAAATCAATTCGCCATTTGTTCAAGTCCAAAGTGCGCGAGCTCAAAGACCGATGGTGGGCGGAGAAAGCAGCTGAAATACAGCATTACGCTGATACAAACCAAACAGGTAAATTTTTCGAGAACATTCAGGGTGTTTTCGGCCCATCTTC
This sequence comes from Nomophila noctuella, assembly GCA_958496325.1. Taxonomy (NCBI): domain Eukaryota; kingdom Metazoa; phylum Arthropoda; class Insecta; order Lepidoptera; family Crambidae; genus Nomophila; species Nomophila noctuella. The sequence goes on along the minus strand of OY292497.1, from coordinate 1,342,811 downwards.
TAGGAAAACAGCTCCAGTTTTTTCTCGTGATGGTAATGAACGTCTTACCAATCAGAATGACATACTGCATAGATGGGCTGAACATTTTCATGACGTCCTGAACCCTGCAGTACAAACAACCGATTTTCAATATCTCGATCAACTCCAAAACTTACCTGTTGTCGAACAACTTGCTGATCCTCCGTCAATTGATGAGTTCATTCAAGCTGTAAAAAGGCTCAAAAATGCCAAGGCACCTGGCATTGACGGTCTACCTGCAGAAGTTTACAAATACAGCGGCTCGAACATCCAGGGCAAACTTTTTGAACTTGTTTTGAGAGTTTGGGAGTCCGAAACGGTGCCGCAGGAATGGAGAGATGCCTCAATCTGCAAACTATACAAAGGTAAGGGCAATATATCTGACTGTGGGTCCTACAGAGGTATCTCTCTTCTTTCCTCCGCTGGCAAAATCTTAGCACACATTATTAACGCTCGTCTAACGCAGCTCGCTGAACAAATTCTGCCTGAGTCCCAATGTGGTTTTAGACCATCCAGAGGCACTGTGGACGCAATATTCGTCGTCAAGCAAATCCAAGAAAAAAGTTTTGAACAGCATCAGCCGCTGTTCATGTGTTTCGTAGATCTGGAAAAAGCTTTCGACCGAGTTCCACGTCAAGCTCTCTGGACGGTCCTGGCGAAGGCTGGATGTCCTGCAAAATTCGTAAACCTTATAAGGCAGTTCCATGACAACATGATGGCCAAGGTGCAGCACAACAACGAATTTTCAGAATGTTTCCCAGTCTCAGCAGGCGTTAAACAAGGGTGCGTCATGGCTCCTACATTGTTCGCGTTGTATTTCGCAGCAGTCATGAATGACGCGCTCACTCGCTGCACTGGACGTCAACTCCATCTTAATGTACGCACAGACAAAAGTGTTTTCGATCTTTCCCGCTTCAAATCCAAAAACAAAGTACGGCACAGCTCTGTAGTTGACATTCTTTACGCTGACGATGTTTGCCTCATGACTAATTCACTGGAGGCATTGCAACAATACCTTGACTCTCTTCGCGAATCGTGCTCCAAATTTGGCCTGGTCATAAGCGTCTCTAAGACCCAAGTGCTCAAACAACCACCTAGAGGCTGTATCGCTGACCAGTCGAATGTCACTTTGGGTGACTCAGTCTTGGAAGAGGTATCTACTTTTAAGTACCTCGGCAGCCAGATTCGGAGCGACAATCGCCTCTTATCAGAAATTCCAACCCGAATAGCTAAAGCTGCTGCAACGTTCGGGAAGTTGACACAGAGAGTATGGAAATCTCACGACATTAAGTTGCACACCAAGCTTTCTGTGTATAAGGCACTAGTCCTACCGATACTGACGTATGCCTCGGAGACTTGGTGTCTATACAAAACCGACATCAGAAAGCTTGACACCTTCCACATGCGGTGTCTCCGGAATATCTTGCGGATCACCTGGCAAGATCGTGTGCCTAATAGTGAAGTGTTGCGTCGTTCGGGCATGGTCGGCGTAGAGGCGTTACTCATGAAGTTGCAATTGAGATGGTGCGGTCACGTCCACCGCATGGACGACTGCAGACTCCCGAAGATGGTCTTCTACTCGGAACTAGCGAGTGGTAAGCGCAAACGCGGGGGGCAGTATCTGCGGTACAAGGACGTCCTTAAGCGTAACCTGACTGCTTGCAATATCCCTAGTGAGCGCTGGGAGAAGCTTGCTGTTTTAAGACCTGAGTGGCGTCACTCTGTCAGGAAGGGAGTAGCTGCCTTCGAAGAGAACCGGTTGAAAGAGCTTGACTTAAAACGCCATTCCCGCAAGAATTGTCCGAAACCAAGCTATAGTTATACTTTTAATGCAGATGGTCAGCTGTTCTGCCCCCAATGTGATCGGGTGTTTAAAGCGAAGTTTGGTTTTGCCAGCCATATTCGTGCTCACCAAAGAAGAGACTAAGGTCGCCGTTGTCGGATACGACAAGGAGGACTATATATCGATCGATATCCTCGTTCATCGATTGATCGAATGGTGTAGTAACAGCCTTAGAGTGGAATTCCTTTACATACATAAGGGGGTTCTCACCATTATTACTGGTGAAGTACTGCCTGCAGTCATGCGGCGCGGAGTAGGCCAGAGGCAGCTGTGCCAGCCGCAGCAGCCACAGGCGCGGCATCTCGCCGCCGCGCATCCTGATGGACAGCTTCGTGCTCTTGGTGTTTCGTAACTCTCCTGCCTCGCGGACTTCGCTGCCACTGGATCGCTTAAGCTACATTCTATATCGGTCGATATCCTCGTTCGTCGATTGGTCGATTGGTGTAGTAACAGCCTTAAAGTGGAATTCCTTCACATACATAAGGAGGTTCTCACCATTATTACTGGTGAAGTACTGCCTGCAGTCATGCGGGGCGGAGTAGGCCAGCGGCAGCTGGGCGAGCCGCAGCAGCCACAGGCGCGGCATCTCGCCGCCGCCCATCCTGATGGACAGCTTTGTGCTCTTGGTGTTGGGTAACTCTCCTGCCTCGCGGACTTCGCTGCCGCTGGATAGGGTGTAATATACTGAAAAATTCATTGATGTGAGATAACGATGACGAAAAATAGTTGAAAAATGAAAATGAAATGAAAATGAAAATGATTTATTAAATAAATAAACTTCTAAAGTTAATCATAATATCCCGAAATAAATGTAACAGTCAATACGAGCAGTCACTTTAGCCCACTTAACACTTATTATTATAATGTTCTCTTAAATAAATGAGAACACGAGATTGAAACAGAACAGTCGGCGCCTTATGGCTAAAAATGGCTACCGCCACATACAGACATTTACAACACTTTTGATTAATACTAGGGGCCGTCCATTAATGATGCGAGGCTCGACGGTAGTCTTGAACCTCACCATGTATCATCAAGGGGGAAGGGGGGCCAAAAATTCCAAAAAAAAACAATAGAAACTACTTCATCAGTCTAGGCACCCCTCAGATTAATGAGTCCCGCACGAATATGTCACCTAACACTGTCAAGCTCCATTTAATTACAAGTCATCCATCCGGCGCCTTTATGCTTTTATTAATGTTGACTTACAATGCTGCCCATGATTTTGTCCGCACACCACCACTTTACTGGCACCATCACCAAGGATCATGGCGTCTTCGTTGCACTCCCCAGTCGTTCTGTTGGGTTGACCCTGGAATAATTAGCAAATACATTTCTTACATTTTTCTAAACATAGAACATGTTAACTTAGCAACACAGGAATTGAACGCACGACCTTTGAACCGCCTGACCATTTCTATATCATAATGGCATCTTAACGGCTGCTTTAGTGCCGTGCTCGAGGAATTGGATACTTTTATAGAAGTCGTGGATTAAATTACCGCATCGCAAAAGTTCTATTAACTTCTGTTCGCTGTATTAGTAAAAGGGTAAAGTAGATATGTTTAATTTAATTTTACAGAAGTCTTATCGACTACCTCCTTGTCCATCTTCCAATCATCATTTTAATCATGAGCCTTTTTGTAGGCCACTGCCTACTCGGAAACGTCCCCCAGATTGGTTTTATGCCCATAGTCTCTACGCTCGCTCGCTGGGCAGGCGGCATGGTGAACGATAAACCACAAGATAACGCTACTGCCTGTTCCCTCAAAATCTCCTACCTACCTACATAATTCGTATTTTAAATAAATTCAGGTGTTGTGTTTTCTCATACCACCAAAGTAAAGTAAGCCATGCTTAAAGGCTAAATGTCTGCGCGCAAAAATGTCTAGGTCTTATTACATATTCCGCAGACCTCAGACTTCTGCCCACTTAACAACCTGCGAGGAAGCCATAAGAATAATGATGAATGCAAACGCTGTCTCGAATAATAGATTTTACCGCTAAATTGCACTTGGGTATTGTTGTAGCTCACGGAGTGAGAAGATATTTAGACGCGGATGTTTTCCGCACTTTAAAAACTTTTCAATAAGTTATATCTTTTATACTATTTTTGTATTAACAACCTTTTTAATTGAATTACAATGACGGAACTTCTGGTAAACATGCGCAAAGAAGGAATAAATAAAAACTAAAGTAACTACACGAATTAACCTGAACAAAGAAGTTTGCAAGTGCAATTAAACTAAGCTTGTAAAAATAACCATTTGTCTTTTGAAGTTTCTTCGTAGACTTCTCACTCGTAATTTATCAACATTTATAGCCTTCAAATAAGTTACTTCGTAAGGTAAACTGTTCTAGCTTAACAATAACAACAGTTAAGTGTCTTTCGCCGTATTCATCTCTAAAAACGTGCAAATAGTTGCATTTGGATTGCAATGTCTTCGTTTTCTAGGGTAATTTCAACATACTGCCACTAATGGCGATTAGACCCAATCTGCTATTTGTGAATGATTTTGACTCGCTAGTTAAGTATTGCCACATACTATTTCTGTTGGATATTAGCATATTGTAATCACGACCAATTTTAATGAAATTATGAAAATAAATAATTTACTAGAACTGTCATTCAAATATTTTAGGCTACGGCGGCCAATCTTTACTATCAGCTAATTAAGCAGGATATTTTGTTATAGTGCACAAGCGAGTGTGCAAGCACAGGAAGGCAGCCTGTAACTGGATTTTGAAACGTTAAACACTAAATACATAGGTAATTTTAGACTTACTAAAAATTCAAACAGTCATGGATACTGTTCAAAATCCCAAAACCTGGATCCATGAATACATGAATACATTATCGTTTTCTGCTTATTAAGTTACCACACAAGAATTTCTAAAATATTTGTGATGTACGAGTATATAAGCAATAAGGAGGAAAAGGAGTAGGAAAGCGGACCCTGGACTCCAAGGCAATGGCCGAGGATGCGATTGGGACAAGCGCTAGGATGATGATGATGAGTATAAGCAATCGACCCCATCTAGCCGTAACCTAATACTGTCACCTATTCGTTTGTTACTGGATTATCAATCTACTTACAATTGTGAAGTGCACAAAGTCAACCCTAAGCTGCGTGACACCAGCATGTGTCTTGTCGATGGTGATGTTGCAGTCCCGGTCGCCGCTCCACAGCTCCGGGAACCCAGGGGACATGAAGTACGTCAGGTTGTTCTGGACTGTACCGCCGCATGTCACCTCGACTGGAAACAGACAATGTCGTGTGTTAATGTAATGAGCCATTACCAAATGGATGGCTTCGTGATGTTATATAATGTTGTCCCCTGATAATCGGATATTGCAGACGATGGTTTACGATCAGCAATTACATACATTGTGGCATGTACTCGTAGTAACAATGTACCTATTTTATGATCAGAGTTTGCGTCAGCTCACTTGGTCAATATTCATCAGTCGCTTCGTCAATTTTGTAAAATTTTACTAGAAATTTATCAATTCCAAACTAATGTTTTTAGAGGAAGGCTTTAAGCTGTAGTACAAATGTGTGTGTGCGGAAACTGAAATCCTCGCGGACTGAGTTGCGAGTGGCCGCTAGTTATCACATAAAAAGACCTACTCAAAAACCTTTAACCATCATTAATCACACAATAAACCTCTCATAAAGTAAAGAAATACGAATGAATTGAATCTTAAATTACCCTCAAATGCGCAAAAACGTGCACCATCGGGACTCATGTGCCCGATAATGTGCTTAACGGCGCTGGCAATCGCGAGAGCGGTTCATCTCCCAAGAGTGCATTCGATTATACTGCCTCTTGTACATCAACATTAAATAATGATATTATGTTTTTTTTTATGTTGGTATTTATGGTAAGTATTACCTCAATGTTCTCCTGGAAAGGCAAATCCACCAGGACTAACTTTTCTTTTTATGTAATAGAGAGGAAAATGAACAAGAGCGTCACCTGATGGGAAGTGATCACCGCTGCCCATGGAACAACAACCGCACAAAACCATACTCACCAGCAGAAACATAACACAACAGTTACGAAGTGCTATTTCACTGTGATATTTTGTAAGGTGGGGATTTTTCCCCAGACAAGCGGCTCATTCGAGTGGAAGTTTCACTAAGCTGAACTTCTCTCCTACTTATGTTGACGGCTTATTAATATTTGAAAAGAGTGATTTGGCATGGCCGTATTGGGCACCAAAACAGTGATAAAGCAATTACCTGACCTTTGACGATGCAATAATCAGCCTAGAGAAATGCGGTAGCTGCCTGGCATAATTTTGTGAAATAAAAAAGAACTCAGGCTCAGAATCAACTGCTGAAGCTTGAGGATTTAATTACTTACCGCCATTTGCAAAGATTCGGTATGACCTAAAAATATGTCATTTTTTAAAGTCTATATTATGACTGACCTAATAACCAATACTCCACGAACGCAAAACCAAATAAACTGCAAGCGTAAACAACGTCAAAAATATTCCCAAATCGGATTCTAAGCATACGAATCGAATCTTAATATTGGAAATGCTCTGAGCCGGCATCGGTCCACATTTCAATAAGGAGGAAATTCCAATGGAACGGAATCGGTCGCTCTCAAACACCCTGATTAAAAACTTACTGACCGAACGTCCGCAGGGAGCAAAACAACCTCCCGACCCTTTTGTCTTTGCGACCTGATTCCATAACCTTCCGAATCAATACGTTTTCTATATGTAGTTCAACTTCAGTTTCCAGACAACTTCACAATTTGTCGAGCTTTGTTATTGGCAGTTGGCTAAGTTGGCTGTGAAAAGCATATCACTGCCTGTTAACTATTTAAATCTGTAGTTATAACAAGCGACAATTCTAACATTGTATGATCACGAGAAAGAACCTAAACAAATGAAAATCATTGCGCAATATGATGCCCCAAGTTCAAGGATCCTTTGATTATCAAGCTTGTATTTAAGTCAACTGGCTTCCAAATTTATATTGTAAAAGCCAATGCAATAAGGAAACACATTAATTTTTAATGGAAAATACATCGCTGCTCCGACAAACGTGACATAAATTCTTGCTCAATAATTGCACCCGTAATTTAAATGAACGGACCAAAGATTCTGTGCATCATTTCAGTCAAATAATAAATCAATCTTGTCATCAATAATATTATAGTGTTTTTTTTTTTCTTTTACGATAATATCTCTGCTTGCAGGTGTAATTTCTATATTATCATGTGCTCCATTTTTCTAAGCCCAGGATAACAAGACAAAATTGTTTAACCAGCTAGTGAAATTTCTAGGTCATCTTGGGATTTGGCTCGTCTTACCAATTCATATCAAAGGCAGTCAATCCGAATCAGGATGTTTCGTAGAATGGAGTCCCCTCACACCTATTAACTAATCTACAGACAACATATTACAGGGGTATGTGGTGAATGCCACACGTACTTAACATTCAAATAGGCGTCTAAGGAGGCCCTCCTGCGAAATCCCTTGACTTGTCACTCAGATTTTATCAACTAAGCTGCCTGTCGGACCAACTAGTTCAAAGTGTTTATCTTGAATCTCAACTAGATTAGCCGTCACTTGAATATAAACCTTTAGTAACATAGCATAATGTTTAAAGTTGAGTAGCATAACAATTCAGTTTAGAATTTCCATTGACACCTATTTCAGTGGCGACGCGGTTTGAACGTAATCTAGTTTGACAGATAATGGATTTGCAAATTAAGTGATGTTCCCTCTCGCTTTTTTGCGTCTGTTAGCTTTGCGGTTTTCCTTATTGGTGAATAATAAATGTCAATAATTATGGGAAAGATTTTTTCAAAGTTGTATATCTACTGAATAATCCAAATCATTGAGATGATTCCATAAACGTTATTATTTAAACGGATACCATAGCAATGCGCTTTTGACTTTCAACATTGATAAAATGTAGAATTACACAGTAACTGAATGTTGAAATCAAGTTTTTTATTTCACTATACGATCTAAAACATTTGCGCAAAAACTAAATCAAGTTAAGACCTACGTGCATTACATGACATCTCGTATTATGAACCAAGGTGACCGCAGTTTTATCATCTAACCGGACATTCCGAGCCATCTAACTGCACTCGGAATTGCCCATCATGGGCCATTTGGTCAGCCAGGACCGAGCATACCGCCTCGGTACGTAACTGTACCTGTTATAAAGAGTAGTTGGCTTGTGTTAAAGAATAAGCTTTTTGTAAGAGCAACACGACACAACTTACTTGTAGCTGAAGACTCATTACTGATTATTCATGAACCCAGCAATTTACGCAAAATAAGAATTACTTATAATAAATGCCACTAAGCTACAGAAGGGAACACCCAAGCCAATTTCAATCTTAGGTGCAGCAACTGATTGGACACTGCTGATGGATACATATGAAAAGCATTACGAAATGCCTTCGGAGATATGTACCACAGCCTTCAGACCGGACATACTTATTTACTCGAAAGAGACAAGACATGTAGTGCTTGTGGAACTTACTGTACCATGGGAAACAAATATCCCTAAAGATCACAATTATAAGTTAAACAAGTACTGCAATTTAGTCGACCAGATAGCAAGAAGGGGATTCAAGACTGATCTATTTGCAGTTGAAGTCGGTGTTAGGGGATTACCTGCGAAGTCGGTCTATAATTTCTTTAAGAATCTAGGATTGCCAAGATCTGCAATAAGCTCATTTATGGATAGAGCTTCAAAAACTGCTCTGGAGGCTTCTTATCGGATTTGGATAGGTAGGGAGAGGGAGGTTGAGCACGGGACTGGAATTGCTCCACGTCCTAACCAATCGCAGGTTAGCTGACGAGGCTTGACGCGAGCCGAAACGTCTGGCGCTTAAGTGAGCAACGGTGGCCACCGCTAGTCTCGTTCTCAATAATCCCTCTTCCTGTCTTGCAATGGGCCCGGATTTGCTCGGTGAAGCCATTGACTGCTGAGTTCTACACCTAACCTAAAGGTAGATACTTGCTTAATCACCCTTCCTGGCAAATGGAATAATCCCAAATCCGAGCAGTGTTCGATAAACATCGGGCATTAAATCTTGGCCGTAACGGAAATTGTAATATCTATTTTAAGAATTATCTGTAACTTATTAGGTACTTCTGTTATTTTCGTTAGCATATTATTTTATTTCCAAGAAGATATTATTTTAATAGATTAATTGTCTTTTCAGACCTCCAGTAGCATCAACAAGTCAAAACATCCGGTAAGAAACATATCAATTTCTCACTTCGAAAACAATTTCATTTGCAAGTTTTGCACAAGCCCGCACAAAATGCAGTAAAACAAAAATACTGCCGGGGAACAATAGCGAATATGTTGAGGTGTATCGACAACACTTGTACGGGAAAGTAGGACTTTTCAAACTTTCAAGCATTGATCGATTGCACATGAGTATGTACAGATGTGGTAGGCATTGTCTGCTAAATTGGTCGTAATTCTAATTTATTTATAACTAGGAACCCTGCATTAGTAAGAATACTCTGTACATATTATTATGTTAACATACTATAAAAAATCCTCTCGAATCGTTCAATCAATCAACTTTTCAAAAATCCCTTGAGTAATTTTTAAGACCTAAGCAAACACATCAAAACAAAAAGCTCTCATTCAAATCAAAACATTAGTCTTACTTTCATCAACGATTGGTGAAAGCCACATATATTGTTGCATACTGAGTAAAAAACAATTATTATTGTTAATGCCAGACATTTGCAATTATAAAGCGTAGACCGACCGCAGACATTAATCTCTCGTAATATGGTATTATGTGTCTATTTGGACTACAGCTAGCGTTTTGTGGTCAGCGACTGTTTATCGAGGTGGTTACACTACATTAGTTTCAGCATTGATTGTAATTAACATCGACATCGGTCATCCAATGATGGATAGAAGGTATAGGTACTCGTAAATCACTGTCAGGAGGCAGGAGGATATATGTAGGTACTACTGATTGATTTGCTTCTTTTCTAGCTTGCGAATTATAAGATTGTAGTGTATATCCTTATTATATATTTCTAAGTTATCGGCTCTTAGCCGCACGCGCCACCTTACCTCACTGCATACAGCCGACTGAGCTGTCTGACAGCCGCACGTGCGCTAGAGACGACATAATGCTTCCTTCTCTTTCACTCACAAACACTACATCCCTTCCTTATTTTATAAGTTTTCTTTTTAGCAAAACAATTTATTACTTCATTTTTCAATCAATTTATTATCTTCGTTTATACATCCAACAAAATTGAAAACCAACTTATTTTCGATTCTACTATACTTCTATAAAAATTTAAAATCAACTTCTCTAAATTAAAAATAAACTATACTTGAAAATCAACTATCATTTTACAGTTTTTTAGTCTTGGCCTGCTAAATACTGATCATTGTCATTCTCCGCTTCTGCACCGTTTTCTACTGCAGTTTCTAAATCATGTCCATCAATTTCTTTGTCAATGGATTTCTATACTCCTTCCGCAGACTTAACCGTGTGCGTCGCTGAATCGTTTTATGAATGCGTTTTATTTGTATTCTTCATATATATTCAATCTCCCACCTGTATTGGAAAATCTCGTGTTCTTTGTCTTTTATCTGTATACTCTCATCCTTTTTCTTTTCTTTCTTTATTTTTGTCTGAAATATATATGTATGTCTCTAAAACTTTGTTCTGCGACATCTATCATTGGAATCATGTCTCGGAACTGGAAAAATAGTTCTGCCGGTGTCTTCCCGGTCAAACTATGTAGAGTTCTATTCTACATAGTCAAATTCTCCATGAATGCTACTTTCCAGCATTTCTTCTCCACTTGTCACATTTTAAAGCGTTTAATAATGTCTCTATTTTCTTTTTCTTTACTTCTCTGAATGAAAGAATGAACTAATTTAACATCATTCTCCCGGCAATAGGCTTTGAAGTCTGCATGCACTAACAAATTGTTTACCATTGCCGAATGCCGGATTGGGGGTTACAGAAACCGTATGTCTTAAACGACTAAAAATTTCTTAAAGTAAGCGAATCATTTCTGTACTACTTATGTTTCGAGAAGCTTTCATCTCTTTATACCTGGAATATTAATCGACAACAACAAAAAGGTAGTCGCCACTCGGTAACGAGTCTAAATGATTCATAGCTGTATCTACCCAGGACTGAGTAGGTAATTCCCTTCTCTTGAGTGAGTGTAGTAGATTTGCTGATACCAGAGTGCATCTTTTACAGGACCGTACAAAGTTTTTCTCGTCATAGTTATAGCCACGGCCAACAAACTTTCGCTCATAAGCTTCATTTTCTTCGCTACTATTCCAGCATAGTCCTCATGGGCAGCATTTTTAAAATGCTGTCGTCAATCCTTAAATGATCTTCAATATATTTTAACGACACAGCAATAGGTCTAGCATGGTCAACAATATCCTGTACATAGTCTCGGTACTGAGTCTTATCGTGACTAAAAGTATACGGCCTAGATAAGGGATCGGCAATATTATTTTTTCCAGGAAGATAAATTACATTGTACTTGTAGGATTAAAGTCTCAGTATCAAACGCTCAATCCGTAGACAAGGTTTGGACTTCAGGCCGAATAGGAGAGGTTCATGGTCTGTAATTAGGTCGAACTCCTTGCTATACAGTAACATGTGGGAGTGCTCCACTGCCCACACTAGCGCTTAAGCCTCTTTCTCCATCTGACAATAACGACGTTCACAGTAACAGAGAGTTTGTTTCCAAACCCAATAATGCGTGGACCACTTTCATTTCTTTGCACTACGATGGCTCCAAGTCCGACTGGACTTACATCTTCAAATACCAACGTCTTATCATTCACTTTATATTACCCATTTGGTATGTCACCTAAAGCTGTCATTATAGGCCATTAATGAGTTAAGATTATAAGAGGCTGTTTGTTGACTTTTTCCCTAAGAATCCTAATATCAGCAATTCTTGCTGATTTTCGACGAAGCAATTGCTTCAATGGTTTTGTTAAGGTGACCATATTCCAGGAATCCATTTCCCAATGTATTTAATGAGCCCTAAAAAGTTCTGTAATTCCGAAATGCTAATGGGGCTTCTAAGATTCTTCATAAATATTTCTCTAGCGTCGGATTCCTTGATCTGAAGATTTGTTCCTTTATTTGTTCCATAAATGCATTTTATTTATCTTTATTATTGATCTTGCCTAAATATTACATCATTCGACGTCAGCTGTTTCCAATACTTTCTTTAACCGTTTGTAATGTTTCCGTTTGTTCAAGCCATAAAACAAAATGTCATCAATGAAGTTTACTACACCTTCACATTTACCCTTTCAAGTGTTTTCTGAAACATTAAACATTTCTGAAGCATTTCGGGGTAATCTTAAAACAGAAACAGATATTAAGCCAAACATGAGTCGCTTGAACCTGTATAATCCTTTAACAAATGTATCTGGAATCGGGAACCAGCTCCAGTTTTAATACAACGCATCCTTTACCTCCAATTTACTAAGCATATGAGCATTTTGGATCTTCGGGGTTCCATAATTGCCCCGTCTGATGTCGATGCAAAGACGAACATCCCCATCTGTTTTTTTTTTATCTATCATAGATATCTGCATTGAAACGTGTCAATAACTTGAAAGGAACCTCACTGCCATAAGCAACAAATGTCTCCCCTGTTTTCTAACTCCTTCGCTACTATTTTCAATTTTTTTTTCATACCATGTCTTGTCTGTTATCAATTTGTTTTCATACCCTGAATCAATCAGAGAATATCCAAAACAAAATCAATATTTTCTTCTATAACATTAGTTTGCTGTATGTCTCCAAATCTTTGACCTGAGTTCTTTATTTTTTTCACATCTACACCTTTTCCTTCCTTGTCATTTTCATTGCTTCGATTTGAACTTGTACTCATACACTGAGCCTAAAAATGTATTACCTTCTTGCATCGAACACAGATTTTTCTTTTAGCTAGACATTTCGCATCATAAGCCAGATGATTCCAACTACAACACCGATAACAAGCTTTTACCTATATTTATTGATATTTTTTCCTTCACTTGTGAATCAATTTTATTTACTGCTTGTTCTTTACGTTTCTGGCCAAATCTCCTAATTGACGTTCCACCACTTCTATTCTTTCAAAGCTCTTCCGATAAGCTCTTTTCAATTGCCAATTCAATTCTGATCAATCAGACTGTCATCCACATCCGTCAATAGACATTTCAAAGCTTGTTGCCTTGGTCAAACGAAGTATTTTTCAAACTTCTTGTTCTCTTCTTTTTTTATTTTATTTCTTCTTTTTTCATTTATAGTTCTGTTTCTCAATACGTCTTCTTAATCCGTCAATTCAGCATCGCCACCCGCTAAATTAAACAGTATTTCTTGAAGTTCTTGTCCACCCCAATCCAAAAGACTAGCGCGTTTTTAGAACTAGTGTTAACGTGAGCAGCTTCCAGGTAAATACATAAACTTCCTTTCCACCGTTCCCATCTAGCGCCTACTGATCCTGCTTCACCGTCAGATACAATTTTTTGTAAGGAAAAGGCTGTCATCATTTAATCAGTGAACAAAAAACAAATAAAGAATGTATGTATACTTTAGGTCACCAAAGAGGCATCATCCACTTAACAACCCGATACATTCAATATTTAATCCTTCCATCTTTCGGTCAACTTCAAAATATGCTTCAGCTCGTACTCGTTTAAATATAAACATTGCATTATATTTTATTACCTGTGGGTTTTAACAACTCCACCATAAAGGTATATGATTGATAATTTCATAGCTATCATACACCATCAGTATGTATGTAACATAGCTGGAATTTATATCTATATTATAAATCATTTTATTAACTCGTGTAAATAATACGGACATTTCCCGAAAAACAAACATCATAATATTTCGGTCATCACCCGAAGTATAAACTTCACAATATTACGGGCACCACCTGAAATATAAACATCATTATAATAACGGGCATCACCCGCACAATAAACTCCATAATATTACGGGCATCACCCGAAATATAAACTTCATAATATTACCGGCATCACCCGAAATATAAACTTCATAATAATTACGGGCATCACCCGAATTATAAACTTCATAATATTATGGGCATCACCCAAAATATAAACTTCATAATATTACGGGCATCACCCGAAATATATAAACTTCATAATAATAACGGGCATCACCCGAATTATAAACTTCATAATATTATGGGCATCATCCATAAACTTCATAATATTACGGGCGTCACCCGAAATATAAACTTCATAATAATTACGTGCATCACCCGAATTATAAACTTCATAATATTATGGGCATCATCCATAAACTTCATAATATTACGGGCGTCACCCGAAATATAAACTTCATAATAATTACGGGCATCACCCGTGTAAAACCTCCATGTATCACAAAGTTAATACGATACGTCATCATCGTATCACATAACTAGTACAGGCATCACCTGTACCTTAATAACATTACGAACTCCTTACAGGCGCCACCTGTCTTTTTTTTTTCTTTCTTTATTTTTTTCTACCAGGCGTCATCTGGTTACGTTATAGCTTCACGCGTCCAACATCATTATTGCAAATATTGACATAACTTCCATAGTTGTAATTAATAATCCACTTCGGAAATTTATGTTCCTTGCGAGCATAAATACTTTTTACCTTAATAAAAAAAAATTGGAAATAATATTTAGTAAGTTCAATAAAACTCGTGAAAATTCCATCGTGGTTAGTAGGTATTTATCTATTTGTAAATCATTCAAATATATTAAAAATTAAATTAATTGCAAACAATTCAAAATGTTAACAATTTTAATTTAATGAATTTTAATTTCCTTTTTTTTATTTATTTATTTTTCAATTCGCGCGGATGTGAAATGGAACGCATTCGTGAGCGAGCAGCCGTCAAATTAAAAATCAATAATTTGAACAAAATTAAATTTACAAAATACTTTTACGTTACATTACAGATTATGATATTACCAATTGTTATTAAAATACTCAATCAAATACGGAAACGCCCCCTTTTAGAATAACTTATACATATTGTTATAAAATGAATTAAAGTTGCACAAATTGTCAGTACTATTTGGAACAGATGATAATTATATCGTCTCGCATAAACACAGTTATATACCTACACTCCAATCGAATTCTATATTTTCTCCTTTATAAAATTTATTAAAGTCACTTACAGTTTGTCCTCGTCGCCAAAATGTAGTGTATATCCTTATTATATATTTCTAAGTTATCGGCTCTTAGCCGCACGCGCCACCTTACCTCACTGCATACAGCCGACTGAGCTGTCTGACAGCCGCACGTGCGCTAGAGACGACATAATGCTTCCTTCTCTTTCACTCACAAACACTACAAAGATCACTATTAAAAAACCGGCCAAGAGCGTGTCGGACACGCCCATGAAAGGGTTCCGTAGCTAAAAGATGGCCCGACCGCTTAAGACACCATTTAGTAAGGGCAACTGCACGTCATAAGTTGGTCGAGTTGTATAAAAATAACTATGCATGATATAGAGTTCGCTATAGTTTTCGTTGAAAGTACTTACTTGGAGGTATACAGGACATTTTTTTCAGAATTATTGTAATAGTATTTCAAAAGTTAAGGGGGGGGGGGACGCTCTAATTTTAACTTTGTATTAAAATATCTCGAGACTGGGGTGTTTGATCCACATGGTTTCAAGGCAAGTTTTATTGTATTTCAAAATACCTTTTTAACGATACCCCACACGAAGGGGTAAGTCGATTTTTTTTTTTCGAATTTACTTTTCGATGTATGGGAGGGGGGGTAAAAAATAATTATTTTTCGATTATTTTAAAAACCAATTCTTGAATTATCACTATGCATCTCTCCACCAATTTTCGTGGCAATCGGTTCAGAAACGGCGGAGAACGAGCCAGGACAGACAGACAGACATGACGAAACTATAAGGGTTCCGTTTTTGCCATTTGGCTACGGAACCCTAAAAATACTCTCCTTTTGTCCACTCTCACATTGCTTGGCCAGACCAAGAACTAGAAGTATTTTGCTATTTCCCCCTGATAGGAATAAGGTTATAGCTTTCTTGGAAGGGTCGCCAACCCCTCAGTTTTAACTGAGAACATACAGTTTTTGGGCATCCTCTCTATTTTCAGTTTCAGCTTCGAAATCTAGAGTATTTTCATGTTAAGTCAAAAAACAAACTAATAATAATTTATCTTTACTAACTCCGCTCACAAAAAATTCTTCGTGCGCGAGATGGAGATATAATTCGCGACGATAGCTATAGTTGGCATGTTGACTAGCTCACCAGGGCCTTTATCGAATAAAAGTATACGTAAGTCGAAGTTTAAGGGAGGTAGAGCTTTGTGGAAATTCCACTCGAATGAGCCGCTCGTCTGGGGAAGTACCTCCACTTTACAGAAGACCGCAGTTAAGTAGCACTTCGTAACTGTTGTGCTAGGTTTCTGCTGGTGAGTAAGGTTGCCAGAGCTCAGTTGAGGACGGTATGGGGATAAGGCCGGCAACACATCAACGATACCTCTGGTGTCGCGGATGTCCATGGGCGGCGGTGATTGCTTACCATCAGGCGACCCGCTAGCTTGTTTGCCGCCTCTGACATAAAAAGAAAAAGAAGTCTAGTTTCGTTTTCTCTTTTCCTAGTTCTGGTACTCACAGACGCAGCAGACGCCGAGCCCGTGCGCGCAGTCGCCGGCGGCGCGGCCGTCCCTCTGGCGGCAGTCGTACGCGTTGACGCACAGCCCGGCGCGCGCGACGGTGTACTCGCTCGGCTTGCATTCCCGCTCGCCGCCCACTGGGAAGAAGTTGAGCACCTTTCCCAGGGAGAGGAGACCTGGAAGCAAATAGCAATTGTTAGAAAACTTTAGCTGCCGATGAGTTTATATGATCTGGCAATCTTCGGAAGCTATGTTGATTTGTTTGTCAGGTGCTCGTGCTGGCAGTGGTGAGCGCGTTAGGCCTGCAATTGCAAAGTCAAGCAACTTTGGCAGGGGCGTCGTATATATGATCGAAAAATTTCATCTCGAGCTCCTTCGTGGTTTGGAAGGCACGTTAAGCCTTTAGTCCAGCACCTGATCTCTCTTCGTTCGTGTCAGATTGCTGCCCGAACTATGAGAGTGTAGGAATAGAGATTGCACCTGTGTTTGCGCACTCACTTGTGCACTATAATATATCCTGCTTACCTGGCGGATCATAACATCTAAACGGTTGGAAGGGTATTCTTCTTCTTTTCGTGTCGATGGCAAAACAAAACTAAGATAAAATAATTACATATATAAACAATATTAAATAAAGTCGGCCCAGTATTAATTAGTAGTTTTATTATTTGTTTTTTTTTGTACCTGTCCAAATCATTGTATCTGTGTGAAAGCACACAATGGAATCACTATGAAGTAAACGGAATAATTGCAAGCTTCATTTCGCCAATGGAGTACAATATTTCGCCTCAAAGAAGCGTCAAAGCGATAACAAGGCGACGAAGCGAAGCATCAATTAGGTCAACAAGTTCTTCAGCTTTCATTCACGGGGACAGATTAGCGTCTCATGCTGAATTATTCAGGCAACCGCTGAGCGGGAGTTACAGTTTGTTACGCCACAGCCAATTTGCATAAGAAAAATAACAACAACACACTGAATTCTGCCTGCCATATAGAGCGGTGGCTTGAAGAGAACGTGCTTACAGGTTTTGTCTTTTACACATAAGTGCTAGAATGCAAAAAGGCACACAACCTGCAAGTTAAGTTACAAGGATGCTGTTTTTGTTTTACCTAATCTAATGAATGTATGCTAATGAGTCCTCTTCAAGCAGGGTTTTTACATGCAAGTCTTGCAATAAACATATTTGACTTTGACTTCCTAGAAAAAGCAAATAGGTTTACCTTACTCTTGGGTTGAAAGAAAACACAGGAACTTTTATGCCCCAAAGACATTTGAATATTCTAAGAACTGAATTGTTAATCATCATACTTGTAATATGTTAATGTGATTTTTAATAAAGTTCTTGAGTGCCCAATATTGAGATTGATATCTCAAAACCAGTTAAAATATAAGTTAAATAGAGTAAATTATTTACCAGTAAGTATTCTGGTTTTGTGTAAGGAATCATATTTTTGTTCTTCCGCTACTTCGAAGCCACGGTCTGTATACATAGATGTTTTAAATAAAGAAATCCTGCCTTTGCCCCGGGGAGACGCAGCGCTACGTCGTGAATATTATCCCGGATAGAGATCCCATCTGTCTCCGTACAATCCCGCACACTCAGCTAGTATCGTACATAATATCTATTTAATACATAAAGGTACCATATTTCCATAGTATGTTCGAAAGGAATCCTATCGGTAGATTACTGTTGTTTTTTTTTTGTATAGAGGATGCTATTTTTTTCATGTTAAAGGGAGGCAAACGAACATGAGGGTCACCTGATGGGAAGGGTCGTAAATGCGTTGCCTGCCTTTAAGACCCCATATCCTCCCCAACTGAGCTCTGACAACCTTGCTCACCGGCAAAAACATAGCACAACAGTTACGAAGTGCATGTCACAGTGACCATCTAAAAGGTGTAGGTACTTCCACAATCGAGTGGCTCATTCGTGTGGAAGTTCCACTAAGCTCTACTTCTCTTCTCTGCCGACCCTGGCAGAGAGACGGGAGTTTCGTGTAACGATTTATGGTTGTAAGTACCCGAGCTCAGCAACTCGACGATTCGAAAATGAACAAACTGAACATGTCTGTTTGTCCAGTCTGGGTGTTATATGTATCTATTTAAGTGTATTTGAACTACCACTGTTGATTCTGATGTCTGAAACTCAAGTGCTTAAGCTACTTAACACGGGGTCAGATCAATGTATGTGATGTTGTGAAATATTTATTTATTTAATAACTATATAATATTAGAAAATGTTCACTGGGAATTCGTGGAAGAGTGCACCTTTTCGCCATGGAAATTGCACACAAAACTTGACTACACAGCTCTGTAATTCACATTACACGCCTGGCAGTAACGCTGTTTGAACAATGCAGCCAGTTTGAGATGCTCTTTGTACGCTCCTCCGCGGAACAGACGAGTCTTAAAACATTTACCAACTTTATTGCATTTGGAAGGAGACATTCGCTCTTTGAAGGAAAAGACACGACAATGCAGGATGTATTAGGGAAGTTATATGTAGACTAAACGACAAAGTCTAACCTCGAAAGCTGAGGCAGCTTTAAGCTGCAATATTAGTTCTGTGCAGCTATACTGCCGTTAATTTAAAGGCTAATCAACTAAAGACATTGTAGCGGCTAGGTTTCAGATGTACCGTATGTATGTATGTAGTCTCTATAAGACTACTATGATGATACAGATGCCCCACACACGCCGTTTCATGGTAGGCCAACGCATAGAGAACAAATGAACATTTAAAAGTTCCAAAACGCAGGACCTCGAGTCCAGGGCTCGATACCGAAACCACTACGGGTTTAGGTCTACTGGTATGGTCTACACCATCGAGGCTTGAAATAAAAATAAATTCATATTATGCACACAAATGTTTTGAGCAGCAATAAAAAATACTCGTGTAAAAGTAAGCCTTCTCAATCATAACATCAAATTCGCCGTTATTGATAAGTTATCATCTTCGATCATCGTCGGACATCATTCTAGACAGACGTCTAAAACATTCGCCCACCTGTCCGTTTAATTGGCATGGCACCTGCTTATCAGACGAGTGCGCAAAAAATTAAACTTGAAGCTATTTAGAACATTACTTAAAACAATTTTCCTTGTAATGTAGCGCGCGAATCGACCCAGTTCCACGGTTAGTTTTTTTGTTTGTTTTACTAAATGGATTAACCAGAAATACAGTGATAGTTGATTTGAACCGTGGAACTACATTTTATAGTGTCCACAGTCCCAACGATGTTGGGTTAGTTTCTGCTCAAAAATAAGCGTCACGTAATTTGTTTTTGATTTGTATTAGTAAGAACTGATTTTAACTATTTGTTTTTTTTTTTCGGCATATATAGCTGATTAATAGCTTACGTCGTATTAATGAGACACAATCTATTTTAAGCTAACAGTCAGTACTACTAGGTCAGCGACCTAAACTTAGCATGTAGTTAGTATACGATAATTATTTAGCTGTCAGATATCCATGAAATGTGATGTCTTGATATGTCGGTACTCCTGTAATGACAGGAACACGATTGCGAATAAATTGTACGTCAAGAGGTCGCGAGTTCGATCCTCGATTTACCGCACAGCACAAACATGTATGTGCGTGAACATGAATTTTTGTCCTGGTCTAGGTGTTATAGGCTTTATCTATTTAAGTATAGGTGTTTGTAATACCACTGTTGATTCTGATGTCTGTAACACAAGTGCTTAAGCTTCTTAACACGGAGTCAGATCAATGTCTGTATGTGATGTTTTGAAACATTTGTATTTTTAACTGTCCTGCCTCTATTTAGTTTAAGATCCTATCTTTATTAAAAATCACAGTCTCTTCACTTACAAAATCCACTCCAATCTGTGCCAGACCAATCTATACCACCCTGGTCAGTAACAGGCATAGTGCAACTGCATTATTGATGGCGGTCCACTCCGTCCGCTCTCCGCTATCGATTCCCATAACCCTCGCCCCGTGAGGCAGAGATTTTACGGGATTACACTGCGTATGTTACTCTAAAAAATCTCGACATATTAAATATTATGTAAACAATTTTATACGGAGCCGTCTGCTTGCAAGCAATATAAAAATATAGATTTATATTAAATCTATACTTAATATAATAAAGCTGAAGAGTTTGCTTGTTTTATGTTGCCTTTACAATTATGGTTTTTTATTACATCATTTGTAGTAACTGCGCTACCATTGAGCTGCACAATTGATCTTGGAATCCGCATTATCCATCCTCCAGGGACAATATCGATTCCCATGAGCTATGGCGGGCAGACAGCGAAACGATCCAATTTGTCACGATAAAAGCTTCTATAATTCTAGATAGATAGCAAGGTGTTGTTAAGACCTCAGTCCCCTACTTTAGCGAAACCTGGGATTTTTTGGTAATGGCCGAATGAGCAACCGGGAATAATGATGCTCTAATAATAATTATGACTTAACAACACCAATTTGTACTCATTCTTTCAAAATCATCGCTCGTAATGATCATCCTGTCATCATGATCATGATCATCGTCTTGCTGTTTCTTATATCAAAATTCACTTTTTTGTTTGGAGTAAGCACAGTAAGCACTTCGTACCTGTTGTGTTATGGTTCTGCTGGTGGGTAAGGTCGTCAGAGGTCAGTTGAGGATGGTATGGGATTTTTAAAGGCAGGCAACACATCTGCGACCTTTTTGGGGTTGTTGATGTCCATAGGCAGCGGTGATTATTTACCATCAGGTGACACACTTGTTCATTTGCCTTCCTACCTTAATTCAACTCGTTTCACTCCGTCATCCAAACTAACATGACCTCGATGATATATTTAATGGACTCGTTGGAAATCTATTTACCGGAGAAAACTGTGAAATTACTACTTGTTTTAAAACGCGAACTTTACGAGTAATTCCGAGGTAATGTAATGGACTTGGAGTTAGCCGACACAGTTCATTGAAGAAGGCCGTAAAGTCGTTATAGGGTTAATTAAATAAGTTTATGACCAGTGCTGGTCAGCAGGTATTGCTGTTATGCCGTAGGCTACCTTGCAGTGCACTGGGAAAATCGGTCCCCTCAGTAGGGATATACTAGGTGGCCATTCTAACTATAGTTTTACTCTATGTAAAACTATAGTTTAAAAGCTTTCTCGACAACTGGACTATCATACACAAAAAACATTTTTCAACTCGAAGCAGCAGTTTCCGATATCAGTTTGTTCAAACAAAAGTCATCTATACTAATATTATAAAGAGGAAAGGTTTGATTTTTTGTTTGTTTGTATGAATTGAATAGGCTCCGAAACTACTGAGCAGATTTGAAAAATTCTTTCACTGTTGGAAAGCTACATTCACCCAGAGTAACATAGGCTATATTTTATCCCGGTACGGGAAGTAGTTCCCCCGGGACGCGGGTGAAACCGCGTGACGGGCCGCTAGTTGTTAAATATTTCACAACATCACATACATTGATCTGACCCCGTGTTAAGTAGCTTAAGCACTTGTGTTACAGACATCAGAATCAACAGTGGTATTACAAATTTACTTAAATAGATACATATGTATAACACCCAGAACATTGTGTTACTTGTATTATACCATACATTGTATTGGTATATGTATAGATTTGAATAAAAGCTTATGACGATATGCTAACCGCTTCTACGAAGTTACAAAAATTGCCGCATGTGAACAGAAACATGTTATTGTTGTTATCATTATACTGTGTACGTTTGAATGAAGGGGAAAGCGCAGATGAGCGCGCATTTAGTTGTTTTGGGAATAAAATAAAAATAAACGACGACCATCAGAGGGCTCTGTAATCGTCGGTCAGGTTAAACAGGTGATTTTGAAGATTGTAAGATTACTTTAATACGGTATTTGACGGACAGGTCAAATCACTCACTTTAATCAAATGTCAAAAACGAAAGCTGTATGAAATTCTAAGCTATGACGTCATATGTTAGTATTGTCAAATCAATGCTATTTTGGTTTCGATTAACTGCAATCATTTGAATGTGTTTATTTTGTTATTCATTCTTAAATGTAAGAGTTGGACAATTTATTTAGAACGCAGTCAAACACCCAATTATGCTTGCGAGTATACCTGAGAAATGTTAATTTATTTTCACAACTTTGTAACATATAATCGTATGAAACATGTTATATTTAAGCCCCAGCGAATATTTTGTACAATGATACTGGTTTCCGATTTTGGCTTTGGCTGACAACTCCGTTACAATAATATGGTGGAGGCTGTGTACTCAATTCACATGGATCAGGAGAAACGTACGAATAAAACAAAGTCGAATCCTGTTGTCTGTGTGATATTGTGTAAGCTAAAAGATATTTAAAACAACGCGACTGATTTTGCTGTAGTTCTTTCCTTGTTTTGATCAAATGATTAAAGAAGAAGGTTTATAACAAAGCACAGTATAATCAACAGAACAGAGCCGGGGCGTGCCATTAGTAGAAAATATTTAACCCGATGGGATTTTAGCTCGTCGTCGGGTAACTTCTTGGGATACGGATGTGTTTTTATCAGTTCGATCCTCGATTTACCGCACAGCACAAACATGTATGTGCGTGAACATGAATTTTTGTCCTGGTCTAGGTGTTATAGGCTTTATCTATTTAAGTATAGGTGTTTGTAATACCACTGTTGATTCTGATGTCTGTAACACAAGTGCTTAAGCTTCTTAACACGGAGTCAGATCAATGTCTGTATGTGATGTTTTGAAACATTTGTATTTTTAACTGTCCTGCCTCTATTTAGTTTAAGATCCTATCTTTATTAAAAATCACAGTCTCTTCACTTACAAAATCCACTCCAATCTGTGCCAGACCAATCTATACCACCCTGGTCAGTAACAGGCATAGTGCAACTGCATTATTGATGGCGGTCCACTCCGTCCGCTCTCCGCTATCGATTCCCATAACCCTCGCCCCGTGAGGCAGAGATTTTACGGGATTACACTGCGTATGTTACTCTAAAAAATCTCGACATATTAAATATTATGTAAACAATTTTATACGGAGCCGTCTGCTTGCAAGCAATATAAAAATATAGATTTATATTAAATCTATACTTAATATAATAAAGCTGAAGAGTTTGCTTGTTTTATGTTGCCTTTACAATTATGGTTTTTTATTACATCATTTGTAGTAACTGCGCTACCATTGAGCTGCACAATTGATCTTGGAATCCGCATTATCCATCCTCCAGGGACAATATCGATTCCCATGAGCTATGGCGGGCAGACAGCGAAACGATCCAATTTGTCACGATAAAAGCTTCTATAATTCTAGATAGATAGCAAGGTGTTGTTAAGACCTCAGTCCCCTACTTTAGCGAAACCTGGGATTTTTTGGTAATGGCCGAATGAGCAACCGGGAATACTGTATGAAATTCTAAGCTATGACGTCATATGTTAGTATTGTCAAATCAATGCTATTTTGGTTTCGATTAACTGCAATCATTTGAATGTGTTTATTTTGTTATTCATTCTTAAATGTAAGAGTTGGACAATTTATTTAGAACGCAGTCAAACACCCAATTATGCTTGCGAGTATACCTGAGAAATGTTAATTTATTTTCACAACTTTGTAACATATAATCGTATGAAACATGTTATATTTAAGCCCCAGCGAATATTTTGTACAATGATACTGGTTTCCGATTTTGGCTTTGGCTGACAACTCCGTTACAATAATATGGTGGAGGCTGTGTACTCAATTCACATGGATCAGGAGAAACGTACGAATAAAACAAAGTCGAATCCTGTTGTCTGTGTGATATTGTGTAAGCTAAAAGATATTTAAAACAACGCGACTGATTTTGCTGTAGTTCTTTCCTTGTTTTGATCAAATGATTAAAGAAGAAGGTTTATAACAAAGCACAGTATAATCAACAGAACAGAGCCGGGGCGTGCCATTAGTAGAAAATATTTAACCCGATGGGATTTTAGCTCGTCGTCGGGTAACTTCTTGGGATACGGATGTGTTTTTATCAGTCATCATTATCAAATTAAAAGACAGGTTTCTGGTAATAACTATGCTAACCGGAATCGCTAGGGTCCTAGGAATGTTCGCTGTATAACGTTAACATTCACAATTTTTAAAATTAATAAGTTTTTGCGGCTTTTAACTTAAATCCTTAATGTAATCGCCTGATGCTGTAATACATTTTAATCTACATCAATTTATAAAATGTATTCAATGTATTCCAACAAAATACACGGATTTTCCCAAAAGGCTTTCTACATTCACATTAGTTAAAGTAGATCCGTATAAAGCCGAGGCATACGAAATTTATGTGTTGTTTTTATTTATTTTATCGCAATACATTTACATTTCGAAATAAAGCATTCGTATAGAGAAAAATAACACGAGTAATAACAATAATTACGTTGTTACAGTGAAAGCGAATCTCAGCAGGAAAAAACCCATGGGAAGGTTTTTGTGTTAAGTTTTCAAGCACTCTATTAGGGCTGCTTTTCACTACTCACTCAATACATAGATTCTATTTAACTAACTTTTTTCTATATTATAAAAACCACGGGAGAGTAAAAAAAAATGAGTAAGGATATTCTCCTTAACTGTGAATATTTTACTCATTCCGTATATATATTTTGTATATTTTGTAATCAATACTGCTGTAGAGTTAGCGAAACTAGTTATTCTATATGTTCATTACTACAGCTGTTTGTTGCCGGCTTAGTACAAAATTAATCATTGCCCAATCACTATTCAACATGAACAAATAACGTAGTCGCCATCAAGACTTCTGTAGAGCATAACTTATGTGACAGCCCTAACCTGGGTGCGCACGCGCATTGACGCAAAAAGAAAACAACAATTATTCCTCATACGTCACTTACGGTGAAATAAACAACTTGGCAGTGAGGCAAGTCCTTTAATAATAATGTAAGATATCATACATTCTTTCGTCTATATAAAAAGAAGCTAAGACTACTCAAAGAAATTATACAATTTTAATAAACATTGAAATTATTTTTAAGGCTATAACATTGGGAATAATTAATAGTCATTAGTTTCAAGTATTTGTAGCGCGTGAGACAGACACCTTCTTCCCTGAAACCCTTTTTTTATATAAAAATGAACCTATTTAATAACCATCTTGTCTATATTGTGGTAGTGTTGTGGTCAGACAGTACTCAATCACAAAAAAAACAACGCGCAAAACCTGAGTAAACCGTGACCTGACACTGATTGATGCACATCTATTGAAGACACCAACTAATTGCAATATGAGAATATTAATGGTACATCACTAATTCTCGCTTTGCAAGTATAGGTAAGCTTATTTTTTGCA
This sequence comes from Nomophila noctuella, assembly GCA_958496325.1. NCBI lineage: Eukaryota > Metazoa > Arthropoda > Insecta > Lepidoptera > Crambidae > Nomophila > Nomophila noctuella. The sequence goes on along the minus strand of OY292497.1, from coordinate 1,316,939 downwards.
AAAAAGACCGAGAAATACCTAATGCACAACTAAAAGGCTGGCCTAATAGCTTAAGAACTTCATAATAGGGGTTTAGGGTTCAATGGCTTCAATGGTTCCTCTTTAATTACTCAAACACTTCCTCATTTGACAAGCATGGTAAAGAACCCGCACCTTTCATTGTAAGGATAACTTGATGTCAATTAAAGTCGAACCCTGCAGTTACTCTCAAAACTGAGACTATGATATCCCACATTAAGCATGTAAATCCTCGCGTTTTCTTATCTGACAGTGATTTATCAGCGGGCTAATTACCGTTCCTGTCGGTAATGGCTTCGGACGAGGCCTAATAGCGTTCCCGGCCTGTAGGCATTTGTAGCTGTCACCTAGCCAGCTCGCGCCAGGCTTTATTGTATGCCTAGGGACGCGTTCGTTTGCATTAATTATTTCAATTGAAGCGTACTTTTTTTGTGCCGGATCCCGGTACTAAGCTGGGAAAACGCGAGGACGAAGAAGAAGTAGTGGACTGTTTTATACCAAGAAGAGTTCTAAAAAGGAACTAGTCCTTTCTAACTTTTGTTGGGCTACAAAGACCCAAATACTATAAGGAATGTATGAAACTCGTAATTTGATAATACAGATAACCCAACCTAGGTCAGTACTCGACGCCTATGTATATGTAGAGCAACAATATTCACACAATGTGTAATATAGGACGACTCGTTATACATCGATATAATGTAAAAAACTAATCATCAATATTTTTAATCATTGAATAAAACACGAAACTATGCATGCATAGATAATGTAACAAAGGGCGCCGATAAGCATTAAACCCGATAAAAAACGAGCAGCAACGTTTTTTATTCGCTAAAAAAGACAATGCAATCAAATGTTTTTCGACAAAACGATGAAATGGAAGCCATTGGAATGGCTGGACAATAATTTCACTTTGAAAGTAAAAATGAGCGTTTGCTAAAATGTGCTGGGAGGCAAAGCGACTAAAAAAAGTTTATCCGCGCGTATCTGTTTGTAACATTTCAACGAGATTTCACGGGTTGCAGCTTCCAATGTCCCTACTTTTTTATTCAAAACGTTTTTGTTTTGAAAAGTCTGTCTGACGAAAAGTTAATTCTCTCCACATTTTCATTTTACCTTTCACAATATATATATGTTTTACATAATAACGTCATAATGCTGAAGAGTTTGTTGGATTTTTTGAACGCGCTTATCTTATCTCTGGAACTACTGGTTCGAATTAAAAAAAAACAATTTTAGTGTTGGACAGTCCATTTGTCGAGAAGGCTCTAAGCTATAATATGACACAATGTGTGCGAAAACCGAAATCAACAGTGACGAAGTCGCGAGCGACCGCTAGTTGTAAATAAGTTTGGTTTTTGTAAGTGCACAACCCCAATAATTAGACAATAATATTGAAAGTCACACTGGACTTTGATGGTAGCAGGTAAACCTATGACCTATACCTAAGACGGCTTGACGGATTTCGGATTTCGCTGGACAGGTGACAAAGAAAGATGGCACCACGTGCTAGGTACACAGATAATTGTTTTTTTTATCACAAATATCAATATTTTTAGATGAAACGTACGAATTTTATTGTTGATTATGCCTGCAATGCATCTGCGACTCTTGTGCTTGTGCAGTTGTTGATGTTCATGGCATTTTCGTCTTCTACTGAATATAAGATGGAAAAAATATTTTTTTTGAGAAATATGAACGCAATAACAACACATTGAAATGCAATTTTCAAACATAATGCAAGAACGAAGTAAGCAGTGAGCTACCTCAACGACCAATCAGATTGGAGTGCCCAGTTAGTACGCAAGTTCTCATGCATTCATGTACCAGCTTCCAGCATGGATTCATATTCATTCGTATACCCAATGCACCAGTGAATTTTTACCCTCTACAAAAGTACAAAAAAACATGGACTGAACGTGTGCAGGTTCACGAAGTTTTCCTTCAAGCAGAATTCAAGCAACTTTTTATAGCATCCTCTTCAGAACTAACAAATTAAAATTAAACTGTTCATGTCAATTTCTGCAGTAATCAAATTACAGAGTTCTGATTCGAATTAGCATAAGTGCATAAGATAGGTCGAGAAATTGCCATTACTTAAAATGCATGACATGTAGCCAATTTTGATGGGTATCGTATCAGCTTAGGGAAATGCGCAGTCATATGAAACTGGTCAGTTAACTGATCTAAATACTTTAAGGAGATCTAATTTCTAGTCATGATTAGTCTATGTTACGTACTCAAGAACGGATAAGACCTCTTTTTTGTGAAATAAAACCCCCAGAAATAACATAACCCATTATCCCCGAAACATAGAAGTGCTTACCAGCTATCATTAGAAGGAAAATAACTGGCCTCTAAGCAAAAAATGGGCACTGGTAAAAATTGCCGTCGGAGTCAAATTAGCATGTTATTCGACCGTCAAATAAGGTAAACGAGCTTTTCCGTTTCTATTAGAGCATAGGTCTGTTCTTATTAGACTGTTGGAGGTACTAGCAGCTGATTGGTGGAGGTTTGCACGTCCTAATGACTGGCATTGCTCTGGGCTTGGCAGCAGGCAAATAAATTAGCCTCGGATCGGCAGAAAAACATCAACGAAGTCTTGACAACGAAATGAAATTAACTCGGCGGTGGTGAGGGATGTTTTTGTCGTATTTTGCTTTACTTTTTCTGTGTAATGGAGCGATTAGTATGGGATACCTCTTATGCATCTTAGTAATATCACGTTAGAAATAAAGTTGCTCAGTAAAACCCGCGAAAGGTCTTTAATATCGTTTCTTCGTCCTCTTCGTAATGCAGCGATAGAATCAACATAGAATGTCTTGTTTCTTAGTGTTGAAGTTACTACCTACATAGTATTCATTAATTTGATATCGTAGCGCCAGAGACGGTTCGACGGTCAAGTGGAACATTGGCCTTAAGAAGTCCGACAAATCTAATTATTACTAATTAATTCCATGCTGCATAAACAAAACAGTTAATTATCATTTCATTCATGATTTAAAACGATGGCTTTGGTTCAAGTCCCAGGCCGGATCGTAGATTTGTAACTAGATTTTCCTGTTCAGAAAATTTTCAATTACAGTCTTGAATCTGGAAGTTTGCGGTATAATTATTCCCCGGAGCTTCGGAAAGGACGCAAGAGAGATTGCGACTTTGCGGCATACTCACTTGTACATTTCTACAAAGTTGATTTACTTTCGATTACTGTGAGAGTTTCTAATTCAGATTTCTTTGTACCAATGCCATTATAAAATTACTGTCAAAGCCACACTCTCTGGTTTTGAGCTTCTAGGTACTTATCTATACTTATAATAAATCTGTAGAGAGGACAATTCTGTACATTGAATATATTTTTAAATAACTATCAGGGGGTGACAAGTGATCGATACTGATGCCAAAAATGCAATCAGTTAATTTTTTGTCTGTCTGTCTGTCTATCTGTCTGTGTGTTCCTTATAGAAAAAACCGGCCAAGAGCGTGTCGGACACGCCCATGAAAGGGTTCCGTAGCTAAAAGATGGCCCGACCGCTTAAGACACCATTTAGTAAGGGCAACTGCACGTCATAAGTTGGTCGAGCTGTATAAAAATAACTATGTATGATACAGAGTTCGCTATAGTTTTCGTTGAAAGTACTTACTTGGAGGTATACAGGAATTTTTTTTCAGAATTATTGTAACAGTATTTCAAAAGTTAAGGGGGGGGGGACGCTCTTATTTTAACTTTGTATTAATTTATCTCGAGACTGGGGTGTTTGATCCACATGGTTTTAAGGCAAGTTTTATTGTATTTAAAAATACCTTTTTAACGATACCCCACACGATGGGGTAAGTCGATTTTTTTTTTCGAATTTACTTTTCGATGTATGGGAGGGGGGGTAAAAAATAATTATTTTTCGATTATTTTAAAAACCAATTCTTGAATTATCACTATGCATCTCTCCACCAATTTTCGTGGCAATCGGTTCAGTAACGGCGGAGAACGAGCCAGGACAGACAGACAGACAGACAGACAGACATGACGAAACTATAAGGGTTCCGTTTTTTGCCATTTGGCTACGGAACCCTAAAAAACTACTCGACGGATTTTAACGAAACTTGGTACAATTATTTTTCATACTCCTGGGCAAATTATTACGCTACAATCAATAGGAGCAGCGTAGTAAAGCGAAATGTTAGGAAAACGGGAGAAAATACCCCACTATTATGCTTCTGTCGCGTGTGCAGCCTTAATGATTGAAGTCGTATAGAAATCATGTATGACAGAAATAATGTACATAAAATTGCCTAAAAATTATCCCTTGCAGCATATGCCTATCTTTTATTGTTGACTCACAATAACACGTATAACTTCTGATCCAGATTGGTTTGAACGCGCTAATCTCAGGGACTACTGGTTCGGTACTGGTGTGTGAAAACCGAAACCCACGCGGACGGAGTCGCTGGCGGCCGCTAGTTATTAATAAAAATAATATTTCGATCGCCAACAAAAACTGATTGTTTGCTTGTATGCTGAAAGCTGAGATAACGCCTAAAGAAATAAGAAAGGAAATGTATAATTTAATTAACCGCTTTTTCTTTCTTTGCAGTCAACTAGTCATTGAACGTCACAAAGCAGTTCACTTATTCAACCTAGATCAAAAAAGGCGGTTAATCTAAATATCGTCGGGTAAACAGCGCGTTGTCCTCACGCGGGCATCAATTAGAAAGTCACAGACGTGCGCGCGCGCAGGCCACCGCGCATAAAAACGTACCGAAGATGGTGCCATTCAGGGCCTTTAGTGATGGGAAACATTAAACATGATAATTGTATGAAAATGTATTAGTCACACAAAATAATTGTATAAAACTTTTACGACACAAATCACAAGGTCCCCACTCTACTCTACATTAATTCATTTTGAACTCTATTTACACCAAACTTCAACGGCCTGGTAGAAAGAAGCGCAACGAACAAATTAATATATTGTGGATTGTTGCATTTAAAATGATTTCTTTACCACGGAACGCCAACGAATACGTAGAACATCTCAGTGCTTTATATTCAAGTCTAGATGACCCACAATTTGCGATAAATATTCAAGGACTAGCGGCCGCCCGCGACTCCGTACGCGTGGATTTTCTAATAGCCTTAAGCCTTCCTCATCAAATAGACTATCCAACACAAAAATAATTATTCAAATCGGACCAGTAGTTTTTGATTAGCGCGTTCAAACAAACAAACAAACAAACATACAAACAAACTCTTCAGCTTTATATATTAGTATAGATATAGATTAGTACTTATAGATAATCTATGCTATGCAAAAATACGCAAGGCGAAACAATGTCAGTGTCAAATCAAGTAAGTAGCCATCCCTAGACGGTGAACCGCATTCCATTAGCATTACCATTGGCGCAGGTTCCGCACACGCGGTATACTTGCGCCCGCGCAGGACATCAGATATTGCACAGGACGGGTTATCAACATTGTGATGTATATCAGTGTTGTAAACAATGTATAAATACGCAAGGATATACAATGTCAGTGTCAAATCAAGTCAGTACATCCCTAGGCGGTGAACCGCATTCCTTTAGCATTACCATCGGAGCAGGTTCCGCACTCCGTTTTCCGTTCGTATTAAAGAGGCCATCGAGCGGAATAAAGGCTCCAAAGTGTTCGCGAGAGATCTGTCTATTGGGCAAAGCCAGATGACGAAGCTGAAAACTGACGACGGACGCATCATTTCATCAAAGCCTGAAATCCTGAGGGAGATCGAGAGCTTCTATGGGCAGTTATATTCCACGCAGACACCTGTGGAAAGCAAGGCTAAAGACCCCAGAGCCAAGCTAACCCGACACTATACCCAAGATATCCCGGACGTCAGCCTGTACGAGATTAGTATGGCTCTCAAACAGCTGAAAAACAACAAGGCGGCGGGTGACGATGGAATCACTACAGAGCTACTGAGAGCGGGCGGTAAGCCGATACTTAAAGTCCTCCAGAGACTCTTTAATTCCGTCATCGTCGAGGGCAGAACGCCAAAGACATGGAACATAAGTGAGGTGATCTTGTTCTTTAAAAAGGGTGACAAATCCCTCTTAAAGAACTATAGACCCATCTCGCTTCTGAGTCATGTCTATAAGTTGTTTTCGAGAGTCCTTACGAATCGTCTCGCTCGCAGGTTCGACGACTTCCAACCTCCCGAACAAGCCGGATTCCGAAAAGGCTTTAGCACCATAGACCACATCCATACGCTGCGGCAGGTTATACAGAAGACTGAGGAGTATAATCAGCCACTTTGCTTGGCGTTCGTGGACTATGAGAAAGCCTTTGATTCGATCGAAACTTGGGCGGTACTGCAGTCTCTCCAAAGGTGCCAAGTGGACTATAGGTATATCGAAGTGTTGAGGTACTTATACCAAAATGCCACCATGACAATCCGAGTACAGAACCAGAACACAAATCCTATCCAACTGCAGCGTGGTGTGAGACAGGGAGACGTTATTTCTCCGAAACTGTTCACAGCTGCGTTGGAGGATATCTTTAAGCTCTTGGACTGGAAAGGACTCGGCATCAACATTAATGGCCAGTACCTAACACACCTTCGGTTTGCCGATGATATAGTCCTTATGGCTGAGACCATGGAAGACCTGAACACAATGCTCGAAGATCTCCGTAGTGCTTCCCAAAGAGTGGGTCTTAGGATGAACATGGATAAGACGAAAATTATGTCTAACGCCCATGTTGTACCCTCTCCAGTTCATGTTGGGAACACTATACTTGAAGTTGTTGACCATTACGTATACCTAGGACAGGCAGTCCAGCTAGGTAGGTCCAACATCGAGAAAGAGATCTCTCGTCGAATCCAACTTGGGTGGGCAGCATTCGGGAAGCTTCGGAAAATCTTCGCGTCCGACTTACCTCAGTGTCTCAAGACAAAAGTCTATGAACAGTGTGTGTTGCCAGTGATGACTTACGGCAGTGAAACGTGGTCGCTAACTATGGGTCTCATAAGAAGGCTCAAGGTCACCCAGCGTGCAATGGAGAGAGCCATGCTCGGCGTTTCCCTGCGTGATCGAATCAGAAACGAGGAGATCCGCAGGAGAACTAAAGTAACTGACATCGCTCGAAGGATTGCTCAGCTGAAGTGGCAATGGGCGGGACACATAGCGAGAAGAACCGATGGCCGTTGGGGCAAAAAGGTTCTGGAATGGCGACCGCGCACCGGACGACGCTCAGTGGGTAGGCCCTCGACAAGGTGGACCGACGATCTGGTGAAGATCGCGGGAAGCCAGTGGATGCAGGCAGCGCAGGACCGATCGTCGTGGAGATCCTTAGGGGAGGCCTATACCCAGCAGTGGGTGACGTGCGGCTGATATGATGATGATGATGAGGTTCCGCACACGCGGCTCACTTGCGCCCGCGCAGGACATCAGATATTGCACAGGACGGGTTATCAACATTGTGATGTATATCAGTGTTGTAAACAATGTATAAATACGCAAGGATATACAATGTCAGTGTCAAATCAAGTCAGTACATCCCTAGGCGGTGAACCGCATTCCTTTAGCATTACCATCGGAGCAGGTTCCGCACACGCGGCTCACTTGCGCCCGCGCAGGACATCAGATATTGCACAGGACGGGTTATCAACATTGTGATGTATATCAGTGTTGTAAACAATGTACAAATACGCAAGGATATACAATGTCAGTGTCAAATCAAGTCAGTACATCCCTAGGCGGTGAACCGCATTCCTATAGCATTACCATCGACATCGGAGCAGGTTCCGCACACGCGGTACACTTGCGCCCGCGCAGGACATCAGATATTGCACAGGACGGGTTATCAACAATTTGATGTATATCAGTGTGGTAAACAATGTATAAATACGCAAGGATACAATGTCAGTGTCAAATCAAGTCAGTACATCCCTAGGCGGTGAACCGCATTCCTTTAGCATTACCATCGGGGCAGGTTCCGCACACGCGGTACACTTGCGCCGCGCAGGACATCAGATATTGCACAGGACAGGTTATCAACATTGTGACGTATGTCAGTGTGGTAAACAACGTATAAAGTTAGCTGCAACTATGATTACGTTTTTAATCATCCAGTTCTGAACGTTATAATTATGATAAATTAATTTTATATATGAGAAGCATGTTTTGGAATACAGTAATAATAATACCCTCCTAGCCGAACACGGCCACGGCGGCCAATCTTACGATTAGCCAAGTACGCAGGATATAATATTATAGTGCACAAGCGCGTGCGCTCCCTATTCCCCCACTCGCATAATTCAGTGGGACCGTAAAGAGATCAGGCGCAGGACCAACGGCTTAACGTGCTTTCCGAGACACGGGGTGTAATTACACCGCCAACTACTAACAATAGATCATCTTAAAAGTACAAACTTTTACCCATGTCACATTAGACACATCATGTACTATAGAGAGCATTTTATAAAACAACAGCATTGCGGCGGACATACGGTTAATCCCTCGATTTACATAGGTGATCTAGGTCTCACTAAATCACACACAGAATAATAATGAGCTTGCTATTTATAGTAGTTATTAAATGTTAGAAACCGTCATACGCGTCCACCTAACGCATCTCAATGACATTACGCATGCTTTCTAAACAACACTCCATCTCACGTGATTTATTTAATTAAACTAATAAGAAAGTTAATATAGTTATTATGACACTCTATTAACATGGATTCTTTAAGTTGATTATGCATATAAGTACTTTATTTTTATTTTCAAATTTCTTCTTTTATCTTTAGATCTCGAGGGCTCAAACTTGGCTATAAATGTGTTTACAATTTTCCCAGCTACACGACGTAGGTCAATAGGTTTTCTGGTGAAGCATCTCGATAGAATAGACCGCAGAGGCCTCAGAGCTTACTGCTCCCACTATTAACCAGTCAATACGTTGGGCAATCGCAGTATAGTTAAAAAAATTGCCAACTGAATGCAGACTACAAAACAGCCTATATGCACGACTAGAGACGACTGAACGACTAGCAAAAAATATGTACATATGGCCTATTTGTCTTTCGTCAATATCCGCAACTATCTACAGAAACTAGTAGGTTCCAAATGGACAGAAAATTATGTGTAATGCTACGATTCCATGGATCAATCGTGTCATCGCGTGAGCTTTGACACGCGAGGTTTGCGGAGTGACACGATATCACTCCAGTACGGACATCAGCAAGTCAGACGAAAAATATGGAACTTTGTACCGGCCTTATGTCAGAGGCAAAAATGGTATTATTAAACTGTTAGTGATTAGCTTGACCCCCTCATGATTGTTATTATCGTGGAGAGTACAATTACGCCAGCACGATGAAAATGTCATATACTTAAGTACATTTAATTGTTTTTTTTTAATAGTATAGGCAGCTAGGAGGTACTTCCCCAGACGAGCTGCGGATTCGAGTGGAAGTCCCACTAAGGAAACTCTGTTCTAAAATATTTATATAGTTTAAAAGGAACGTAGGTATTCCTTTGCAAGCGGTAGCACAAATATTTACAATACAAGTATGTAAGTATCTCAACAAATAAATCAAACCCAGCAGACCACAAAAAGTGCTATTGTTGCAACGCTACCATCAATCTCATTTTCACTATCACCATCAACAATGATTTCACTATCACTATCACATCACACGTAATTACTTATTACAAGCGCTCGTGATGGTGCCGTGACACCGGTCGTTGTGATAAATTCCACTGATATAATAAAAGTCGTCGCTTTTCACGCGAGCGAAGAGATGAGCGCTGATAACATCTCTGTACGAGTATGTTCCTGTGAGCCCGCATATTCACGTGAGTGAAGCATTTTTGGCTCTTCTCTGGTTTGTAGAATAAGAGCTATGCATATATGTAAGTACCAGTATAACGCCTGCATATTTTGTAAGTAGGTATCAAACATAAGTAAATACTACCGCTTTACATGTTATGTTGAACACAGCACTTTAAAAGAAACTATATATCAAAGTTTAATGTTAACTTTTCATCTATCAAACAATAAATCATAATATTTTGTTTTGATTGTTAATACCTACGTTTACGCAAACACTTAGGCCTTAGCATAGTATTCATTTTTGATATTATCACAGTATGCCTCGCGAATTACTAGTAAAAGCTTTTAATGTACCTACATCACGAATGTGTATTGAATATGGAGCACTACCTATAAAATACTAACAAAAGATAACTGCAGTGACCGCACGCGGCACGCGCCGTAAAAAGTAAAAACAAGCCCACATTTAGCGTTACGCGGAGTTTTTAAAACAGGAATATGTAAAACGTTCAGTTTTATGCCGACAGCAGTTCTGCCGCGTTTGCGGACGTGATACCGTCCGTAACGACTATGTGCCGAATATTTATATAACAAAAAATATCCCGGACAGTAGCGTTCTCACGACAGTTTCGATTCGGTTAGATTGTAGGTATAAGTTTTTACCCATACCTGGGAAACTGCTGCCTTATGCAAATAGAGATAAAGTAGTGTGTTAAACTGAATAGGCATACAAATTAGCTAAAACTGCCTATTTTCATTTTGTCTGATACCTTATATGTACATAACAAAATTAAAATTTAGTCCTTAAAACACAACACCATTTAAGGAACAAAATTATGAATGTAGAGCAAGTTATTTCGTGCGATATAAATCTTATAATGGGATAGAGGCTGACTGACGAGCATGCGGTCCACCGAATGGGAAATGACTTCCGCAGACCATTTTTGTAAACCATTCTGTTTTTACACGTAAGGGAAATGCCGCCGAATGGGCTCGCATCTTTGAAACGTCGCTAGCCTTATGGGTTATGTGTGTGGGACTCTCCGTCTAAGGAAATTCCCAGAAAGCCATGCCAAACCCAGCTTTTAAAACAATGCAGCATGGTTTTTGGTTACACATATTACGTGTACGTACATAGCAAAATTTAAGAGAGGGAAAATCAAAATACTTAACATCCGACGTTTGACATGCTTGTTTAACAACGAGAAAGAAAGAAAGAAAGTTTGTTCTGTGTCAAATACGGCAAACCTAATGCGGCCTGAAGGAATGTCAAAGTTAAACAAAAAGTCTGAAAAGTTCGGTTGCGTGATATCGCGCCCGCCATTCCGTGAGGGCAAAGGATTTTCTATTCCATCTCATTCCATCTTTGCAGTTCGCTTTTTATTATGCTGCCAGCATTTTTAGTTTTCTTTTGTTCCTTATCTGAGTCGGAGACGCTGTTATTTCAATTTATCTGGAAAGCTGTCGTCTGGATAATATTTAATATTTTACCACAGTCTTAACAGCTTTCTACTTTTGCTATGAACGAACTAAATTATGAACTACAAGTTTTTAAAGAACCCTTCATAGATTATATGTAAGTTTCGTCAACAAAATAATTAAAACTTAAGTTGAATAAAAAGTAGAGAGATTCAACTTTATAACTAGAGACAACTTTTTAATTAGGTATGTACCTGTCCACAAACAACATACAAAGATTCTGAATGCAACTGAAAAATAAAATAAAACATTTTCATCTAGGAATGTAACGTCATTTGTTCTGAATATCGGGGCTTAACGGCAATTGTAGTCTGAACAATTTTCTCATGCAACATGCACCAAGCATTGTCCTTTGAACACGTGTATATTTGCTAACAAATTTATTATTGTGAACATGTTGTAGTTTTGGCTTAGAACTTACAGAAGTACAATTTTGGTGTATAGATGAAAACCTAAAAAGCCAATCCCACATTTTAAAACAAACTGGTTAAGATTAATTTTCTGTTTTGAATTATTTTTCAAAATTACCTACTGCTTGACTGTCTAAGCCGACAAAGGACCGTACCGTAACTCGTGACCGATCTACTTAGTTCACCCTTCCTATTACGAATCACGCAGAAAGGTTACCATCGTTACCGCGAGACTGACCTCTCACCTACAAAACACTAGAAATGCTCCCATCGAAATTCCCACGAACATAAGGCTGTCCTGGTTAACCCACTAGCCAAGTTACCCTTCCAGTTATTATTTACCGGTCATTCGTGTCTAAGTAGGCGACTGGTCCACCTGTTACCAGACTACCACATTAACTTGAATGATTTGCGTTATTTTTCCACTTAGCAAGTGACTCGAAAGAAGCCTAGTCTGAGTCTGAGATTTCCGTAACGACTTTCCTTGACGAGGGTGAATTGGATCCTAAAGAGTTTACTGGCTAAAGTTGAGTGTAGTTAGATAATGTTTTCTTACAAGAAGTTAATTAGGTAAATGCGTAAAATAATTTAAAATACTAGATGTTTTACTTAATATTTTAATCAATCATATTAACTTAACTTGCACGTCCTAATTTGTTTCTGTTTTTTTGTACGCACGACGTAGTAATGTGGCTTTTAATAAGGTTTACCTCAATACCGACGTTCCGTTAAGGTTGTGTTACACGATAGCCTACATCCGCATAGTACAAAGTTCGTTCTTATGTGAGATTAATAACACGAAGTTTGCAGATACAAATCGTTATTTGCTGATGATAAACCGGTGGACCTCATGCACCGGCGCCTGATCTCTCTTCAGTCCCACCAGATTGCACTTATCCTTGTACGATCGGTGAGACAGACAAGAAAGAAGGATGATGGCAGTACATTAAAGTATCTCATTAAAACAATGTTCTCAGCTAAAAACAGCACCGAGCGTGGTGGACCAAGCTCAAATAGTATTGGTAAGGGTTAATAAGAAGTTGGCATAATGGCCCACCTTAGCGACAATGATCAAACATAATATGGCGAAAATCTTTCAAATAAATTACAGGTCATTGCATCCTTGACCGGAAAACAAAGTCCCAAGCGATCAGGTCTCGGAACGTGGGCCGTGCCCTTATTCGAGGAAATGAAATTACAATCTTGTCTTGTATCTTATTACCACGCCGTGCCCAAAACGCATACTTTCGCGCATCCTCATCATAAAGCCTTCTTAGTCGACACAGATGGCATGACCCCAAAAAAAAATGTTTTCCTCCCAACAATTGGTGGATGATGGAGTGTAGAAAGTTTTCAAGTTTTTTTTTCAATCCTCCATATATTTGCAACCGCCAATTTCACTTTTCAGTTATGCACCTATAATTAGTTGTTGATTACATTTTCCATATGCAAGAAACAAACGTTTAAACGACCAATTAATATTGGTCGTTTAAACAGGTTTAACAGGTTTAACAGGTGAACTCTGATACAAAAGTCAATAATATACTCTGACTGGACAATACAATTCCGAATATCGGAATTCTATGATACCGTGGTAATCTCATATTGTATCTCGTAAGCAAAGCCCTGGGCTAACATAGTGTAAATCCATCTCATATTCAGAGCGCGGCTATGCCCTACCCTTTTCCTACTGGCCATATAAATTAGATTTGCTCTCCGAAGCCGACGGTTTTTGATCTTCCCGAGGGAATTCCTTATATCCGGGATGTGGCCATAACCAGCGTTGATAGATTGTTTCCCGCCAGCTAATATTGTCATACGTACATAACAAGCATTGATTAGGAAAAAAAAAGGACATGTATGTACGTACATGGCACACGTATGCGATGGGAGACAATTAGGTACCTTTAGGGCCGGTTTTCGACCGTGGCAACCTTACGATCATTCAGGTAAGCAGGATATACACATTCTAGTGCACAAGTGAGTGCGCAAGCACAGGTGCACTTGCACTCCCTGTTCCCTCACTCTCATAGTACAGTGGGACAGCAATCCGACCAGTGATGGATTAACCTTTAATCAAATTAAGCAATTGCTTAGGGCATCACGTCTGGGGAAGAAGAAGCACAAAATTCTAGTAGGTATACGGATAGGGGGGCCCGCAGGCGTGGATTGCTTAGGGCATCAAGTAGTCTTAATCCGTCACTGAATCTGACACGACCGTAGAGAGAGCAAGAACAACAGCTGCTTAACTTTGCAATCGCAGGCCGAGAGCACTAACTACTGTGCCATCAAGCTCATCAGTTAACCCTATCACTAACCATAAACTTAGTTTTAAAACTGTCTAGAATTGAAATATAGGTCATAACGCCAAGGTATGGTGTTAAAGTGGTTTATGATCTTACAGAGAAAACTTATTTAATTAAAAGTTAAATTATGCATATTTAAGCCAGACTACAAACGTTATCCAAAGAACATTATGCATTTGCGTATCATCAGCTTATGGCTGGAACCGTTATGCATTTCTAGAGGTAGGTTAATCAGGTCAATCAATCTTATCGGGGGCTAATAGGTATGTGTTAAGAATAGAATATTATTTTAGAAGTTTGATTTAGACAATTACGAGTTCACCATTATTATGTACCTAAATGCATAGAATGAAGATATAGGCTTTAAAATCAACTAATCTCTCATGATGACTTATTACAAACAAAAGCAAGGTAGTAAGGTCTTTTTCAATGAATACAAACAGTTATTAACTTATTTTTGTACAAAATCTGGCTGGGGCGGTTTAAAATTTAGATACTAGTCCACTTCCGGACAGAGGACTCGACCTAAAAATAATCCAAGCAAACTAAACGAGCTTTTAGCCCTAGTTGCCTACGAAGATCTCTATCATTGATTTAAGCACTGGCTTAGTAAAACTTTTTGGAATGAACCGAACCAAACGCTCCGTTACAAAGTAAGTCTTTTTCGTCGCTAGTACTACATAATTACTTCTAATTCGACTTTAAGACTAAGCTCAATATAATGTATGGTAGCCAACAAACTTTCTCGCAATCGCAACTACTCGTATCGACAATTGTACGATTGTGCGTCCTATAAAAACAAAACGAACCATTAAATTCAGACGGCGTATCGAAAGCCTTCATTTATGCAGGTGCGATCACGTTGCCAAGGCGGAGTGCAAAGCATTCCCTTCCAACTCTTTCCTATGGGACTAAAACATTTCACCAATAAGTTTCTTTGAGGAAAATATAGTCGCTCGAGTAAATGTATAAAAATTATATGAATGAAGGAGACAAAAAAACCGATAACACAGAATTTTATTAATCTAGACGTATCTATGGGCGATCGACCTTACGGATCGGAGTTACCTATCTTATAGACGTAATACCTAAATGTAAAAAATAACATTTGAGTAATTCTTGACTCTACTCACCAAAGTCACGATAAAAACAAGACAAGTGTTTCGTCACTGTCCGTTAATTAATACCTAAATAAAAGTGTAGGTAAACATAATTTATGAATTTGAATGTGTTATTAATTTCGCATTGCTGACAAACAGCTATCTAGATGACCGCTATTTGTGCCAATCACCAGTTTTTACTGATGTAACGGTTTACATTAAAGCATTTTTAATAAGTACTAATGCAAAGCCATATGCTATAATAACAAGCTTAAAATGGTGTTGGGTGATCTAGACGATCTGTACTTAAATGAAAATGCATAGAGTTAAAAATCCCTAGGTAAAATATAGAGCTGACATTAAATTCACTCTTAATGATAACTGCCCGGTAATATTTATTACCATGGTAATGGCTTATTCCACTACCTTTGTCCTTATTTTGTTTAGACCTTTAAAACTATTTTTCTTTCTCAATTAATCCAAGGATAACACAACACAGAAACACAACATTTAAACAATTAAGTCGATAGCAATGCGAAAGCTTATTAAGCGTCTTGAGATTGAGCAAAATGTTTAAATCAGGGAATGGTTGCCCTAAGTGTAGGGTATACAACTAACAGTAAAACTGGTTGTAAACTTGCAAGGACCGCAGTGAGTGCTGCCACTTAACAAGTAATAAACTTATTATGTTTAACGACCATGACACATACAACTTGACCATTATATGGAGTGTGAAAAGGACAATTATTATTTATTGAAAAGTACTGAGATATCTAAAACCGTCAAAGGGTCGTACTAGTGCCTACATAAATATGAACTGAGCTACCAAGACACAGTAGGTAACTGCAAAATGTAGAAGTTGCAATGATTCTGATGTTCAAATTGTATCGGTATTTCGGCTTTGAAATATTTTTTCATGGGAGAAAAAAAGCAAACAGCAGGAAAATGTTTAACACAGAGAATTTTTATCATTTATATTCGTACATTCGAAACCGATAATTCTATTAAGTATATTCGCAAGTAAATTTTTTTTCAAATATTTCAACAACGATTTCTTTGAACTTTATTATTAGAAAAGTTAATGAACTTACCGGGCGTGAAAAATCCTCTGCTTTTTTCATGACTAGTTGAATTTATTATCCTCGTTTGTACTAAACTATTTTGTACATTCCAGGAGCTGTCCACTTTTCTCTTAAACTTATTATTCACACGTTTTTTCGCACAACCGCACTTCCCAAACAGGAGAAAAATCACCGCAATTAACACTAAATATTTCAAACAATTCGTAGGCATCTTAATCGTCTCATAATTGCAGCAAAATAATTTTCGCGTAAGTTTAACATCACTTTATTTTATTTGTTGTTTTGCGAAAAAAGTATGCGATTCCCGCGCGAAACCGGCGGCCATTTTTGACAGGTCAGCGCATGCGCCGTAGGCTCCGACTGACTCCGTTCTGAATCTGATGACCACGCGCGCGCGCTCCTCAATGAAACGAGTCACGTAAACTTACCGGTTTGTAATGCCGGTAAACTAAATAAAATTATCACTTATTTTATGCAGTATTTTTAGCAATGCCGTTAATCTTCTTATAAATTGGTAGTAAAGTTAATATACAAAATATAAAATTTGTAGTGGTTACATTAATCAGCTAATTAAATCCGGGTCACGCGAAGAGTAAATTGCAGACACCACCTAGTTGCGAGCGGGAATTCGTTTTCTTTACCAAGAAAGACGCAACACAGTTCACCACGGTATAGATAGGATGAAGTAGCTTAGCATTGTTTTTTTTTTCCTTTTTTTTCGGAACAATGCTTTTTTTTTTTTTATTCTTATGACCCTGGCTGGACACCATGAAATGCGAGAGTCCTTGGATAGGGTCCAGCAGTGGACTGCGATTAATTATGATGTTCATTTCTTGACTATAACTTGACCAGACTCTATAATTAAGGCTGAACTCATTGTCGCGTCGTTAATCTGTTCATAGCAATTTCAACATTACAAATGAAGCCAATTTAGTGATCTACTATATATAACGGTATTTTTTAATAAAATAAACCGGTCCACATATTTCAAGGCTACCGTTTGTCATCAAAATCATAATACCGGTCAGCAGCGTACGGCCGTACCTACATTATTACCTTCTCTTTGGCAATACAACAAGAGTAACAAAACTTATCTTATTTTACCGGTCGCGATTCACAGAAGACGGTGATTTCGTGGTTTTGTTGTGCCATCGAATTTGCCGGCTTTCTCTATTCACTTGCTGCTCGCGTGTTGAGGGTATGGTGCTATAGTACTCGTCCGTAAGGCAATTTAGATTACAAACATTGTAATCACGTTGTAAATTACCCAAGAAAGAGCAATTAAAAAACAAACCTGGTTTTCACTTTTATACATAATGACTTAACTTAGGTAGGTACCCATAATATGTACCAACGTTGAAAGAGTCACAAGTTAAACATATACATATTAATTAATAATGATAATTTATACAAAAGAACATTATACCTGAGAATCTCTATAAACTTACATATAAAACTTAGTCCCTCGAACAAAATAATTGTTTTAACTAATTGGGATTCGTCTCGAGTGGTTAACGAGTCGGGAGTCCTCAGTGCAGCAATAAAAATAAAGTATTTTTTCAAAGCAAGTTTTTGTCACCACGATGGCCCAGTAGTTTAAGAAGCAGGCCGAAGCCTTGAGGTCCTGGATTCGATTCCTGGGTCGGGCAAATTTTGTGTCGATTTTTTTGCAATGGGACATGAATAGGCTGATAGTCTTCTTTAACTCTAAGTTTAAAAAAAATGTGTACGTTATAAAATAAAACAGCGATGTACTGTTTCGTATATTGATTTATTGCTTTTTTCCTATAATGTAAACAATTCGTTGAAACATTATTGATAAATATCTCTCTAGGAGAACATTAGAACCTACTTGGCCGTATAGGAATATACATACAATACCTTATAATAAAACAAATCTACATAAAAAATAATACCAATACAAATACAGAAATAATAATAGTCAAACATTAACATATAAATATTCTCCAAAAACAAGAAATTACATTACAATTGTAAAAGTACTAATAATTTAAATACTGATTATTGTCGATTTTAAAATACATTTTTTTCTCTCGGCGAGTATACGCTATATATTTTTACAAGACACGAATATAAATATCTGTGGATTTTTTCTAATACTTATCTTAGGCCCAAATGATAGGTAAAATTATGTAGACTAATTTACACTATAACGAAGAGATGAAACTTAACTAGTTTCATATAGGTAATACAAAGGAAGTCACATCTTGGATCTATTTATACTTCATAATTATAACGAATGTATAACAACGATCCTCTACGTATACCTATTATTTCAGTTTACCGTAGACTTCAACCTGGCCCTAACAAATATACCAATGGCATTTATTTTAACCAGAAAAATAGGTAATTATAAAATAAAATAAAAAATAAGCACCAAATAAATATTCTTGACATGAATATATAAAAGATTCAGAATCTGTTAAAGGGAATTCTATTTCTATTGATACGATTTTATTATTTTAACATTTTTGCAAAACATTTCCTACACAAGACAATTATTTCCGAGTTGTATAATTATTGCTAGCACTAGAGACATTGAAATAGCACATCCTACATTTGAACATCTACATTTTCTGTTAAAAGTGAAACACAAAAATATGATAGTTTTTACTTTACAATAAATTGTCTTATTTTAAATCAAACCCACAGATATTCCTATCGAGCCGCACAATTTTTAAATGTACAAGTAACATAAACATTGTAAGCAACCAACTAATATCAACTAAAATTATTTAGTATCAGATCAAATTAGTGTTATCCTTAAATCCTAGCTCTGGCTTGTAAATCCTAAGTAGCAAATTGAACTCGAATTGTGCAATATTGTACACAAAATATGATATGGTAACTACAATAAATCCACTCTGTTTCTAACAATCTTGTAGAGGACAATAATTAAATGCAAAGAATAACATTGTTCACCGGTAGTAACTTTTGTTTGGCCGCCACACAGACACGTTAGACGGCTAATGGTCACAGAATATGCATAAAAATTGAACGCTGTACTACAAGAGGGACAAATCCTTATGCAAACTAACTTTCCATCTTTAATACTTATACTGAAATCGTCTACCAAGTACTTCACGCTTAAATAAGATTTTTTTATGTTGTGTTGTGAAATATCCATACCAGGCGTCCTACACTGATTTACAATGTTAATCCTTACTAAAACAAAATGCAAAACCACTTTTCAAATAAGACAGTGAAAACATAACATAAGCGAAAAACTTAACGCTCAAAACCATTATGTCGAAAAAAATGTGAAGCCGATACAATAAAAAAAAACTGCTAAAAGCATTATTAAAACGTAACGTAAACTCGTTTAAAATCTCTGTACAAAAACTTAATCACTAAAATGTGCTGAAAACATAAACACCCTTACCGACAAACGTTGTATAAACCTATTTCAGTCGTAATTATATTTTGTCTCGTTTCTACCACCCCACGGCAGCGGAGACTAGAAAGAAGGAGCTAAGACATTTACAATAAAATAAAAATATACAGTGTTTATTAGTAAGGTGAAAGTCATTAATATAAAGCCTCATCACACGTTAATTATCAATGAGATCGCGATATCGCATTTTATTTCGTTACAAATCCAAAATTAATTCAATTAAAAAATATTTTATTAAATCATTAAAAATCGTGTTTATAAATCACTCGACAACAGCGAAAAGTACAAAGGAGTATCAACATTGTAATATAACTGAGTAATCATGAGTTAAACAAATTCCTGTGCGTTTGACCCTCATCTCCCGTATCGGCAAGCGAGAGAAATCAAGCACACATGATTAAATAATACCGTTCGAAACATCACTTAATAATACTTAATACTTTCGAGACTCAAAAATCTCAAAAAATATCTTTTCGGACGTTACTTACTTTCGATTGTTAAGATTCCTGTATATTGGCTTGTATAAATAAATTTATACAAATGACGTCATAAAAATATGTCAAAAACAAGTTTTAAGTTTTAGTTCTTCTTAAATTGAACATTTGATATAATCAGATTTTTAACATTCCTGTCTTTTATTTTGTAAGGTCCGTGACTTCTTTTATTAATTATGAAACATATTGAATGTTTTTATAAGAACAAAAAATATGGAAAAAATGAACAAGATAGAATTTAGATTATAGATAAAATAGGCCGCATATACCGTCCCAACATCGTGATACCAAAGCACAACCGTATTGAAAAATAGAAATACAAAATTAGTATGTAGAAAGTGTAACGTAACTTGATTAAAATACATCGTTTTGATTGAGAGAGTACAGAAAAGAAATAAAGAATTATAGGAATCTCAGAATTATAAGTTTAATTTAATTATTTTTATTTATATAATCCAATCACTTGAAAATATAGCATGATTTCGAACAGTCAACAAATCATAACATTTAAGAAACAAGCATAATAAACGACTTCTACGCTTATTTCACCATTATTTCGAAATATTTAAAACGTGTAAATAAGTTTTATTTTTTTAATAATTTCATTGATGCGTAAATCTTAACGAATGTTAAATGCCGTCTTGTTAAATTTGTCTTCCTTGTTATCAAAACTAATGAAAATAAATACATTTCATAAAAAGCTTTCTCAAAATAAATAATACCGATACTATAAGTCCTCGTAATACATCCAACGACTAAAATATAATACCAAATAACCGTAAATTATCCAGTTTACTCAATGTCCCCTTAACACAGTCTAACATGTTGGCTACTTATCACTCGCAGAGTGTCTAAACCTTTTGTAAATTTAATATTAAAGAGTATATCGTAATATATTAGAAAATGCAATGGTGTAATTTCCATCACATGCAATGACGAAAATATCTACAAAAACGTTAAACATTCCCTTTCAAAAAACCAAGCTTGTATAAATTTGTGATTTAGACTTAGAAATTCGGGAATCCAATTCTCAGAATAAGACTATATGTTTCAAATTCATATCATTAAAGTTTCAATTCATTTGGATAAAAATTATTCGAAAATATTTTTAATAACCTTTTTTCTTCGTTTCATAAACATTGAACAACATAATCAATCTTTCGTTCATATTTTCCATGTTTAAAACTACTGAACAATATACTGAAATAGTGATAGCTCATAGTGTTCAGTATTAATATTTTAAATTGACGAGCCGTTTGGTGTAATGGTCGAGAAGTCGGGTATTACACCAAAGGTCGCGGGTTCGATCCCCGCACGGTACAAACATTTGTGTGCATGAACATGTCTGTTTGTATCGGTCTGGGTGTTTCTATGTATAATATGTATATATTTACAAAAAAAAAGTATAATAGTAATGTTTATCCGTTGTCTAGCACCCATAGTACAAGCTAATGCTTAGTTTGGGGCTAGATGGCGCTGTGTGAATAATGTCCAGAGATATTTATTTATAGTCCAGAGATATTTATTTAAATTTTTCAAGTTTTGGAGTAAGCAAAATACTAACCACAACATTCTCAAACCAAAACGTTTTCATAGATACTTCTGTCACACACTAAAACTTGCGATTGTAAAGTGACTATAAAACTTGATATATTTAGCTACGATATATAAACATCTAAAAACACAACAAGGGTGGTTTATACACTTATAATCACTAGTGATCCCTAAGGAGCTATGGGTATGTCTCTACGTGAATTACAGGGCCGTGTCACTATGGGGCTATTAGCCATAGATAAAAATCACAGTGAAATATCTATTGAAATCTAACATCAAAGACATATTTATATAACTAGTGATTGATTACTCGTTTACAAAAGTTTCTTCCTTTTTATCACTACAGTTGAGAATGAAAGGTATAAATGAGATAGAGAAAATTAAACTCCAAATAAACCTATTTCAATCCTCTTTTCCAAACTCATTTTTCTAACGTTATCTCTCTCTACCACCTAATATATAAATTTTTGGGTCATTATATTTTCCAAATCATTAACATTAATAAAGCAAGCGCGTGACTTTCTGAGTCAGACACATTTCAAATAAAAGAGTAGGAGACTTTGTTTAACTGTTATTTCAATAGATATTTCGCTTGCTCAAGAAGTCGAAAGTATTTAATGAAATTTTCACAGTATTGAATAATCTCTTAGATATGAAGTGATATAGTTATTCAATACAAACATACTATACAACATGCTATGCAAAAGCTTACAGATATAAACGTTTTATAATATTGTTCAGAAATAAATTGATATTTTTACACAAAAAGGTCCATGAAGAACATCGGGTTCATTAATTTATTGTTCTCGTACATCTAATTTTATTCTACAATACATGGACCGACAGTCAAAACCACCCCCTTAGATATATGTTTCTAACAATATGTTCATATATTTTATTTCAAAACCAGTTGTAATTGGTGGATTCGTGGGTTTCCTTATGAAATAGCCATGAATATTTTGTTTATAGGAGAATTTCCGTTTTAAACATTTATGATGCAAGAGATTATATATTTAATCTTTATTAAAAATCACCATGTAAATTCAGTTTTTCTTTAAATATTAAATATGACTGATATTCAAAATAAAATAATCGTTACTCTGTCCTTTAAACAAAATATCAGCGGCATGTCGTATTATTGCACCATTACCGAGAGTAAAATACAGTAAAGCGTGAAACCCGCGCAAAACACGCCTAAGCTTTAAAGCTCCAAACTCGAAGCCGCTAGCACCACCGTCACGTCGTCTACACACTTTAGACCATTTCTGAACACCTACGTTGATCTCGAACGAAAACGGAAGCCCTGCCACGATTAAGCGCGCCCGAACTCGCTAGCGTCAATATATGTTTGAAAGAAAGGTCGAGCTTCTCAAATATAATGGCCACCCAGTGAAACTTTTTACATGTATTTTTTACGCCAAACCCAGCGAGGGCGGGCGCCCCCGGGAGGGCTCCCGAAGCACCAATGCGAGCGAAAAGAGCGAACCGACCTCAGTAGGACTTCCACAGGCCCTTGATCGCCCGGAGCTTCGGCGAGCGCTTCGTCGCCTCGAGCTCCTGGCGGAAGCTGGTGATGAACTTGTCGCGCAGGCTGAGCCGCGGCGGCGCCGGCTTCAGCAGGAAGCGCTTGAGGTCGTCCGTGAAGCTCGTCGCCGTGTAGTCGGGCTCGCGCTCCGCCTCGTCGGCGCTCGACTCGAGGAACGAGACGGACTTGGCGGAGGGCTCGTCGTCGGGCGGGGCGACGCGGGCTGAGCGGGCGGGCGCGGTGGCGGCGCGGGCGCGGCGGCGCGGCGCGCAGGCGCGGCAGCAGGCGCGGCAGTGCGCGCGGCAGCGGCGGCGGCGGCGCGCGCACTGGGCGCACGACGAGCGCGCGATGCGCCGCAGCTCGCGCAGGAACTCGTAGTCGATCTCGAAGTAGCCGGCGTCGTCCGGCTCCGAGTAGTAGCGCAGGTCGGCGGGCGCGGAGCCGCGCGCGTGCGCCGGGTCGGAGTAGTAGCGCATGTCGCGCGGGGGCGGGGCGCGCGGGCGCGGCGACGGCGCGCGGTCGCAGCGCGCGCAGAACGTGACGGACTTGTGCCGCGGCGGCGGGGGGGGCAGGGGTCAGGCCTGCACGGACGGCACCCACAGCGTCTTGTTCTGCTCCTCCTCGACCGCCTCCTTGATTTGCGTGCACATGTACGCGATGTTCACGCCCGCGGGGATTTCGGCTGAAATGGAGTCGCCACTTTAGAAGTCTACCCGCCATCTCCCGGCGACGTGGAAACTCTGATAATGTTCCCGCCGGCCACCTATGTTACTCTTACACGATTGATAGATCAGAAAGGTTATTACTTTGCAAACAACTCCAACACTCACCAGATATATAATTCTTGTACTCATTCTCAAGCTTGAGCCCGTGCTCGTACATCTCCTTGGCAGCCTTGGCGGAGACCTTGTCGGCGGGGTAGCGCGTGTCCTTCACCTCCTTGATCTGCTTGAACGACTTGAACTTGATGAACAGCACGATCGGGTAGATCTGCTGCTTGTGCAGCTTCTCTATCGTCGTCGCGCTTATGTCCAGTATGCAGTGGATACCCTGTGGGAAAGATAAAATTTTGTCTTTTATTTCCCTCGAATAGCAAAATATGCTTCCGTGGCTTCATAACAGCTTCACGTCAAGTCGCAGTCGTGTGTACTGCTAGCCAAGTAAAAATGCTCAAAGGACCATAAAAATGTGCGTCTTATACTTCAAGTAAGCCATCGGTTCGGTAGTTGCGCAAAAACTGCGGACTGTGAACTG